>WFKH01010211.1:44057088-44071349 GCA_016163765.1 Magallana hongkongensis
TGATGCACACTTCAAAGATAAGGGTGATAATGAACTACCTTTAACCCTCATATCATTCTGAAATGCTTAAAAATGCCAAAGTTCGGGTGAGCTAACTGGACCCTTTTAGGGGTCATAGACACCCTCTAACGCGTGTTATGGATACCTCTTGATGTCCTCTACTTAACCCAAGTGTTTTCAAATTTTTGTGATCAAACTCAAGTGAGATATAAATCCTTGAAATGATCAAGAAACCCTGGGAGCCACTTGGTGGTGCCCGTACAGCCTAAATTTGAGACCGGGAAATAACAGCCCTTTAGGTCCTCTACACTACCCTGTTATTCGTTTGATGCACACTTCAAAGACAAGGGAGATAATGAATCACCTTTAACCCCTATATCATTGTGAAATGCTTAAAATTGCCAAAGTTCGGGTGAGCTAACTGGACCCTTTTAGGGGTCATACGCGCCCTCTAACGCCTGTTATGTATACCTCTTGAGGTCCTCTACTTAACCCCAGTGTTTCCAGGTTCTTGTGATCAAACTCAAATGAGATGTAAACCCCTGAAATGAGCCCGAACCCCTGGGAGCCACTTGGTGGTACCCTTACAGCCTAAATTTGAGACCGGGAAATAATAGCCCTATAGGTCCCCTACACTGCCCTGTTATCCGTTTGATGCACACTTCAAAGATAAGGGAGATAATGGTCCACTTTTCACCCCTTTATTTTTTGGAAATGCTAAAAAATACCAAAGTTCGGGTGAGCTAACTTGACCCTTATAGGGGTCATAGGCGCCCTCTAACGCTTGTTATGGATACCTCTTGAGGTCCTCTACTTAACATCAGTGTTTCCAGGTTCTTGTGATCAAACTCAAGTGAGATATAAACCCCTGAAATGAGCCCGAACCCCTGGGAGCCACTTGGTGGTACCCTTACAGCCCATATTTGAGACCGGGAAAAATAGCCCTATAGGTCCTCTACACTGCCCTGTTATCCGTTTGATGCACACTTCAAAGATACGGAAGATAATGAATCACCTTTAACCCCTTTATCATTGGGAAATGCAAAAAAATGCCAAAGTTCGGGTGAGCTAAATAATCTCTTGTTTATATCTTTGCGTTTTTTTCTCGAAGGTTCACGTCAAAACATGGCTGACACAAAATAATCGCAAATTAACCTCTGGATTTCTCTTTTTTGATTTTCGTTTTGACAGAGGCTAATTTTTTATGATAATAAAATCACAATACAAGATGTCTGAAAGTCCTATTTTTGTAAAAATTAGACTACTTTTCTGAATTTTTGATGCATGTTTTTTCTGGAGAGAAGTAAACAGACCCGGGGATCAATTTTTATAGACAAATACCAATATTCATTAATTTCATTTAACACAAACGCATTTATAGTTCTTATTCAGGCGAGCTTTACTGCCTCCGAAATTGTCAATGCTCATACAAATTAGTCATGCATAAATCTTCTTGTTATTATTTAAAGAATGCCGATAATAAAGTAAAATATAATTTTCGATTCGAGTACTCTCAGTACTTTGATGATTTTTCTTATTGGCTGCTAGCTTCTACGGGCTTAGTGGCTGCTGTTAGTGGCTGCTAACTTCAGCCTGGTCATAATATTTGATGCAGGTATCGTACTTGCCCGAGGTTTGCTCAATGCTCCCGTATGTTATTGGTGCACATGCGTCTTACTATGAAGTTCTAGGTTACTAGGTTATCTGACGTAACTTTTTACCAGTGCTGGCTAAGCCTAATTGTTATGTACTCATTACAAAATGTAATGCCCGCCATAATGTGTGTGCACTTCCAGGCTCCTGCCACTTACTGTGAGTTCCAATATACGACGGAGTGTTTAGATTGGTAGTTGTTAGAAATATTTTCTCAAAAGTTCGTCTTCTTCCGCCATTTTTTAAGCTAGAATTATTTTTAAACGATAAAAGCTCCACACAAAATAAAAGACGAAGGCGAGAGTGCGAAGTTGTGAAGGCGAAGGAGCGATAGATGCGCATGCGAGCAGTGCGAGTGGCCCCAACGGAACACCATAGGAAAGGCAACCGTTTAAAAACGTGATTGACAAATGAAATGTTTTTACACTTTTCAAAACCAACCAATGAACATAATTTATATTTAATCAACACCTTTTTATTACCAGAGAATTTACGTCAGTATACAGATCACCCTTTAGAATAATGACCAGGGCTCATTTTTCGACGTAGAAAATTGACCCCCAGCTGTAGAAGAATTGGATCAATTTGTAGAAAAGATACCCAGAGTTCAGTTTTCTTCATGTTTTACCTGAAAAATACTGACCCTCAGAGAAAAATTACTTTCTTCAGACAAATGTGTATCATACGTGAAGGGGTTGGCTGAAAGTGTTTAAATATAGTAGTATAATCGCATACTACGTCATGTCTAATATGAATCGTTACACTCTTTTAGTCACACTATTATGTTACAATAAATACAGTGCAACTCTTATCACTGATGATGCAAAATTATATTGTATAATGTAATATCATATAATAAATCTTAATCTTGATAATAAGATCGTATGATATTGTATTGCATCATGAATCGACATCATAATGTGTTATATCATCGATATTGAATCATAGGTTTTATAATGTGATTCAATATCACACGATATCATTACAAATCATTTAATCATTACAAATACTTTGAAGCAGTATCATATCAACTGTAATCAACTAATGATATATCATAAATCTACATTCACCAATACTACGCAAATTTAAGTAAGTTAGTACCAGTGATTTTAGGAAAATCAAGATTAGGGTTTGCATCCAATGCAAATATAAATCTACTATCCATTTCAGTCACAATTATGGAGATTTTAGCATTTGTTTTTTAAAGGAAACTTTGTTCTGGTCAAAGTTCAATTTATTTTTTATTTATTTTTTATCATTTTTTTAACTGTAATTTTTAAAAATCATTGCATTTCTTGATATTATATCAACATTGAATGACTTATGTTTAGCTTCATTTACATTGGAACATTAAGAGGTATATATCAGGCAAAATCAGGTTTTTTTTCACTTTGTTCTGATTTTAATTGATTTTTTAAATAACACATTTTCTACAGGTAAAAAGGTCATTTTATTTTTTTCGACGAATAATGACCCCGATCATTACTCTAGGGATTCATTATTAATCTTTACACCGGTGAAACGAAGAATTTTGACCCGGGTTGAAAATTGACCCGGGGGTCATTTTTCAACGTTGAATATTGAGACCAAAAGTGTTGAATCAAGACCGTGGTCCGTTGAAAATTGTCCCGCATCGTAGAATTTTGATCATGAAACCGGTTCTAAATTCAACAGCAAATAAGAACAAATTAACGAATTGATATTTACAACTTGGATTTATTTAAGGAATCATTCTTTGGGTATTATGATGTGATAATTTTGGTTGGGGCGTGGTCAAATCCAGTAAAGCCCGAAGGGCTATATGATAGATTTAATCAGGCGCCGACCTACATTATCACCTAATAATATTCAAAGAATGGTTCCTTATTACTTATATTCATTTAATTTTCAGCAATTGTAAGATTAAATATTAGAATATTGAGATATTAATTTCGATTTTCATTTCTTTTAATTATGTAGCTGTTTATAATTATGCAAACCCCGCTTAATCTTGCGCCCAACAATACGGCATTTGAATTTATTGGACTGTAAATTACAAAATCGATTCGAAGTGTTAATACAAAGACACTGAAAAATGTAAATATTGAATAAAAAAAATTACATTTTTTTCCTTTAGATTAACATGTCTACATGTTTTAACAGTCGGACGAAAAAAAAATGAGTTATTATTATTGCTGATTTTTTTTGTTTGGTGATATATCATTCATATAAACGATGTTTTAAATTGGAACACTGGTATGTACGGTTACACGATAAACTATTCAAATCAGTGAAACATTTTTTTTAGAATAAATAAAAATTTACAATACGTCATATTGTTTAATTTTGATTTTATACTCACCCAGTAAATGGAAATTATGATATTGTTCATTGTAAATTCTGGTTGGATGTAAATACAAAATTTACAATATGATATACATGTATTGTGATTTTTTGTTGCACCCACTCACTATGTTAAAACTGTGATTATCTAAATTTTGTATTTACATCCACCAAGTAAATAACATTTAATTTACAATATGACAATAAGCTAACTGTATTTTTTTTTTCAGAGAAGTTCTCTTAAGAGAAAAAACCCAGCAATCATCGTTTTTTTAAATTCATTTCCCAGAACGTTCGTAATTTTAGAATTTCCGAAATGTAAGAGATTTGAGACATGTTTTACATGTACATTTTCATGCATACTCATTCCTGAACAATGTTGTAATGGTACCTATATCTATCTTGAAAACCGATATTTTTCATGATATTTTTTTTTCTGTGAAAATGTGCTTTTATAATAATTCAGCATGTAACTAAATATGATGAATATAATTAAAACATATATCGTTAATTTTTTCCGGGCATAAACAATTCTTCTGAATGTAATATATAGCAAGTTAACAACCCAATATGTGTACAGGAAGACAATATTCTCCAAATAGCTTTGATCACAAAAACTTGACAAGAGAAGTTTGTTAACCATAATTGTTTTCGTCACTGAAGTTGTACATTACAAAAAAATCGTACATCAAAATGAAGTAGATGGGCATGCGATGGGGTCAGGTAGATAGTGGGTCTTCCCATATGTTTTTTAAAGTTTCAAATCTACAAGTAGTAAATGAAATTGAAAACTCAAGAATAATATAGATCAATTGTAATATTTTAAGAACTATGCATGTGCAGACAGTTGGCTGGTGCTTCAATAATAGATTTTTTTTTGGCAAGTTTACAAAAAACATTATTGTTAAGTCGAATAAATTAAATGAAACTGTTGACGACTTGTCAGATGAAAATATGACAACTGTTCATTTATTAAAGAATAATATTTTGACTTTTCAGAATTAAGCTTTGTCGATTTGCCTGAAAAGTAACGTTAACGGCCAGTATTTGTTGGACATGTTTATCAAAGATTTATCAAGTTTATACCAAAGAAGGAGACAATCATTATATCCCGATAAGGGGAAGAGCGATGTATGTCAGTTTTTGAAAATAGAGACATTAGTTTGGGTTTTTTTTTGTTCTAGTACTTGAAAACAAATAACCTATTTTCTTTTAGCTACCAAAAATTCTTACAGTTAAGACACCAATTGCAAATAATCTGTCCTTGGTCACCTTAAAATTCTGTCCCACAAAGAAACTGAATTACATTCTTCAATTCTTTGTCCAAAAAAATTGATAGCCCAACTCGTCCGTCCTATATTCAGAAGCAGAAGGTCATCTTCCTAGCTTTACATGTATTTTCATAGTTTAATAACAGGATGCCCAGTTCTTAGTCTTAATATTTAAAGATTGTAATCGGACAAATCAACCTGAAACAAATCCGCCACGTCCGTATATATAACAGACATATTGAAAAAATTAAAATTTCACAACTGAAACTTTCAAGTATATGTATACATTTAAAGCGTGTAAAGCCAGTCCCAGTTACAGTTCAAAGACAGTTCAAAACTCTGTAGTTGGAATCAATTTTCAACAGGGTCAATTTTAAACGCGTTGGGGTCATCAGAGTTTAGAAAAATCTTTTCCAAGCTGTTGAAAAATGACCCCGGGTATAAATTTCACGACATTTGGTCTCAATTTTCAACGTTGAAAAAGTACCCCCGGATCAATATTCAACGTTGAAAAATGACTCCCAGGTCAGTTTTCAACCCGGGTCAATATTCTTCGTTCCACCGGCACAACAATTCCAATGATTTAAAACATGTTAAGAAAAAGACAAGTTTACACCAGACTTTCATCTATTGATTGACAATTTTGAACGCTTGTTGAAAAAGTATACATTGTTTTGACATATGCTGCACACGAAATTTAATGGTACTTACGATTCGTTATTTATATATTATAATAATCCATATCAAAGTGTATAAGGGATAATACCAATAGCACATTTTTCATATTATCGACGAGATAACCCATGAAAATAAAGCAATTTTGTTTTGATAAAGAAAATACATTTTCATTAATTATACCTTTATTTGAGGAATTGACATTGACAAAATAGTATCTTGCACGTAGATAAATCTAATAGATTTAATAATTATTTGCAAATTTTATATGTGATGATTGTTCAATTATTTAAAAGTAAGTGCATTTGATACTCAAATAATTATATCAAATAAATATTAATAAAGTATGAATTTAGTTCAACTAAAAATCTATAAAATAAGGATCGGTCTTAATCGGTGTCGGCTACAAATTAAAATTTGAAAGTTCTAACACAATTTAATAATATGTGCTTATCTATTTTTAGTGAAGAGCGCTTTAACACCATTTAAGTTTTTTTACTCCTTTACCGAAAAAAAGTAGGCCAACCTCAGTCTTTTAAAAAAAAAATCTTGTGCAGTAAAAAGAACTAGTCTTTAGAATCTGCCGATTCTACTACTTCCGTTTAAATGACGATCAATGCTGGTTTTTAACAGTGTTATTATCTAGGATCCGGAGAATCTAATGCAACCAAAATACGACACACAAAAATGCATGAGGAACAACATTGATTTAAGGCGTGATATTTCGTGCATCTACTTGTGGTACTATAAGACATGTAAGTAAGTAAAACCGTCTACTTTCGTTTTGGACATTAACATACCGTTATTCTAATTTTGCATAAAGGTTGACAAGCAGCATATTTTAGAAATTGTAATTTAATAGCTTTTAGATTATCTTCAATAGTGTTGCCATGTCAACAACATTCCATTCTTAGTAGGTATGCATCCTGAAAATTGAATGCAGTCTGAAACCTTTTTTTAAAGTCTTTACCTTGATAAGTAAGTCAATTTAAATTTGATAATCTTTTTAAATTTAGTTTTTAGTCATTTTTTAAACGTTGTATTGGTTTATGATATCATTGTCGATTTTTTGGAAAACAGTTTTCTGTAAATTGATGTTTTAATATTGTAAAATTAAATCTGTTGATTGAACTTGTCTTGTCTTGTAAAATTTTTAAATGACAGAAAAGCGTGATAAACATCTTGTATGGACATTCGTAAGCATTTGTTCCATGATAGCGTAATTAACTCCCTCGTTCACGTTTAAAATAGCAAACTTTAAATACTTTAAAGTTAACAACTATTGATTAGTAGCGATTATTAAGATCTTTGATATATTTAAAGTTCTCATTACGAATTTAGTTTGGAAATTTTGGAGTATGTTTTCTAATGTTTTGCAATTTGGAACTCTGACCGAATTTCATTTGATTTATCATTCATCTATTAAAATACACTGTACTAACTAAATCAACTCCATTTTAATTTTGTCAAAACTCGAATATGAAGAACTAGTTGCAATAATGTGACCTCTCCATTTTTTTTTTTATCTGACGTTTTCTGGAGAGAGCTACAATTTCATAAGATATCCATAATGGTGCAAAACTATTCTAATGCGGCTGACTTCGGTCTGAAAGTATCGTTTTTATGTAATAGTTCCTTTAAATAAAATGATTTTTAATTTCATAATGCATAGATGAAACACACCAGGATATTTAACAGTTGTCTTTTTTTAGCAGCTATGACAGTTCTTGCTTAAAAGTATTGGATTTTCGCGGTATTACCCCGTACAATCACTTAATCATCGAAGAAAAAAAAAGTATAGTGGAAAATGCATATAAATCGCGTTATTAATGTTAAAACGATGATTTATATTTAGTCTCAAGATCCGCTTTCTGGATTCTTATTGGCTGTCTCGAAATAAGAGCGACCAAGGTCAGTTTACATGGCGGACAAATTCAACTTGTGTCGTTGACATACAGGAAAAATAACCTATATATGGACTATAGTAGATATTTTTTATTAATGTAAGACCTACACTACCTTAATGTTTGAGTTCAAGTAAAATATGCAAATATTATTAATTTTTACTTTGAACCAAAATCACTCCCACACTTGAACTATTACGGAAATCCTATAAAGTTGTAGCCGTGCACCTCCCTCCAAAAAAGAGGGAGAGGGCTACACTATTGCAGCTAATGACGAGCCTGATTTGAAACTCTAGGGTGACTTGATACCATTTATCCATTTATAACCCATTGAGTCATCAAAAAATAATACGTGTACACATCTATTCCAAAAATTTTAATGAAATAGATAACTATACTCTGTTCCAATATACTTATACAGCACATTTTCTTATATTATTTAAAGGGGCTGAATGGTCAACAAATTACCCATCAGATCTACCTTAATTTTTTAGCTATATGTTTATCTATAAATTATTATTCAGTAAAGAAAAAAATCCTTAAATTTAAGCTTTCCAATTTGAGCATTTTCCTATATCTTCATACAGAGTTCTTCTTCTAAAGGAGATCAATACAGTCAAAAAATTGCCACGACCATCCGGCCCTCTTAATATTCACTAATACCTTTGGGTTCAAACAATGTTCATCCAGTATTAGGAAACATTCCGAATATTTCTTCATTGAAATGCCCCGTTTAGCTTGTCAGATTTGAATACACAGCCGAAAGGGTTTTGCATTACAAGCGACTTGAGAGTTACGGATGATAACGTTGAAAAATTTTGCGAGGTGTTACGAGTGACTTCCAATGATAAATGATATAAGATTTTTCAATTTTAAAACTCTGTATGAATTTATAATTTCGTTCGTGTGGACTTATCCGGGTACAACAAATAAGGTGTCAATAAAGAAATCTAGCATTTTCCTTTTCATCGTTTTTAATTGTACGTCTTTGACAACTACATGTATGTGTATTTTATTAAAATGATAAAAATGACGGAAACAATAACTTGGGACAGACTATACATGTATGAATAAAATATAAAAATGTAATAACAAAATAAGAAATTCGCCTTTAATCACCGCTTTTAATGTACAAAAAGTCATGCAAAAGAGCAAAAAATAGCAATATTTGACTCTTCTAGAAACTGGTAAATTGTAAGACATTTAAATCACATATTATGAGCAAATGATTAAACTAAACCCCGTTTGTGTTGATAAAGTAATGCCCTTTCTTATATTATTAACAAATATACAACATGACTCTTTTATCAGAAAGGACAGAAGTCATAAGTATCTTTTTGAAAAGAGCCCCGCCCCCCAAAAAGGGACAGAAAATGGCGGGTATTGTTATTGACACAAAGATACACCCCTCAGAGAAATATGACAGGGTGAGATTTCGTTCTGACCAAGGGGGAGCATGTCCGTCGACCTTGACAGAAAGGCAAAACCAGGAAACCCTATACTACGAAATGCAAACAGATTTGACCTTAGAAGAGGCGCACAAAACAGAAATGCGCAAAAAGATTCCTGGACTCGGTCGCATTCCTAAAGATCGCATAGATACACAGAGGAAAGAATCTGATTTTCATGAAGTAGGTGAAAAAGTGAAACATGTATATGTATGTATTATACAGTTAATGTGTTTGACCAAAATTCTGTAAATCACTATTATTTCTGACGATTTGCATGGAATTAATTTTATAATATCAGATGTAATTATTGTAATGCTATTTGATACAAATGAAAGAATTCAAATTTAAGTTAACTATTACACGAAGTACAGTAAAACTCGGTCATAGCAAAGTCCTAGGGACCAGCGGATATTATAGACTTATTGCTGTTTTTAAGGTCAATAATATGATTAAGTTTCCCGAGAAGTACAATATCACCGAGTCGTAGGCGAGCTGAATATAGAACTTTGAGGGTAGCTAAACAATCATATTGATCGAAAGAACAGCAATAAGTGTTTTATTATAAGATATCATAAAGCGACGAATTGATACAGACAAATCAAACTGAGAAGAATATCTTATAACCATTCAGTTTGAAACCATAGCCGAACACATTGTAAAACACGTTATTTCATTGGACGAGATAAATAATGATTACCAGTCGGAGTAATCTGAAAATTCCCGATCTATTTTTAGTCCAATGTAGAACAAATCAAAAATTATATTGATCTCCTAGGTCACGTGCAGGTAAATATGACTAGATTGTTGAATATCAGCCAATCAAGTTCCTAGGAATGATTCAATTATATAATAAACTTCGATATGTCCGTAATTCATTACATTCGTATAACGAATTCGTAACAATCAGAATAGCGAATTCGCTATATACATTTTTTCTTCCACATTCATATCATTTTTAAAATGATAAATCAATTCGCTGCAAAAGTAGTAAAGTTCGTTATTTTTAATTTCTATGGGACTTAAATCAGTTCCCAATATCCGTAAATTCGTTATAAACAAGTTTGTTATATAGCCGTAAAAAATGATTGGATTTGTTTTAAGAATCTTGCCGGTGACTCAATAAAACTTTGCTTTATCCAAGATTTTGTTATTTCCGTTACATTCTAAACGAGTTTTGCTGTACATCGTTTTACTTACTTGATGTGCTATTGCCAATTTACTGTTTCAGAGGAAACAAGAACATCTTTGGTTTGTGAAACAAAACTTTAACCAAATTGAGTGTAGCAAATTTGTACCAGATCCTGAAAAGATTGGTGTGAAAAGGATCGAGTATTTAAAGTAAGTTTAATTTAAAAGGAAAGGAGTTAAAGCTGCTTGGTCCGTATTTTTGCCTATCATGGTATCAAATAATTTTCCATACGAACAAATTATCTTAAAAGTTACGTACTTTCATTCCTTTTCATCAGCAGAATCAATCTGCTTTTATTGTTAAAATAATTTGAAATTGATAAAAAGAATTTCTTTATGTAAACACAGATAAACATCAAATGCATGATGGGCGAGTTAAGAAAAAGAAACCGTCTGGTTTCCTCCCCAAATGATTGGGTTTTTCTAACCCACATATTATGAATCGATTGTGACACAACAAACAACTGAAAGATAAGTAAAAAAATTAAACACAGGTTTAGTCTTAATTTGCAAAACATTTTGAAAATCTTATTTCCTTTAATTATTACGAATGTCAGAGTTGTGATACAAGTATATCCGCCTCGACGTCGGGGGCGAATCTGAGCAAAATAACGCGGTAACTTTTTATGTAAAGTTAGTTTTGTAAAGAAATTTTTATGTCATTTCTCCTTTAGTATATGGCTTAAATGACTGGGAAAACTAATATCACATGCACATTATTTTCGACTCTAACTCTTATAATAATATACTCATAATGAACAAAGCCATCGTTTTAAAGCGTACATAAAATCCGATATAAAAATGGACTAAACATTTAATTCTGGAGATGTTTAGTAGCTTTTTGATATCAAATAGAAAGAACTAGTTTGCAATCAAGTTTTCAATGAAATCTCTATAACAGTTTGTATTTGAGCAATTCTCTGAGTAAAACTAGCTTCACATTGTTATTACATGTAAGCATACTTTTTAATCCACTTAGATAACCATTAGCTTAAATTCGATAAAGAGATATGTAAGAGAAATGATTGGTGAAAAAACCCAACAAATCATATTATTCTGAGTAAAAAGTTATTTTACATTCTTTATCTGCCTTCAGGTGTCATTGTGGGGAGATTCTTACAGAACATGTGGTGATTTCTAGCGCTGATAACAATACTGATTGTCTTGTTCCTGAAGGTGAGTATTTTTTTCATTTGAATACTTTGTATAATTTGGTCTGTATTCAACTAATTCTTTTTACAATGGAATACTTCTGCTATCCAGTCTAATATTATTAGTTACATGGTTTGTAGTTGACCTTATATGTTTTTTCTTGGTCAGTAATTCCATATAGGGAGAGAGCGGAGCTCAAGCCTTTATATGAAATTTAAGCATATTAGGTTTACTACAAACTATGTAGCGAAGATATCTTGCCGACTGTCTTTTTGTAAATTATAAGTGGTACATATAGATAAAACAATGAAAAGTTTAACGTTTTATGACAGTGCGACAAGTTTCAATTTTGGTACAAAACCTGTTGTCATAATGCTCTAAGAATTACGTCATTGTGCTTATGGTGATGTATGTTTTGTACTGTGAATGTGTTATACATGGTCTCCACGTGACTGCTGTTAAACAATCATTTCCTTACAAAAAAAAAACCTTTTAGAATTTTGTACACATTCATCCATATCAATTTAGAGTGATATTTGTTCAAATTTAGACATTAAATCAAATAATGTGATTAATTTAACTTCTAATAAACATGAATACTGTAATGTGTCTTAATCATTTCTTTGAAAGAATTATGAAAAATTAATTTGTGGTATTTTGTAAGCTTCTTGATACAGTAGACTACATATCGCTTAATATGAAGCTTTGTTCTATACAAGATAAATGGTTTAAATTGGAATATTTCTATGCAATCATCTTTTTTATTTCTATTTAAGGATTTTATTCAAAAGCTACCCAATTAATATGAATATGAACTGGGTAAGAGCAGTTTATGCATTGTAAACCGCAAAGCGGTTAATAAAAAGTATAAACTGTTTCAATCAAGTTTATATGAATATAAATTGGGCAGCTTTTGAATTCATTCCTCATGGTTTAATTTTCTGCTACATGTATTAATTGTAGAAAGTTAAGACCATTTGACCTTTAGAATGATATTAAGTTGTACAAAATTCAAACGTAATCTCAGGCAGATTGATACCTTTTGACGTAGGCAACATTCTTTAAACAATATTAATTAATTTTTTTCAGCCAATCGGAAAGCGTGTTACAACTAATTATGTACAATTTTTTCTGTGAATTCAACTATAGTCGTTATATTTTTAATGAGCCAAAAGTCCAGATTAGAATGCAATGGACATTGCTTTAAAAGAATAGGATCAGATGCGTGAGATGTCAATGAAAATTGGTCATTTTTATATTCTTACCTGTGGATAATAGCTTAAGTATATCATGATAGTGCAACATTTTATAAAAGACGATCTTTAAAAACGTTTTCTTTTAAGGACCTGATTAATTTACAAGAAGCTGTTTATGCTCCAAAAACATTATTTCAAGATGTATATAATTTGTTTAAGCTTTGATTTATTATAAGTCCATATCTTTTGAACACAAGGAAGGAGGGCGGGAGGCGAAGTTCTTTTATACAATTGAAACGATTGGTGATATCGATTAAAATATTAAAAAATGGTCTTAAGCTATTTGTTTCTTTTAATTAATTATGTTTAAATACGCATACCAATACGTGAAACAAACAGGTTAAAAGGCATTAACTGTCACCTTTAGAACAACTTACATTATATATGACATGGTATAAGGAATCCACTGTAAGATAAACTAACAAAATTATATCCGCTCCAACCTGTAAAATTGTCATTCTTTAATCTTTTGTATGCATTTTGATTTAATGATATACTCGTTATCTCAAAGTTGTTTTAATTATTTCTCTAGCTACAGATAATTCGACAAAAATACATTAATGCAGTATAATCTCAGACTCTAAGTTCTTGTATTGCTAAATGCCTCTGATAGTTGCGAGGGTTTGAAAAAAACCCCTAATTCTGTGTAATTTGATCATATGAAAGATACGGGAATGTTTTTATGTTTTCTTTTTTTTCATTTAAATTTGTTTATGGAAATATTGTTTAATTCGGGGGGGTTTTTGGTAATAAACAATTCTACTCGAATACTCGAATGATTTTTCATGTTTTTAAAATTGAAATTGGGTTTTTCAAAAATCAAATATGTATACATGTAACTCAGCAGAAGATACGATTGTTTGAAATTTTCAAAATGTAGAAGCGATCGCTTTTTGGCCTTATATTATATAGTGGAATTTTTAGACGACATTGAGTACAACCTTAATATCCTAGTTATTCAAATTATTATGTCTCCTTCTTTTTGTCTTTTGAGCTAAAACATCCAACACATTATTTCGATGAAATACGAAAAATGGCACATACAGCAAAATATGAGATGAAATGATAATTGTATTTAATACTCATTTCAAAACTATTATGCTATTGAGATTTCGATTTTGACTTTTATTTTTATTTCAGAGTTGCGAAACAACATAAATCTTGCAAATATTAGCAAATCTCCGCCAGAAAATTTAGCATCAATTCTATCAAAGGTTAAATGGACTAAAGAAGATGCTTTCAGAAGAAGTCCTTGTACAACGTTTGGCAAAATATGTTTTGTAAACAATGAAAACTCCAAGCCTGCCAAGGTATTTGTTTGAATTATATTTCAAATATTTCCGTGAGATATAATAATGCATTGACCTTCAATTCAACAATAAAATACAG
>WFKH01010211.1:44076349-44087647 GCA_016163765.1 Magallana hongkongensis
CGAAATGGAATAGCTGGTGTTTGGAACGGTCAATTGATCCCTTTTCGGCCCCTTTGGCCTCTGTGCTAGATTTTTTAGCATGGATGTTTTTTCAGGGCTATAAATATCGAACAATTAATGTCCATAGATCAGTAATATCTTCAGTGTTACCGCAAGTGAATGGAGTTTCTGTAGGACAGGTTCCTATCGTAAAACAATTGTTTAGGGGAATATTGATAAAAGACCCTCCTCGGCCTAAATATGGTTTTTCTTGGGATATCAATGTTGTTCTTAAACATTTATTAGACTTGCCTAATGATAACGAACTTTCTCTTTTACAGTTGAGCAAAACATTTACCATTTTACTTGCTCTAGGAGCCCCAAAAAGAGTTTCAGAGATTGCTAGATTCGATCGTCGTTTTATGGAAAGAAAGGTGGAGAGTATCGTGTTTCATTTACCAGGTCTATCAAAATCTCAGAGAGATAATAAATGTAGATCTGTTCAGTATGATAAAACAGATAATGAAAAACTATGCGTGGTACATTGTTGTTCCGTTTACGAGAAACGAACTGAATCATTTAGATCGCAGCTTGAATCCGAACCTGATCCACTGCTGCGTACAACCAAGAAGCCACATAATAGGGTTTCTGCACAAACAATCAGCAATTGGATAAAATCTGTTATGTTAGATGCAGGTATCGATACATCAAGATTCCAAGCGCATTCTTGCAGGATGGTCTCCTCAAGCAAAGCGCATAATACCGGAATACCTTTAGAAGAAATTCTATCAAAAGCAGATTGGTCAAATGCGCGAACATTTAAAACATTTTATTTACGCAATAATTCATCTGTTATATCTTATACACGTAATGTTTTGAATATGGTGAGTTTGTTTATTTTCGGCTTTAAACATGCATTATTATATCTCACGGAAATATTTGAAATTTAATTGAAGATTTTGTGAGGGCGCGAAGCGCCCGAAATGAAATATAGATTATATGATAATATTGTAGTGAGATATAATAATGCATTTCCCTCCCACCCTTGCCCGCTTATGGGTAAGGGGGGTAGTAATGATTTATTGTTAATGTATAACTACTATACATGTATTTCATATTATAGTTGAGTTAATTTGTGTCGTATGTGTTGTAGGAGGATAACTCTGTACCAAGAAATGCCACGACGCCCAATTGAGACTGTCTACAGTTTGCTAGTGCTATGTAACAGGAGTGACAGATGATAAACGATTATGAGAGTGAAGTGCTGAACAATCATGACTGTACAATTTGATGAATATAAATGATAGTTTTCATGTTTATTATGTTGGACTGAATAATTAATATTTTTGGATATTACTATAAATTCTGTCAAAATTACATTTTGAAGTTTTTCTTTTTTGTTTTGGCTCGCATTGAAAGTCATCGATTCTATCCATCGAACGGATAGGGTTTACCTGGGGCATGCGCAGCGGGGTTTCATACCTGAGTGATTTTTATCTATTTATAGGTAGTCACACTTTAAAGAGCTGTATTTTATTGTTGAATTGAAGGTCAATGCATTATTATATCTCACTACAATATTATCATATAATCTATATTTCATTTCGGGCGCTTCGCGCCCTCACAAAATCTTCAATTATCATGACCAAGAAACTACTTAGATATGCCTTCAAATAAAATTCAATCGTTAACGGTATATGGGTGCTGATATTCATCTCCCTCCATTCGCTCGCACTAGAAGTAATCTGAACCTTGATAAAATGAATAGCTTGATAAAATTATAGCTATTTAAAAACTGAGAAGATTGTTACCGATATTCGTTAACAGCATAAAGTTATCAAATGCCAAATACAAAGATGCAACCTAAAAAAAAAAAGAAACTTAACTATCTGGTGTACAGCCATTATGATTTGCAAAAATGCTCATCAACACTTAGAAGGAAAAACATTGGGAGAAATGGCACATACGTCAGATAATATTGTTTGCACACAGGCATAGTTAACCCATGTTGAATATTTGTTTTCCTAGGGTCTGATGCAGGGAGTTTACCTATTCATTCTGGCAGATTATAATTTTAGTAATGATTAAATCTATCGGCTATACAAGTACTTGTTTTTTTATATTTTGATTGTAGGGATTTTTTTTTTTTGCATAAAGAGCAACTGCAGACTGACATGTAAAATAGAAATTGAAATCTTATGAGACCTTTTCCAGAGACTTCCTTCTCAGATTAATTTATCAACTAACACCGAGTCAACAACAGTTTCGATCCTTTGATTTTTATTCATGTCTGAATGTTGAAAAGAAGGTCACAGTATAGTGTTTTCTATATGTCGCTACTTAAGCTTTTTTTATTTCATGTGTGCTTAATTTATTCTAAAAGACTTTTTTATTTTACTGACACATATTCTCATAAAAGTTTTTTTGTTGAGTCTACCTGATTCAGATTTATATTTTAGTATATTCGACTAAGCCACAACGACTCGGTAGACAAATGCTTGAAGCTGATGGAGGACCACTGGAAAATCATGGAACCCAAACGCCCCGGCTTGTGTATATCTGTAATAGGAGGGGCAAAGAGCTTCAAGCTCGACAACAAGATGAGAGAAACCTTCAACGCTGGCCTTATTAAGGTATATTGCCTCATCCTACATCTCTTCCTCCTGCTCTTCCTGCTGCCCCTTCCTTCAATTAACCTTGCCCCCTCATCCCATTCTTCCTCCTCCAAGAAGAACAAAAACTGTTCATCTTTTGGTTTTTTAACATTTGAATTGAACATACACATTAGAAAACCTATCCCCTATTTACTTTTTTTTTAAAAAACACCTCCTTATTTAAAAAACACTGGCACATTCTTATCTATCCTTCAAAAGCAATATATATTCTTTCTTTTCATCATTGTTTATCTCAAAGGAATCAAAAATATCAACAATATCAACAATACTCGAAACATTTCCTACATAAACTGGTCATTTAATCAACTAAAGTTGTTTTGAATGCCAAAATTTCTTTTTTTTTCTATCATTTTTAATCATACAATTCAAGGATGAAATTGTTTGAGTAAGGGAAATAAATAAATTAGTTTTTGAACATTGTAACAATCTGCCACTATCCTTACATGTTTGAATAATTTTCCTCATCAGGCGGCAAAAACAACAAACGCTTGGCTGATCACGACTGGATCAAACGTCGGGGTGATGAAGGCGGTCGGGAATGCGGTCAGTGAAGGACAGTCCTTCCTGTGGGACAACGACCGAATCACCCACACCCTGCGACTGATCGGTATAGGGCCCTGGGGATACGTTAAAAATAGGAAAAAACTGATTAGTGGTGGTGATGTGAGTACAATAAAAAATAAAGTTACAAATAACCATTAAGCATCGAATGTTTTTTTTATATGTTCGGTCCTACAACACACCAGGCTCTAAAGAAAAATTGAATAATATATTTATCTTATGTTAATTTGTATGAAATTTATTTACATTTTCTCTTTAAAGCCATTTTATATGTTCTTTGTTATAGAAAGGAATAATAAACAACATATCATATATATGGCGCTTCTGTAGCTAAACATGTAGTGCCAGCAATCTTTTTCAGGGAAATTTTTTGGGGAGATTGAATAGATATAATTTAACAGTTATTTTAAGTAAAGTACATATTAAATTGATTTAACAGTTTGAATGTTTCAATAAATATAACAATAATACACCTACTAAAAACGCAGAGATGACGTTTTAAATTACTTTTACCCCTACGCCGTGATGAGGTTTGCAGTGTGTTTTCGAAAATTGAACGACACAGATGCAAACATTAGGGGAAATAAACACTGAATGTAAATACATTATAAGTTTGAATTAATGAATTTTATCATACGTCAGTCCAAGTATTTGCATTCTAATTTGATTTAGGAATAATTCGATGCTGTTCTATAAATGCTTAAAAAGTTGACAACAGGGTCTTCTGTAAACAGATAGTCATGCTATGACCTTGAATTGTTACTATTACAAATTGGTCACTATGCTACTTATGTGTACCTAGATATTGCGCCATGAATTGTGCTAATGATAACTAATAGAATGAACCCTGTGACTCTTGTAGCACTGCGCAGTATTCCTAAATGATGTTATGAAACCAGGTGTAGAATGCGGGCACAAATATCCAAATTGGGAGTTTATAAATAAGTTGTCATATTTGGCGATTCTGTGTCTGCATCGATACCTCCGGTACTCTATGTTGAGTCATGAATTGCATACTCTATATAACCTTTGTAACCTTTTACCCATGTATGAATGAATGTATTATGAGTAAGTGATGCATCATACCCAGGTGGGGGACTCCGAGACTCAGGACTCGGAGACTCAAATCCTGCATCCATACTCTTTGATAGGCAGTTCTGACAGTTTTGTTACTTTATTTAGAAATAAAATATAACTTTGGAATTTGAACACTTAATGTTCACTTATGATCATCGTAGATGGGCCGAACTAGTCAGAACTGTCCATCATAAATAAAATGTTATATATACTCGTGTAAAATGATGTTAAACAGATTTTTATTTTTTGGGCATATAATTTAGATCTTTGATTTGGGCTGCTTTTAATCGATATAATTTTGACTATACTTTGATATATACGCTTATTAATAAACTATTGGTGAAAGAAGTACTGGACTTCGTAGTTACTGAGCTTGAGTCAAATCTCCAGGAGTTAATTAAGGTGGAAGGCTTACACTTCCTGTTCTCTTTTAAGTCATTTTGTCTTTATTTAGAATGCTTTCAAAGTGATTTAATGTTATGTTTGTGTACGTATAACAACTTACTACTTTCTTAATTTTAGGGCTGTTTTCCAGTGCATTTTCAGACCAGCAACGTTATTCAACATGGTAAGCCTGTGCCCTTAAATCCAAATCACACACACTTCGTGTTTGTCGACGATGGATTCAGAAACAATTATAAAGGAGCATCAGAGTTTCGGGCAACATTTGAGCAGAAAGTGTCTAAACCAAAAGAAGGTTAGAAAAACAAAACGCTTCATGTTATTGATGTAGGTAGTTACAGTACCGATCAGAAAGTAAACCCCAACTAAACCCTGGGTTTACTCCGGGTTTACTAGAGTGGACCCAGAGTAAACCCAGAGTAAACCCAATGTAAACCCAGAGTGGGCTTAGAGAGTAAACCGTCAAAAGTATAGTTTCCCCTGAAAGCAGTCACTAAGTGTGTATTCAGTATATAGAAGGGGCAGGAATTACAGGCAGTAGGGTGGTAAGATAAAAGATGGGTCTGCTTCACACTTCAGTGGGTACAGTTGACTTCAAAAGCAATTTCCAAGTAAACCCAAAGTAAACCCCGAGTGGACCCAAATTTTCAAAAGGCAAACCCAGAGTAAACCCCAAGTAAACCCCAAAAGTAAACCCAGGGTTTAGTTGGGGTTTACTCTGGTGTTAGGTTGGGTCTGATTGGTAATGTACAAAGATTAATAATTACATGATATATATATATATATATATATATAGAGAGAGAGAGAGAGAGAAAATTAATCAAAATAAAGAGACAAGAGGAATTTTCCTTCTGAGATTTTTAAAATAACTATTATGAAGGCATAACTCTGACCAAAAGTATATATTTTAAATTGTTTGTATTTTGATAGCTGGTGGATTAGGAATACCAGTGGTGTTGGTGATCTTAGAGGGCGGGACTGATGCAATCAGTGACGCTATGGTGTCTCTCAATCACCATATTCCTGTTGTCGTCTGCTCAGGAACGGGTCGGGCAGCAGACATCCTGGCCTATGCTTACTCTCACACTCGCAGCAAGTAAAAAGTTCACCAATGATTTTTCTATTTATTAATATTATACATCTATTGCATGATTGTGAGGGAAATATGAAGATTTATTCCCCAATGGAAAATCATATTTCCCGAGGGCAACGCCCGAGGGAAATATGATTTTTCTGGGGGAATAAATCTTCATATTTCCCTCACAATCATGCAATAAATTGTTTATTATACCGAACGACAGGTGATAATTTAGAATACATCAATTTTTAATCGTTTTTCAATTCTAGTAAAGCAATAACGCAGTTAATGTTTACGGGTTTCTTTCTATGTCAGTTTTCTGATATAAATTTAAAAGGATTTAAAACATTTTCTTAAAAAGAATTATTTAATTACATCGTAGGCTCACCTTCGGTATTTTTCATAAGTATGGAATGAAAATTCGAGCGGGTGGGATATCATGAAAAATATGGCGATGAGAGGGAAATATGAAGTTTTATTGCCCTGGCACGTGATTGTCAAGAACCAATCAGATGTCGCGTTATATAGAATAATCATATTGAGGTATAATAATATCATTTATGTGCATGTTATCATTCTCATGTGGAAAAAGATTTATATTTTCTTTTAAATGTGTAATATTTACCTTAGCTCAATATTTACAATCGCAAACCAGAACTACCTTTTATATTTCGAACACTATTTCATATGCAATTTATGTAAGATAAAGTCTTACATATCATTTTTTTAAAAAAAAAACATGATGTTATCTCTGACAAATGTATCTATATCAATTGAAATTGACTCTGAATATTCTGTTGACCATGATTTATTTCTGAAAAATCGGAACGCTGTTTTGATTTTTTATATAAGTTTGAAATGCATTCAGACATTTTGCATCTGTAACTCAAGACGTAAGTTTTAGCCAAACTAAGCCAGACGCTCAAGTGAGCTCTTCTGATCAATTTATTTTTGGCGTCGTCGTCTTTGTAAATTTTTTTTTTATATTTTAGTCGTCTTCTACAGAATCACTTCGTCAATTATAACAAAACTACAAAAAACATTGGGTAATTGGAATTTAAGTTTGTAAAAATGAAGTGGTACGCCCTTCCAAAGAGAGATAATCTAGAATAATCTAAAATTTGCTGTTTTTTAATATCTTTTCTTCAAACACCATTGGCTAAAAATACTGAAACGCATGTGATAGCATCCTCAGCTCATCAAGATTCAAGGTTTTTTTTTTTTATCAAATGTTCAAATCAAAATGCCAGGGGTATAGACAGGTGGAATGGGGGGGGGGGTGATTGTTTAATTTTTTACGTAGGAATAAAAAGAGAAAAATGTTTAAAATCTTTTTCTAAAACAATTTAACTACAAGAGGGCTATGCTTAACTTAAGATTTACTGTACTAAATTATATCATAGGGCTGGTTTAACAAAAGTAATTGCTATTGTTTCTCAGGTGAAGGATATAGCCCCTGAACCTGATGTCTTAAGATGCCACAGACAGGCGGTTAACCATATGCGAATCACGACTGATTGCAAATACAATTTCTCAAATTTTGAATGCAATTTATATTGATTTTTTTAATATTGCTATAAAATTAATTATAGTCGTCTGTCCCAAGTTATTGCTTGCATCATTTTTTGACGATTTTAATTAGAATACACATACATGTGAAAGAAATACGGTTGAAATTGATAAAAGGGAAAATATCAAAGATATCTTCATTGACACATTATCATTTTTCACTCATAAAAGTTCACAGGAACGAAAACATTTCTTACGGAGATTTATAGTGGGAAATGTTTACATCTTTTCACCATTCGGAACTCACTCGGAATACCTTGCGCAATTTGTCAACGTTATCATCCGGGCTTTTTCATGGCTGATGCAATGCAAAATCCCCGTAGACTTTCTATTTTGGGTTGTGTATTGAAACCTGAAGCGTTAGAGGGGGCGTTTCAAAACAGATTATCTGGACATTTTTCATATTATTGGATGAACGTAGTTTGAGCACACAGGTATTTATGATTATCGAAATATCAAGTGAAAAGTGGTGGAAGCAAAAACTCGGGACAGAGTATAATAGACTCCTTTGCGGTAATTGAGGTACCGCTCTCTTGCAGGGCAAATTGATATACTTTGCCGAATTTTTAGTACGTAGATTATTAAATGACGTAATTGAATCAATTGAAGTTACGTCATACTTCACCAAAGAATATATGTTTGCACTACAAAAGAGCAGTACCGCAGTTACCGTGAAAGAGTCTATTGATTTGATACTCAAACCTGTGATTTATTTCTCCTGTAATGAGTGTGTGCACTAATGACCAGATACATATTTGGAAACCTTTGGGGGTCGAATTTTACAAAGGAATATCTTGAGTAAATCGTTAAAAATCTTCTTCTCATGAACCATTTGGCAAAGGGGATTAAAAGTGGTAAAAAGGAAGGACCACACCCTTTTACCAGGGGACATAATTAGGAATTATTGAAAATTTTTGAGAAATATTTAAAAATCTTCTTCTCAAGAATCATTTAGCCAGGAAAGCTGAACCTTTTGTGGAAGCATCCTCAGGTAGTGTAGATTTACAGTTGTGAAAATCATGTCCCTCGGGGGCAGGGTGGGGCCACAATGGGGGTCGAATTTTACAAAGGAATATATTGAGTAAATCGTTAAAAATCTTCTTCTCATGAACCATTTGGCCAGGAAAACTGAAACTTATGTGGAGACATCCTCAAGTAGTGTAGATTCAAAGTTGTGAAAATCATGACTCCCAGGGGTAGGGTGGGGCCATAATTGGGGGTCGAATTTACATCTTTTCTTATAAATAAAACTTCTATAATAAATGTCAATAATCATGCATCTTTGATGTAAGTACATGTTCATTTGTATGACCTTATACAAAGCATAATGATGTAAATTCTGAATTACCATTGTGTGTCTTTATAAGCAAAGGGAGGTTGAAACAAAAACGTGAAGACAAACTGAGAGACAAGATACGCGATGCCTACGGGGGAAGATGGAACAAAGATGAGATTGAAGTAAATGTATATAAACATCTTACCAATGTCATGGAATGCATGAAATACAGAAACTTGGTAGGTTTATTTCAATTTGGTTGGACTAAACGGCAATAGTGATGTGTAGTGTTATTTTCAAATTTAAAGAGAATTCAGTCAGTGTTTGATCAATATATTATTGGTAATGTCATTGGTATTCAGGGTTATACCAAAAATATACACTGTACATAACAATAAATAACTTTCTTATAATCACTATCATGTAATCTAATAACAATTTATCCGAATTAAATTATTTCAAAAACTGAATTATCTTCTTTAAAAATGGATGATATTTGATAATTAAGATATGTAATACAAATTCGTATTTGAATAAATAAGAAAATAAAAGTCCGTTGGTTCAAATTTGAAAATCCCCAAACCTTAATAACATTCAACTTTGAACTTAAATAAAACATAGATACTAATAAGGACATATAATTTTACCATTTTATAATACTGTGAAAACAATTACAGTATATCCGGTAATTTTCGCGATGATCAAGTTTTAGCTTTTTTGCGTTCACTTTTACATGTCGCAACATATTCAATATGCAAAAATTATATCCCGTATTATTTGTTATAATAAACTCTTTAATTCGCAAGAAGGGACTGCGGCTAATAAATAAACTTATTTCCCATTTTTTTCAAATTTTGTAAAAAAACGCAAAAAAAAAAACCCCGGAAAATAATATAAGAACAAATTTTCAGTTTAAGTATAAAATATATAATTTTTTAAAATATGTATTTAAAATATAAATGGCTTAAAAACACGTCGAAAAGATAAGGGTAAATCTTATATATATATATATATATATATATATATATATATATATATATATATATATATATATATATATATGAGAAACAATACTAATTACCTGTAAAGTAAAACGATTGAATAAAAAAGATTTTTCTTTACAAAATATGCTATTTATCTTAAATCAATACATAACTGATATTGTTTTACTTATTGACAGATAAATATCTTCCCAATGAACAAACATGAAGACCTAGATATTGCTATTCTTACAGCATTATTGAATAGTAAGTAACATCCTTGTATTAGCGTTGATTTGTTCCATGAATCTAGCATGTTTTGATTTTCTGTCTCATCTACAAAATTATTTCGTATCATTAGTTCAAATATCTATCCAATAAATAAGATATACCGCTAAATGGAACAGAAAATCATATTTATACAGCTGTCTTTTGATCATGTTTATAAAGTATCATTTCATTAAAAATGACATTAAACACACTGTTGTCTGAAGTCTTTAAACTTTAGCTTCTTTATGCCTTTCGCGAGTAAGCGCAAACAGAGACAATTCAACTTAATTAAAATGTATGGATTGCGATAAGTGCAGTATTATATATCGCTACCATGCCCAAGGTGTTTATATTATTTGAAATTAGTTTTAAATTTGTAACAGTTTAGTAGGAAATTTATAAACCAATGGTTTCATATTATTTTTCAGGAATGCAAAATAAAAATACTATGAGCTGAAATTGAAAAGGTGAACTTAACATCAGTGCATATTAATTGATTAACTTGGCATACTCAAGATACATTCAAAATAGAGTTTACGAAGTCTGCCTTGTAGAAAATTATAAAATAGACCACATGTTGTCTAATTTTCAACTGAGCAGACTTAAGATACAGTTAAGTGACAGATAAAGGCAGCCAGAAAGAAATAATGTGAAATCATAATTGTTCGTGGGGGACTAACGTTCGTGGCTTTCGTGGGTAACACTTGCCCACGAACGTATATACAAGCATTTGTTTAAGTTTTATTAAAACAATGCAGAACTTGCAACCATCAAAAAACCGTTCTTTAGAACCAGGAAAATTAGACTACCCGCGAACATTGACCCCACGAATAAAAGTGATTCTGTAGTATTGGCTAATAGCAGTTTGTACAATAGATCTATTTTTATATTTTTATTTATGATACATATCATTTAAGCTAAGGGCGCAGAGAATTCAGATAAATTCCGAAAAAACCAGCTGAAGCTGGCATTAGCCTGGGACAGAGCCGATATAGCTCAGGAGGAGATTTTTAGGGAAGATGTGTTGTGGCCCAGAGGTACGAAAGATCACAAGTTCTTGTTTAATCAATGTGTATGAATTTTATCCCTCAAAATTAATATTTGTCTATCTATTCTTTAGGAAGTCTGGATAAAATTTTGATGGAAGCCATCATTGAAGAGAAAGTGGAGTTTGTTGCTTTGATATTACAGCAAACTGTAGTGATGAAGGAGTTCCTTACAAAAGAGAGGTTACAAAGACTTTACGAAAAGGTCAGTTAAAGATATATAAATAAAAAAAATCATTTCTTTTTTGGTTTAATAAGATGAATTTGTATGGATTACATATGAGTTTACCTTTGTGAATCCAATATACAATTAAACCTGATTCACATGTAATCCTTGAAGGAAAATAACACTTAAGGTTCCTCAACACATCAAAATTTTACTTGA
>WFKH01010211.1:44109950-44120231 GCA_016163765.1 Magallana hongkongensis
ATATATATATATATATATATATATATATATATATACATGGTCCTTATTCTAATGAGATATAATGCATTTTAAAAAGCATAAGTTTTAATCATATTAAAAAATTGATTTATTTTTCAGCATCTGACTTTTCCATCCCCGACTTTCTATGTTATGGACTGGTATGGAAAGTTAAAGTTTATCGACATGTTGAATCTATTGTTAGCAGTATTAGCATTTGTGGTCCAGGTCATTACCATGCATACGAACAAGAATGCGACTGATGTCAGGATTGTGTTCTCAATCAACTGCATCATTTTCTATTTACGGATCATGAAGCTCTACACGGCTAACAGCAGTATTGGACCCAAGCTTGAGATGATCAAAATGATGGTGAGTTGGATTTTGCATTGCATTGTTCTCAAATGTTCCGAATATAAGATCAGTTTATGTTTTCGTTAATTGCTTCCCTGCTTCAATGTTCCATCATTGTTATCATACAAATCATGCATTCTGTAAAACGATAAGTACATATTCAATTAATATATATAAAATTTTGCCTTAGAAAAACAATACGATCAATGCCTTTTTCCATTTTTGCATTCACATTATTGTTATGAGATGAATTATAGTTACTGTATGTTTCGACCCGTTTGTCGGCATTAAGTGTGTATGTCAAATCTTAAATATCATTATATCCTTGTCACTGTGACTAAATTTTTAAACGATAGCTACACATACTGAAATATTTTACAAAGATAAAAGTTTAAAAACCATGAGACCGATGACAATCAAATATGGTCAGAAAATGAACCTTGTAAGACAATGTGTCATGATCCTAGCATGATCTCATAATGCAAATTTATTATGAGTAGGCATTTAAAACAGGCATAATGATCATGTCCTCAACATGAATTTTGATTCCCTTTTGTCTACTTTAGATATTTGCTAAAACGTTTGTCATTATCCAAAGTCATTCATAATATGGTGAAACAAATTCAATACACCTGAATTCCATAAGGACGAGCATCATACCAATGTGTTTATTGATTTTTATTTGACTTTATACTATAAGTGGGTTTTTTTATGACAAACACTGACCTCCATGAAAACCAATGAACTTATAAGTAATATCATTGCCCTTTGCACTAAAATGAAATAAGCTTGTTACATGTAAAATTTAATCAATACATACATACTTTGAAAAATGTGTTCATTTTAAGATTTTTCGTACAGTATTACGAACTTACGACGTTTCTCCTCGTGTTAATCGTCTTTCTCCTGGCTTACGGAGTAGCTAGACATTCGCTTCTATATGGAAAAACAGAGCCATCCTGGAATATCTTGGGGGACATTTTATTTCACCCTTATTGGCAGCTGTATGGAGAACTTAGTTTTGATGAATCTATGAGAAGTAAGGAAGGTTTGGTTTTTAAAAGAACTAAACTTAGAGAACAAGCAGTAAATTAACAGCAAAATTCAATATCGAAAACGTTTATTAATAAGTAAAATTGGCAACTTTTGCAGTTGACTGATATTGTCAATATTCTGAGTGTATAAGCAATAAAAACTGAAAAAGTAAATATGTACCCATACACGGAATTTACACTTCTACCAATTGTTATATTTATTTATATTGCAGTATTGTAAAAGAACATCATATGGCGCTTTCAACACTTATCATATTTATGTTCGTGAGATTTAATGTGATAAACATGAAAATCTAAAAAAAAAAGTATAAATGATAATTGAAAACTCAGATTCTGTGTCAACTTGTTTAAACATTTGATAGCATTTTACTTTGAAGAGCAGACAAAAATTTGTGTAAGTTTTTACTGTTGTGAAAATTTGTTTTTTATAGATAAATAATGTATAATGCCGTGCAAGGTGGTACTAGTGGGGCAATGATGAAAAAAATGAAGTTAACAGTATTTAATTATAAATATTGGTAAACACTGTAATTTACACTCAGTTGGGTCTTTATTGTTCGTTGTGTTTTGGCGTGTAATTTTTATTAAACTTTTTAATACAGATATACATTCTACACACTGTTATTAGGTTTTACTATAATTTTTTTGTTTCTCAGCCCGTAGTTCGAATTCTAACCCGATGACTAATTCATCGGTATCGGACATTGAGTGTACTTGTTGGAACTCGTCTTCTCAGTGGAACTTAACGGTGTCGTCGAATTCGGACGTAGAGTCCCAGATAAATTGGAATCGATTGCTGGTATATATCCTGTGTGCAGGATACCTCATCATCGCCGCTATTCTGCTGTTAAATCTTCTCATTGCCATATTCAAGTAAGTTGCTTGTTAATCACTGCCTCCTCGTACAAAGATGAAGTATAATATAACCAAATATTAATTATAATGATCTAACAGTGCAAAGATGGGCGCTATTTGGCATATAACTTCAATGTTTTTGTTTTAAGTTATTTATTTTATTTTATTTTATTTTATTTTGGGGGGAGGGGGCGCTTAAATTTCATTATTTTGTATAACTGATATTTTCACAAACTTTTACCTATCATTCTTCAAAATGAGAACAATATTATGTTAAGTACAAAATGATGTTGGAGGTTAAGCTTCAGGTAGATTCTATGCAGCTAAACTACAGAACCACATAAAAAACACTAAGTGCATTATGAAAGCATTATTGAAAACAAGCGAATCCGACACCCTTATCCAAATAACAAAAATGGAGCAATGTGATCCACTTAAAATGAGTATTATACATTGATATTTATTGATGAGAAATGTCCAGAAATGTATTTATAAATATAAGATTAATCCCCTGGTTTTTATATCAGCATATCTTAGATACGAATCATGACCATTTTATATTTTTTGTTTCAATTAAAAATGTGCACTATCCACTTACCATTGGGGAATTGCCATAGTCACTAATATACCTGGTGCGAAAGATAAAGATTTGAGCAATTGGTGTATTAATTGTTGTTTTTCTTTGTTTTGCATTCTCACGATTTGATTTCATCCAGTCACATCTTTACAAAAGTGGAAGAGAAATCTAACGAGATCTGGAAGTTCCAGATGTACTTCTTAACCATGGAGTTTGACAACAAGACCGCCTTGGTTCCCCCCCTGAGTATAATCCACTATATATATCTGTGTTTTAAGTGGATAGCTCGGAAAACTTGCTGCAAAAAGAGATATAAAGGTAATTGTTGAAATGATCTGAGTAAAGGGTTCTTAGTTGTGTGCCTAAATTCGGAATTGGGCGCTCGATTTACTGGTTAACAATGTGAGGATAGTTAAACGAACTATAGATGATTTCTCACCTGTGTTTTAAGCTGCTTGGTCCGATATGTAGGCTATAACTAATAATTTTCAATACAAACCAATTATCTAAAAAAAAAAGTTACTGTCTTTCACCTATTTACAATAGCAGAATAGGTCTCCTTTCAAAGATTGAAATATTTAAAGTAAATAAATATAGTGGTAATAATATGGGAACACAAAAAGCATCAGGGGAATGTTTAGATAAGGGAAACATTTCGTTTCGTCCCCCGATTGGTTGGGTTTATTCATCCCGGATTATATTCACCGATTGTAAACAAAACAAACTTCAGAATTATTAGTGAAAAAATCTACACAGGTTTATTTTTATTTTGCCTTAACATTTTTGAAATTTTACTATATTTATTTAAAGCGTATTTTAAAGTCGTAATATATCATACCCGTCTCGACGCCGGGGATGAATATCAAGAAGGGGGAAATATCGTGGTACCCTTCTATGTAAAGATTATTCTGTAAAAAAAAAATTGTATATTATTTTGCCATGAAAATATAATTTAATTGACCGAGATATATACCTGAAGCAATTCCAATTTATCTGATAATCCACGTCCGAATTCGATAGCACCGTTAAAACTATTATTACTGACCAAACAGCTTGAAGATGAATTAATATAGCTGGAAACATGTACTGTGATGTTCAAAGTTAATAGCCAGAAAAATGGTTTAAAGGTGAGGAGAATTTAAAGTACGATGTTCCCCATCTGTACTGTTGAACAAAGTAAGGAAGACAGTCAGGAAAAACTGTTTCAAATAGGGAGAAGAGTTTGAGAATAATTAGTTAAAGACTGGATAAACTCATATAGTTTATTGAATCGCGATTATGGATATGTTTTGAAAAAATTGAACACATGCACATAGAATTTTAAAAATAAAAATAACAATGACATTATAATTGAGGGAATGAGGATTGTATAGATTCCAAATTGACGATAAATACAAAAGCAATATCTGCTATATTTATAAAAGATCAGTTGAAGGCATGACCTTAAAATTGTTTGATAAAAATGAGATAGGGCATTGTTGCTTTGGTGAGCAATGTGACCTATGGATATCTTGTTTTGTTCTATGTAGGAGTACAGTTTACTGAACGTCACCTTGAATATTTGCAAGTTTTTGAGACGGAGGAAATGGCCAACTATCTCCGACGTAAAAAATCAGAACAAAAAGATTCGACTGAGTCTAAACTTCAGAAAAGGTAACATTTATATTCTGGTCACATTGTTTAGAGACCTCATGACTGAGTGGTGAAAACTATAGGTTGTTTTATGAATAATTTTACAATACATACATATTCTAATGAATACAAAATTCCGTTCTATTTACTGAAAACGGTGTTGCAGTTCTTTATGTATTTTTAGTTACACCGATAAAAAAAGATTTTGGTCATAAACGACCAGATATTCAAGTAGATGAACATAACAAGACTGCAGATTCTCAATGTTTTAAAACCAACAGAGTTGAGGAACTCTTTAACCTGGTGGAGGAAGAGTTTGCGGCAGATCAAGGTGATGCTCTCACACTTCTGACCACAATGTATGCAAACTTGACAAGAGAGAACAAATTTAAGGGTGTTGGGTTGCAGCCTAATGGATTGCCTAAACCACGAGATGACGTTGAATTTGCCAAGAAGCTAGAAAAGAAGGAAGCCATAAAGGAGACAGCAAAGGTTTAAAATTGTTCATTGTCTTGATTATAACTGTTATTAAAAGTTAGTCATTTGTATCTAAATCAGCTGCACATAATTATAGTAAAAAACAATGTATCATGTTGGCAATTTAACGCCTCAAAATAAAAATAAAAAACCAGTCCCGTGAATGCCAATATTCGGCTATAACTATTAATCAATGAAGAAAATCATACTTCAATCACATTTAAATGCAAGTTAAGAAAATTGTTAATTAACATTAAATATGATCAACATGACCATGATAATAACTGTCATAAGCATACACGGACGCGGTGTTATGAGTGAATACGATACAAATGATTAAAAGCTGGTCACTATATGATTATTCAAATTTCTTTCGTATGTTACAAATATAGTCTTTGGAGGATGAAGAAAAAATCAAGAGAGAAAGAACAAAGAGGGGCAGTAAATATAAGACAGAATTGAAAGAGGAAGAAAAAATTTATATAACAGACCAAGAAAATGAAGCTGAACTAAACTTTGAACCAGACATTGAGGCTCAAATCCATATTCCTGAACCCGTTTGGGCAACGCCAACTCTGAGGCATTCCAGAAATCTGTCTCCATGGGCGCTCAGCCGCAAACCGCATAACAAAACTCTTTACACACACCGGCGTCTGACACCGCAAAATGACTCGTCGGACAACTCGTCTGACAGTGAGGACAACAATCGAGTAAAATATCCTGAGCAATATAAAACTCTAAGCACTTCAAGGGGAACCATATCGGAATCATTATCGAGCGATTCCGATATAGATGTTCCCAGGATAACAAGGAAAAGGGTATCACTGAGGCGGGTGGAGAGTAATACGGAAGACGAGCTACGATCTAGAGCTAAAATATTTCAAAGATTTCGAAATCGACAACTATCTGATTCAGATTAATTTTTCAAATTAATAGATTACAACAACAAAAAATAATTCATTTGAAAATTTAATAATTCAATCAAGAACTGAAAGTGACACGCATGTAGATCACTTTAAATAAGAGCCAAATTTTTATTTTGCTTTATTTAATGTTATGTTTATTCATAAACCGAAAAGCTGAACAATTCATTTATACTCTGTCCCATATTACCTTTTTCGTCCTTTTTGGCGACTTTTATAAAAAAATACACAAACCTGTCAAAAATTATCTTTAAAATTGATGAAAGCGGGAAAATCCAACATTTTTTCATTGACACGTTATCTCTTTTTTCCCGGAGAACGAAAACGAATTTTCCATTCAGTAGTTCTCGGAATACTCCCTACAATTTTTTTCGATATCATTTGAGTACTTTCATGTTAAATTAACTAAGCTATGTCCTTCAAGTTGACAAAATAGGTGCGGCAATTAAAAAACGAAATTTTGGTGGGGTTCTTTTTTTTTAAGTGAAGAATATCTTTTTAACACTGATGTAATTTTTAAAATCGTCTATTTAAAAAAATGTGCTGCATTATTATCTCTGAGCTGAGTATAACATCATTAGCCAGTGAAATAAGTAATGTTTTAGATATTTATGATCAAACCGCAAAATGCCCCATATGTTTTTCTATATATTTCATATCACGTGACTGGCATTCTTACTACTTTCCTACATTAGATAACTATACATCTGCAAATCCAGGGTGCTGTGTGGGTTGGAGTTGGGTGGGTCCCTAAATCGATACAATATTTGAAAAGAAAATACTTAATAATATCTGCACTTAATTACATGGTAGGGAAAATCACTAGTCAAGTTCATAGTTTTAAAGTTACTTTCAATAGAGTGACTTGACGATCAAAGTCCGATGGTCTACGCTAAACCCCGATGGTTTAGCACGCCAAAGTCCGATGGTCCGCGTGCAGTCGCCAAAGCCCGATGGTGTGACACGCCAAATCTGATGGTTCTAATTATTCCCATAAAAACAGCTTCACGATAAATCATAGTGGGCCTGTTAAATATACTATAGTATACAATTATTTAATGCTTGAGCAGTCAATAGACCCGAATATTTTTCCCGAAGTGCAGGTAACAGCTCAGTATGATCTATTGCCCGAGGCCAACGGCCTCGGGCAATAGATCATACTGAGCTGTTCCCTGCACCAAAGGAAAAAATTCGGGTTGACTGTTCAGGCATTAAATAATTGTTTTATTACCTAATTCCGTTTTTATTATTTAAGGTTTACAATTTGTATATTACAGAAGGTTCGTGCTATTATGCAATATACTAAGATTGTTTTGATCTTTCACTTGCGCCATTTGAAGATGTTACATGCATTAAAACATCTCCACGTTTAGACGAAGAAGGGGGAGGCTCCAAACCATTAGTTTATAAATAGTCATTTACCTTATACGAAGCTTTAAAGCCGGTGAACTTTTTAACATTGCTGTTTATTACTTATATTTACGTTTGAAAAAGACAAATCGTTCAGAACTGTTTAAATTACCTAGATTTTATGTTTACAATAATTCAAGCGACAAGCGATAAGCGCGTGCGGTTATCATTGTGACGTCACGAAACGTTCATACAGAATTGAACGTTTTCGCTATTCTATAGGTTCATATAAGGAATCATATTTGCAAATGTAAATATTAATTCTTAATGTACATTACTAATGTTTACATTGTTTATCTATTGAATTCATTCTATGACTTTGTCTACATTCCTGTCTATGAGAAGTGAATAATAATCTATGTAAATCTATTAATCCTGATTAGGAATTTTATAGATTTTTCATGGATATTTTATATCCTCGTTTTGTTTTTGTCCATGTTTTTATTAATTTACTATTATTTATAAATTTTTGTTTTCATTTTTCAATGTTCACCTTTTCTATCATTTAAGTTTAAATAGCTTTCATGTTTATAACTAATGAGATTGAAAAAAAACCATTATCATACTAATTATACACCTGCATAACCCAACAACCTTAACGTTTTGACATTATACAAGGTTTTTACAATATTTATTTGTTGATTCCGTCCAAAAAACATATGCTTTATAACCTTTTCATGTTGCTCATTTTGATGTCCAAAACCTCATAGTTGTGCTTTATAATCATTTTATTGATCTACGAATGTGAGCAAATTTTTTTTAAAAAAAGCCATTTGGATTTTTGCATTCATGATTATAAAATTTTAAAATTAAAATTATAACTGTAAGTAGGTGTATTAATAAAAAAGTTGTTAGTGATTTTATGTTGATCTTGTTATGTTATACATGTACATGTATTTTGAATGTGTTGTCACTAATTGTTAAGGTATCTCACTCCTCACGTTTTGATTTCATTGGGCAGATGGTCATTTTATTAAAAATGAATATGATTTTATTTATTTAATCATCACATAAAGATTATTATTTCAGAATTACACAACATTCATAAAGAAAATCCATTTGAGTTCAAGAAACAAACAAGTTTTTGGGCGAACTATTTTTTTGTGCGGAAGGTTTTTAGACGAAAATGACAGAAACAAGCAATTTTATGAATTTTCAATATACATTTCTTTTTATTTTACTTTATTCATTCTTCACATTTTTAACACTTGATATGTTTGTAACATATTCCATATGTTCTAGCTGACATGTACAAAATCAAATCTTAAGATTGTGATAGATGTTTAGCATAAAATCATGCAAATATATAATATAATATATAAAAAATGTCTGAATTTTTTTAGCCAAATTTTGCGAGAATTTTACCTTTGAAGCCCTATATCTAAAAGTTGACATCACTGACCCCCATGTTTTATTATATCAAAATGATACTGAATACATATCTAGGCAAACTGGATTAATCTTATAAAATTCTTGATATTCAAAAAGTTTTTATTTCAAATCAAATTGTAACTATTATAGAAATTGTGTATTTTAAGTGCAAAAGCGTCACACAAAAATTTATGCAGCTTCATACAAAATTTTTTCCTAATCCCTCTATTCAGTCTGACCATTGTGCATAATTAAAATCAATATTTGAAGATATAAGTTTGCTTAATCAAAAATACTGACAACAATTCCGAATCGGGCTGAAATTGCACTTTAGGTGCAAAAAGGTCAAATTAAATGGGCCATAACTCAGAGGGATGGACTCTGACCCGCTATTATCTTTGTATTTTTTTAAAAATGTTTTGTCTACAGATTTCAATGATATACTTCTCAAGAAATTCTTGATACAAAAACATTGAGGAGTGGGATACCTTAACTATTTTGTTATATTACTCATTTGAAACCGTATGGTTTATATGTACTGCATCATAAATGATCACTAGTATTCAGACAAAAGATTTTACATCTGAGATAGTGTGTAATGATTTTAAAAAAAAATCCCGTCACTATTACTAATGACCCTTTATTATGAAGATATTTATCCTTTAGTCTATTTATTTTAGCATAGTTACTTAGTGTACGTATACTTACATATAACTTCCAGTGGCATCTTTTGTTTCGATATATGATGTCTGTTTAGATTTATCAAATCTGTTTGGAGATATGATTTCTGCATATAGACTTCTGGTACATCTGTATAGCATTTAAATTCATAATGGATGTATCAAAATATGATATCTGCAATTAGATTTCTGATATGTATATATTTACATTCAGTGCGTATTTCCTCTTATGTTTGCATTGGAAATGTGAGACTGTCAATGTTCAATAACACTCGTAAAAACCTGATTACGCCGTATTAGCACAAGTAAACGTCATAACTCGATTAGAATTGATAAATTATTGTTAGATTTTATGAAACGTTTACTTACTTTACGAATTTGATATGTACATGTACTATTGAAAAATAGTTGTTAAATACCGCGGCGTGGAAGAGCCAGATGAAAAAATAAATAAATGTTATTTGTTCGGACGAATAAGTTATTTGTTCGGACGAATTAGGATTTGTTCGGACGAATTAGGATTTGTTCGGACGAATTAGCTATTTGTTCGGACGAATAAGTTATATTTGTATACAAAACAGCATTTTTAATGAGTAATTTATAAGACTGTCTGATCTGGCAATGATGTAAATGATGAAGGGGGAGAGGGTCTGTGATCAAGCCACCCCTTTCCTTGATTGTGGTATCATAATGGAAATTCTATATAAATTGGTTAAAGTACATAAGTTAAATAGATAGCGTATGTTTATTTATGTTCAAGGAGAAATGCGTAATTAAGTCCAGTGATGAACCTGTCGACGCCGGGTCAGAAATATAAATAAAATGCTACCACTGACACCGGTGCGTCAGATCATTAGTACACACCTCACAGCCTTATTAGCATAATCGGAGCCTTTCTGGTTTTTAATTGAATATTGCAGCCAACTACATTCTTTGCCATTGCCGTTTTC
>WFKH01010211.1:44120241-44134601 GCA_016163765.1 Magallana hongkongensis
CATAAAATCATACAATACATAAATGTTGGATTGAAATGGCCGCAAATTTTGCAGGAGTCAAGGGAGACAACTAGGATACCTTAACAAAATGGGCAAGCTAGTGGCCTCGCTTATGCGAGTGCCATGAAGCCCCATGCCCGACACGCATGGTGGCTAGGCATACAAGCTGCACAGCTTTTACACCCTGCCTCTGGCTTGCTACCTGGTTTAACTTTTTAACACCACCAGCTTGTAGCCTCTCCTCCTTTTTATAGAGGTAGAGGGGGTCTGAGCACTGAAATGCTGCAGACCCCAAGCAGTTTAGGAACACATTACCCACATTTGCTCAATGGCATTAACTTCCATGTTAACACACCGCCATGAGACCCCCTCATGCTTTATGCAGATGGGCAGAGACAACCAGGTTAAGCTAGTGCAGAGGTTATGTCTCCCTTGACCCCCGCCACTAACATCGATATGATGTTCCCCACTAAAAAAATTTGCCCCCTTTGAAAACGTGTGTTACTAAGGGCCTATGTTCTAATCTACTAGCAAGTGTACTGCACTATACAAACAACTAATTCATCCAAAAATCTTCCCCTTTCCCCTTAAAATGAATTGTAAACCCCCTTGGATATTGTTTAAATAAGCCTTGTTTCCCCTTTCTGATAATTGGGTTCCATCATACCTAAACAAGCCAGTTTGGTGAACATTAATATTTTTGTCATGAACAATGCAAGCCCCGTTTACTTCAGATGTAATAAATTTTCTAATAGCCTTGTTTACCTTGCGCTGCTTTAAATCAATCTTAGCCCCACCCTTGCCTAAGGGGGGGGGGGGGCCATGCCAGTAGAGACGGGGAAGCATAGTTGACCAAATAAGTAATGTTTTCGGAAGCATTACATTATAGCGATACAAACTACATTGAATTTCATGCGAAAATCGCAGTGCTGTATTGCCAGCTGCTGTAAGATCATTGGATCCAGCATGAATGACCAATACATCAGGATGTGGTTGGTTTTTAATCTCATCAGAAATAAGTTTGTCCAGGTCTTTCTAATGTAGTCCCCTTATTCCTTTCGAGGTGATGTCCACGCCAAGGTTCAGGTTCTCTCCACCTGGTCTCTTCACTGCTTCCTCCCCGGCCCAATACGGTAACGAGGTTCCCACTATCCAAACTGTTTTGAAATCTGGAATACTTTTGACCAAATTAGCCTGTATTCCATTACAAAAGACAATGAATTTACAATCTAATATAATTTTGAAAAGCCCTTGATTCCCATCTGCCTAAAGCTTTAATTTGTGATTCTGAAACCCCTTGTTATGCACGATCTGTAGCTCTGCCTATTCTAAAGCTATGTGGTCTAAAATGTCCCTGAATGATATTAAATTGGAGAGTCTTTTGCAGCATGCAATTAAATTGGTATCTTGTTATGGCTTTATCATCCATATGTCATTGAGTAAAAAATAGAAGAGAGCCGCTGTCGGGGCGTAGGCGTAAAAATTTTAGTGCCCAACTTACTGGACATGTGTCAGCATTGGGTTGTCTAGATATGTGCAACGTGATTGCATTTCCCATCTGATCTGTTTTGACCTTGGAATTAAAATACTGACATTGTTTCCCTCAACGGAGATGTGTGCCCTGTGGATGGCCAAGACCTCACTTACCCTAAGCAACCGTGATATGTGATGAAAAAAAAATAGATGGCAATGCTAATATGACCCTATGTAAAATGGATAAAGTTAAAGGAATTCGCGGATCTGTTGTGACGCCTCGCTTTTTATGAAGGCCCTGCAAGGCTTTTTTAACAATAAAGGATTGGGTGTTATCTTGGATGCCTCTTAATTTGTGAATATAAGATAGAGCACTAATGTACAGAGCAGCTGTTCTGTACGCTGTACCTGAAATGGACAAATGGGCAATAAAAATAAGTAAGTGATCAATAGGAATGCTTAGCATTGCTGGCCTGAGCTTTACTTTCAGAACCAGCCTGAACTGTCACATATAAGAGCCAAAATTCGTGATTGATTACACCCCAAGATGATTCGGGGTGGCTGGCTTTACGAAGACGATACTGTTCATCGTACTTAAACCAACCTTGCGATCTAGCCGCAGCTAGTCTGATATCACGCATATATTTTAACATCTCCTGTGCCCTGGTTCTAAATTTTTCTAACATTACACTCGTGAATATCATGAAAGCATCGGTCCATTTGTCTATTGTCAGGTAAGGGCCAAAATTTGACCTGACAATACAGAATTTCCCATCTCTAATTTTTATCTCGCCTTGACCCCCCAAACTGTTGTTAATTTCTTTGGCTGATTTTAATAATAAACTTAAATCAATAAATTGTCCCTCCCAGATTTTTTGTTTTAATTTCAAAGGCACGTGCTGCCCTACCTTGTCAAAACAACTAACTTCAGGTACTGGAGTGAAGTCAGAAAGATTCAATTCCAAAGAAAAATTTGAGTTCTCAAAATTACCAATATTGGGATGCCCAAAGTCCTCCTTTCCGCTCTCATGATCACTCACATCTGAAGGTGGCTGTTGTTGAGGCAGGGGGGCATCATGTTGGCTGGCCTCAGCCTGAGGCTCGGTATAACCAGGCTTTTCTTGCCTTTGGGGATGGTGAGGCTTTTTATGACCCCTGCCCCTTGCCGGAGAGATCATGCCCCCCTTTTCCTGGTTTCTTCGTCGTTTTGGTGGCATTCTGGGTTCTTGATGTACCTCAGATTTAAAATCTTTTCTTTGTGTGGCTTTCCTGGCCAGATGGTAGAGAGGAAGAGGAAGTTGCTAACTTAGATAACTCTTACTGATGCTGACTATCTTAAATTGGTTAACCTGTACCTAGTTAAGTCATCCACTGTGAGACAATGCTATTCAATCAATTAAAAGAGATTATCTCATATTCATTTCAATAATCTGTATTATATTAACGAAATACTAAAATCCCCCGAGAAGGGCTAAATACGTCATTCACGGGATTTTAACGAGACCAGTTCGAGACTCTTGCAAATCGAGAAAGGAGTTTAGACCGAAAAAGTAAGTAAACGTTTATGTTTATTATATCGGCAAGCTTTTTAAATTATTTGAAGTTGCAGAACAATTGTTTATTAATGTGAATTCGAAGTTTGGGGTGATTAGCCTTATCTCGATAAATATTGTTCAGCATGAAACCGTCTGAACAGCAGTTTTCGAATTTGTCAACAATCTGAAACGTGCTAGGGGGTAGTCATGTATCGGTAAGTACAGTGTTAAACTAGATAAATATTCCTTTAAAAACCAATAATGCAATAATTCCACTGCATGTGTTACCAAAATAATTGTCGTTGTGAAATGTGACTTGAAAGACATGTTTTAGTATGAAATGTGTATGCAGGTGTATTATATTCAGTTTTTATACATATTGGTACCTAGCATACGTTAAAAAAATATTGTATGTTTTTCCTAGAGTATTGTGTTTGTGTCAGTCATGCCTTCAGTCATTTCCATACAGAATTTCCTCGACACGTACATGTAGTTTTGATACATGTGTCTCTTTTAAACTGTTCATTTTATGTCTTATTTATCTATTAACGATGAGAGTGTTTATGAATCAAGGGTCTGCATTTGTTATGTAAATATAACATCATACAATTGATAGTATGAGAGAGAGATAGGGATAGACTGAGAGAGAGGAGAGAGAGAGAGGAGAGAGAGGAGAGAGACTGTAATTACAGTGTACATGTAATTGTTATTGATTGCCTTGCTTCCATGAACCATACATGTATATATATTTCAATAATGCCACAATGAAATACAGTAGCAATGTTGCTGACAAAGATGTTGAGAGAGATCATGGAGAGAGAGAGAGAGAGAGAGAGAGTATGAAAAGCCATGACAAATTTTATAGTTACATTTATGTCATTTCCCACTCAATGAGTTGTTATAGCTGTTATTATGGTAATGTTTTGACCCATGTCTCAGATACTGCATGTGCCCATAAAAAAGTGTAATCTGGGACACACCCTTTTGTTTTGATAATGACAGCATTTAGCTTTGTAATGATAGTGCATCTTTTTTCTTCTAATCTACAGGTTTACCTGTGGCCTCCAGATGATCTAAAGATCAGGAATATAGAAAATATTGCCAATTTGATATTGCTAATGACCCAGTCAAGTCTGCTGAAGCCCAGAAGGTACTTCTTTGTTATGTAATAAACTTACAACTTGTCCTCCATATGTACATTGTAGATATATTTGGTTTAAGCTGATTGAAAGCCAAGCAATGTTATCTAAATAGCTACAATGTCTTGTGTAAAAGGGAAAGGTTTGTATGGGCATCTTGTTGCAACACTGCATGATTATCGGTATTTGAAGCGGTGGGAACCTCTGAAAGGAATACCAGGAGTTTGAAAATATTATAAACTTAACGAACTGTCTTTTACACTCTCTGAGAGAATGGGATTTGCAGAAATCCCATGAATTTCTTATGCTGGAAATATGTTTTTCAGATTAGTTTTTGTCATTGACGCAATCTTATTTTGGTGTACATAGAATGTTGATAGTTGCAACTCATACAGACATTCATTTGTTACATAAGGGTTTATGACTTTGATCTTTGTTCAATATATTTAATATCTTTCTGTCCTCTGGAAATCTAAATATCTTTGAAGTTACACCAGTTGGTAACAAAGGCAGATGGTTTCTGGTGATTTTGTTTTAACTATTGGATTCATTACATTTTTCATGTGTGTGCAGACTTGATTGACCCGGGTTTTCTGATTTTGTCGTATAAGTGATATTGCTTTAAAAAGTATATCACCTGTGACTTTAATACTGGTATATTAGTACATATTTCATTTGTAAAATCATTTGAAAAATTTAAAGTGTTTTGTAGGACTGAAATGTTTTATGGCTTTTAAAATTACTGAAAGTACATGCACATGATGCAACTATATTTGACATTGTATATATAATAATATGATAATGAAACTGTCATCTGGGTTTAAAATTAGTGGCAAAATGATGTAATTCATGTATATACAATATTAGGAAAGATTACATTGTCAGTATCACTTTATAGCACATTCTTGAAATTACTGCGTTGAATATATAAGTATTTGATGAGTGCACAATGTTTGCAAAAATTAGTTCTCATAACACTTTATGTTTATTCTATTTTAGTTTCCAGACCATAACATTAATGAATATTTCTTGAATGGAATGCATGAGGATTAGGATGGAACCTTATTCTGCCTTTTTACCAACTCACACCATCTTTTCAAGATTTATGGAGCCAACCACAGAAGAATTTGTTCTATACACATCATTCATAACATTCTAATTTATGTTACATAAAAAAGGTGTGGGCACTTTAAATGTTACTGGATGAATTGTTTCAACAAATCAAATCAAATCAAATCAAAATCATTTATTATAGTGACATGTGTTACATCTTTTACAACTGAGTAGTATACAATAACATATATCAAACACCCGGCCCATTGGACCTATAAGTCACTGTAAACACTAAGTAATAATTTTTAATGCATGCGCGAGAATTTACTTTGTCTTAATTTAAATGCAGAATGCATAAAATTAGCAGTTTGTCTTGGAAAATTACAAATGAGAGTTTGAAGTAGGTTGTCTTGAGATAAATATGAATTATTCGAAAAATTAACACTTTGATAAAGTTCACTTCTGAGATTGTTATATAGAGCACATTTTAGAAGGAAGTGGAATTCGTCCTCAATTTCGTCCAATATACAGAATTTACACGTGCGCTCACTGACAGGTTCCCCCCGAAATCGTCCGGTCTCTATCCTCAGCGGTAGTACCCCACACCGAAACTGTGCCATTGTTGACCTAACATGTTTAGGAATATTCATTGAAATATAATTTTCTAGGCAAAAATTTTCCTTTAAAAGTTTGTATGTTCTTAATTTAGGAGTATTTTGGATATCTATTTGCCATCTGAGTTCCTGTTGTGACTGCTGTTTACCGATAAAATAAGTTATATTACATGGGTGCATATTTTCATAGGCTGTTAGTAAATCTACATCATCTAGAATAGACTTCATGCGCCGGCTCCAACTTCGTTCACCACATAGTGATCGGTCCCACAGAAAAACCTTTTTGGTGATTCGGTCGTCGTCCATTGCCAAAAGACGGTTCCAAAGTCGAACCATGTTTGTTTTGTGTCTTACGCTTGAAGTTGTCCATCCACATTCGCCTCGAACTGCCAGGAGGGGGGTCATTCGATGGACTCCTAGGAAGTATCGAATTGCGCGGTCCTGTACCATGTCGATCTTGTGCGATATTTGGTGTCCCCATACTCCGCTGCAATAGTCGATTATTGGAGTGACACAATTGTGAAATAAAATTTCGTAGGTATTAAAACCGATATCCTTTAAATGATGTATTTTTGAGATAATTGAACCCAAAGCTCGTCCTCCAGATTTAGCCAGATTTTCCGTGTTGGTTTTAAAATCTCTATTTTCGTCAAAGATGACACCTAAGTATTTGTAAGAGGGTACATAATCGAGAGCATTATTTCCTAATTGAAAGGTAACCGGGCTTTGTTTCATTTTACGCTCTCTGAAGTGCATGACTTTTGATTTGTTAATGTTTACTTGGAGGTTCCAGTTGTTGCACCATTCTGTCACCAAGTCTAGAATTGTTTGCATATCAGATTCTGTTCCCGCGATGAGCGCAATATCATCTGCGTATAGTAGTAGGCTTATATCCGTTATGTGTCTATAATCTGTGTCGCTACCATGTTGTATTTGGATTCCCTTGCGTAATGATTTTATTTGTATAGCCAAGTCGTTTATAAATAACGCAAATAATGTAGGTGAAAGATTGTCTCCTTGCCGGACTCCTGTATTGCAAGGGAACCACTCTGTCATGTTGTTTCCTATCCTTACACATGACTCAGTGTTTTGATATATTGCTTTAATTATGTTATAAAAATTTCCGTCTACGCCATTTTGTAATAGACAATACTCCAAGAGGTCGCGATCGACCGTGTCAAACGCCTTGTGTAAATCAATAAATGTTACAAACGTTGAGTCCCTGTTTTGAATGACGTTATTTAAAGTAAGAACATGTTCTTCACAAGATCTGTTTTTTCTGAATCCATTTTGTTCGTCGACAAGAATGTCGTTGTCTTCGAGGTAGTCCGTTAGTCTGTTATTCAAAATAGAACTAAACACCTTGGCCACAACGGATAGAAGACTGATACCTCTATAGTTCATCGGGATTCGTGGATCAGAATTTTGGTCTTTTAATATTGGGAATATAATTGCTTTCCTCCACACAGAGGGTATATAAATGTTATCAAAACAGAGTGAAAACAATTTATGAAGAAGGTTAATTACTGCATCATTCTTCAACACTTCATACGGCAACTCGTCTACGCCGGTTGATTTCCCATTTTTGGCTTTAAACACAACTTCTTTTACCTCATCTACGTCAAGTGCGCGATTAAGGAAAGTGTTGGTGATGTAGGATATTTTGAACATATTCTTTTCTATTTCAACTTTTTGTGCCATCGCATGTGCCTTGAAATCTTTGTTACTACCACTGTTTTGATTTTTATCATACAGCTTTGAGAAGTCCTCTTTCCATTTATCTTTAATCAAATTAATGTCTGATGTAGTAGTACCATCTTCTTTGTAACATTCGTTTGGGTGGCGGGTTTTACACTTCGGACCAAGCTTCGTAGTTTCTCCCAAAATATTCTCGGATCTTCCGTGGAAAAGGTTTCAACTTCTATTGCGATATTTTTGCGGTATTGCCGTTCATAGAATCGTATCTTTCGATCAAGTGTATTGAGTGATTTTTTGTACTGTTCTCGTAAACGATTCCTTTCATGCATTGACGCCGCTTTAATTTTTAGAAATTCTCGTTCGTGTTTTCTCATACTTTTCCACAAGTTAGTTAATTCGTCGTTCCAGTATGGATTGTGCACGCGCATTCTCTTCTTTGTTTTGGCAGACCAATCATATTGTGGTATGAGTTCTTCCATTTCATTTATAATAGTTTTGCAAAGCTCATCGTATAATGAATCGATTTGTTCTTGTGTCATTATTCGAGTTTCCATCATTTTTATTATGTCAAGCAATGCTTGTTTTGTAATTTCTGACTTCATAAATGTGTTTGGAATGCGGCGCAGGTTAAACCTTTTCTTGTTATGGTTTTGGATATGAGAATCCGTTTGCGTAGATGCCGTATTTTCCGACCCGGTATCACAAGATATTTTAAGATCGAATAATAACACTGCGTGGTCCGGGGGTCTGGACTTTTCTCCCAACAGTTGGAATAAGCTATGTTGTTCTATGATGTCTTTACAGTTAATAATACGAAAGTTTTCACATTGATTAAATATATCGTGTGGTACGCATATGAAATCAACAACAGATTGACCACGTGATGATTGGAAGGTATAATTATTGGAATCATCGCCATATCGACCGTTTAGTATGCAGATCCTAGTATCATTCAAGAACTCGATGAAATCTTGAATTGCCATGTTGGTTTTGTGTTTGATCTTTTACGAGTCTGCATGGTATATTGTCTACTGTGTTATTTATGTCTTGCGCGTTGCCTATTCGGGAATTGAAATCGCCACATATAACAATTGCATCGATGTCATATAATAAATATATTTGCGTAAGAAGATGTGTATAGAACCGAGATGCGTCCCGACCCCATGGCGAGTTTTCTGGTGGAAGATAGCAAGTGAACACTACTAATTCAAAACCACTCTGTTTATTTTTAAGCATCACACCAAGAATACCTTCGTACGACTGATCTACAACAGTTACTTCATAAGTCTCAAAAATCCAATTTTTTATAAGTAACCCAACCCCGCCCGAACCTTTTGGTGCGTTAATATGCAAGTTTTTTCTATTAAATCCTTTCCACTTGTATCCCAATTCTGTTAGTACTATTCCATTGTCATCAGATAAGTGAGTTTCGTTTAAACTAACTATGTCGCAGTTCACGTGTTTAATGAGATTACTTCGTAGGTCATGATTTGATTTAGTCCAACCACATACATTTAAGTGTCCTATTTTAAGTGTTTCAATGGGGCGGGCGTTGGCCTATCCATCATGAGATATGTTCTCATCACCACGTTCACGTTGAGTTGAGGGTGTCTTTTTTACAATTCTTCCGTTTGATGTAATTCTGAATTGGTTTCCGTGGGGAAGTTCGCTCAACATAGTTCGCGCATTGAGTTCGATTAGCCTTTCGGTGTGAGATTTGCTGGATCGTATGAAAACGGTTTTGTACTTCTCGACGTTTCTTATATTGCGTTTTTCCCTTAGGACGTTTTTATTTTCCTCTAGTGAAGAGAATGATATTTTAACAAGACCTGGTTTACCATATCTACCCCTTAAGCGAGAGGCAGCCACGACTGTTGCGCTGTTGTCCAGATGACTTACAATTTCGCGGGCTACGTCTAGAATTGGCTCATCCGTTTCTTGAACATTTGTAGCGATCACCGTGAGGCTTGGGTCATCATTTGGATTGTTACTCTGTGAAATATCGGCCGACATTTGGTGACCTGAATTTTCCTCTAGGTCATTTAAACGCTGAATAACAGAATCTACAGACCGTGACAGTTGGTCGATTTCATTTTTATGGATAGCAAGTTCAAGGTCGATATCACTACGCATTGCCTTGAATTTTTCATCGATTGAGGACATAAACTCGTTTCTGAATCTAATTTACTTTCAAATAGTGATTGAAGTGAGCGCTGACCTTCTTGTAGGTTCTGTACTGCCTCTGCGATCACTGTTAGTTTACAGACCATGGTATTATCGGGTGAGTCTGATGAGTTATTTTTAACTCTCGAACACTCTTGGTTTTGTTCCGCCATTTTTGTTGATTTGGTTGCCGGCTTCGGCGTTTTTTCATCGGAAGAAAGGCGACGTTTTCCATCCATTTTCTCTTATATCAGTTGAGATGATTTCATGACTATGTGAACGGTGACATACACTTGCATTTAGGTGGCCGGATATCTAAACTTTCAAAATATTTATCAAAGTTTACCTGCTCCAAGAGACACGACTGCTCTGCCCTCACGCATGCGCAACAATAAGTGTTCACATAATGAATACCAGCAAACATTTTATTGAGTGTACTTATTTTGTATTTTTCCTATCCATCTAACATATGTTTTTATATAACATACCATATACATGTAGCATTTTTGGAAACAGCTATTTTTATTTAATTGAAATTTAGCATTACTATTTTATGCAAGTTTTTTCATATACTCTTTTGTATACAAACAGAACAAAAATACTCAGTTACAATGGGAAATGGACATAATATATATATATAAAAGTGTCTGATAAATGTATAGGTCTTGTTCTTGAACAGAAGAAATTGACAGATGAATATTCAGTTTTAACCTTCAAATACAAATATAAATATTTTTTTTAGAATAGTATTTAATCTAAGTTGAAAAAAGAATTAAAATATAAAAGTTTTTTTCCCTTTATTCAAGTGTTTGGAAACAAATCCATTGAAATTTTTACCGTTTATATCTAAAATTGCTGTACAGTATATCCTATTGATGCCTGTAATATATCACTTTAGTTTCTTCAGCAGCATGTCTATTACTTTTTTTTTCTCAGAATGATGTATACATTGTCATTAATTTATTTTCATTATATTAAACTAGATACAAATAGGCCTTCTGCAACCTTTTTATGGTTTAAATGGTATGGAGTTCTTGAAACGAGTCTAGAGATTAATTTTTAATTACCTTTCATATGAAAAATGACAATTAAATCTTAATTAAACTGCTGTACAGTATATCCTATCCATTTAATATATCACTTTATTTATGTTGAACTGCATGTCTATTAGTTTTATGATTTTTTTAGAATGATATATGCAATTTCATTAATTTATTTTTCATTTAAAAAAAAATCATTAAAAAAATGATCTCTTACAACCTGTGTATTTTTTTTCAATTTACATAATACAGTGTATAACTGTATGTAGTTGTGTAGATTTATACACATACCTACAAGCAATATACATTTAATTTTCATCAGGTACATGTACCAGCCTACTATATTTGATAATGTACTTCTTTCATGCATTTTTCATGCCTTATACTCATTGTTATATGTATTATGTATAATTCAAATACTTTAAAAACTTTTCTCAATTTATTTATTTTAGTAAGATTAAGAAACGGACTATAGTCAATGCACGTTTTCAAGAGTTCTCCTTCTTGGGGACAACAATGAATGCTCCCCTGGGTTCATGACCCTGAATATTGAGTAGGCTGTGAGGTGTGAGTATGCACTTGATCGCATTTACTTTTTAGGAGGAGAATGTTGTAGCGCAGTGTTCGTGCGTATAAAATGGGGGTGCGGGAAACACAGCTCTCCAGTAGTCATCTGGAAGCTGTCTTTCTGCCTCCTCTTTTTATACAGGTACATGTAAGATGAATTATAACACTTGCGCGCATTCTCAAAAGTAAAGTTAATAGATTCAGAGGGTTCAATTAATATTTTATTTTCAGATATTTTTGTAATGAATATTAATGTTCATAAATTTCATTGTAATTAATATTAATATTTATTGTTAAAATGTCATTGATATTAAAATGTTATATATTAATAAAAGAATAGTCATCTGGAAGCTGTCTTTCTGCCTCCTCTTTTTATACAGGTAAGATGAATTATAACACTTGCGCGCAAGGGTGTTGGAACAGGGGCGACAGAGGCGGTCGCCGCCCCAATAATTTTGCCAAAAAATGAATTTTAAAAAAATTAAGACTGAATTGAAATTTAATAACGGTGATCTGTATTCACTGGAGCGGCGATGATAACGGCGATTTATGTTCAATGGAGCGGCAAAGTGTTAACTTTATTGTTTACACAGTCAAAAGTGGGAGTATATATATCGCGTATCAATCTAGTAATATAAATCTCATTTCCATTTTTGAAAAGAATATGTCCTATATATGTAGTTGCATGTTTTACTTATTACCTATTGGCTTACTAGTATTTTGGGTTGTAAATACTTAGTATTTTGGGAGGAAGATCCGGACCCTTATGCGAGTTTAAAGGGTCACGAGATTTAATTAACCATGATAGTAAATTAACCCAAAATAGACATTGAACCCCGCCTCCTGAAGAATTGCTGGACCCCCTTCTGTGTTGTATTATCTCCGTAATTATGGATCAGATCAAATTTCATTCTCAATTACGCAGTTGTTTCGTTTCATTTGATTACATTTTTCCCTCGCAACATGTTTTGTTATCAATTTTCAATGTAATATTCATATAGTTGACATTCAACCATGTACTGACATTGCAGTGTTTTGCATTCTTGTCAAAAAACAAAATTTAAACAATTTTTTTGCAATACGACAACTCACTTTAGATTAAAAAAAAACAACAGATGTATAAAGGTATATTTACAGTCACTAAGTATTTTTCTCTATTCTTATCTTAAAAATCAATTGTAATTCATGCATACATGCCTTACTGAGGCATTGTAACCATTAAAAACGAAAAATAAATTTTGACCAAAAGTGTGATCATACCCCTTTAAGCTAATTTAATTTCAACCATAATTCAAGTAGCTGTAACAAATAATTTTCATATCTTTCTTTCGTGTCTTTTTGTACGTTTTGGTGTTGACTTTGCATGAGTTATTACTTGATCGATCAAAACTGCTAGTAGCTATATAGCTTCATTGCGAGCATGGACTCCACGGACTTGCACGGACTGACCTCAGACTTTCAAGAAGTATTTTTCACATAAATTGAAAAATTAGCTGTTACTCTGTGGAACGTTCTGACCGACAATATAATAGTTTACGAACGTTTACTCATTTTCTATGAATAATTGATTACACGTTAATGATTCAATGGAGATAGATGTAAATATGAACAATAAAATGCTTTCTTTTTCGTGTTTTTTTTTAAAGGAAATAAAGGTAAATAGCAATCTCTTCAGAAAAAAATTTGCATAAGCTGCACAATGTTAACTACCTTCATGTAAATTCAAATATTGCGCATAAATGGAAGAATTATCTGTTCCTTTTATGTGGCAATAGTTACGACAATTTACATACTTCTTACTTAATATAAATAATTGAAAAAATATATTGAAGGGGCATAGTCACGATTTTGGTCAAATTCTATATTTCTGTTTTTATTATTTACAATGCTATAGGAATGAATAATGATCAAATGAAATTTGCGAGTCAGTCGTAGAGTTATAAGCAAGATAGAGGATTCACAATTCTTTGTCATGTAAACACGGCTCGTGCCCTGTTTTTGTTTACATAGGTTCAATAAACCCAGTAAAAAATCTTTTTCAAGCTGATTTGTCTATGTTCTTATTCATTTTGAGCATAAATAAACAGTTCATTCATTTTAGGTTTAAAACTGGAATGTTCACTTCAACATTCAAAATGTAAACAAAAGCTTTGTTTACATAGCAAAGAATTGTCAGCTCTGTAACTCGCTAATAAATCAACGAATGACACTCAGATTTTGGTTGCCTATTAAAAATGCCTTACTGAAGCATTGTAAATATTAAAATCGGAAAAAATAATTTTTGACCAAAATCGTGACCATTTAAGGGTAAAATTTAAATTAAAATAGTAAAATGTTTCTTTGGTGTCCATGTAGGAGAGCTAGCGATGAAGGTATGTAGCAAATCAGTGAAGGTAAAAACCACATAACCCGCTGACGCCGAACTTCCTAACCGTATGGAACACCCCAGAGGGCATACATTTTTGTAAATTTGAAATCAGTTTATCTAATCATAGATTTTTACTTTTCTTTATTCGCCATTTGCTGTCCTGTCTCCTTTATGGCAGACGGAACGAAACAAAAAGTGCGAGACTCAGCCAATAGTCGACCATCGACCACTGACAGACTAAAAAACCCAGGTCTCCAGGAGTCCTTTAAAACCAATATGGGACTGTTTACTCAGAAAATGTCAATAGTAAAAAACAAACTCTAGCAGTACGTCCCAGAAGGAATAGGATAATTATGATATTATCAGACGATCTGGAATCTCAATGTCACATGGTCGACTGTTCTCTCTGAAGAACCCTACTTTACCACTGTCTATTGATTACAGTACCCATTTACATGGTCAGGCCACGGGGAATCTGCACATTTCTAAGAGAAAAAGATCGCTAGAAGTGCTTTGTTATATTCGTTTCCCATTTATGTTTCCTGCTACATACGAACAATTGTACAGGTGTTTGCTCTTTGTATTGCCAACGGGAATGACAAACAGAAAATGATAATAAATACAAATGGAAATATATATATACAAGAAAGATGTCATCTCTCTCTCTCTCTCTCTCTCTCTCTCTCTCTCTCTCTCTCTCTCTCTCTCTC
>WFKH01010211.1:44176522-44186930 GCA_016163765.1 Magallana hongkongensis
ACTGATTTCTTTGTTCCTTTGTTGTCCAGCTTTAAAAATGGATCTCTCACTCGAGAGAGAATTAAGGACGACTGTGCTGAGGGTTCATGGGAGAAATTTTCTGAATACCTAACAAAAACACCCACAGGAAACAACGGAAATATTGGTAAATGTCAATTTCGCAATCTTAATGACTCTAAAAATACCTCTCTCACTGCTCTTCATATGTCCTTGAAATACATACAGTCAAACTTTGTTATCTCAAACTATTTGGGACTGTTTAAAAACTTTGAGATATCAGAGTATTCGATATATTGAGGGTAAAATACTTAAAAATTGGTAGTTGGGACTTAAAAATCACTTCGACCTATCCATTGTATTTGAGATATCAGTGTTCAAGATATCGAAGTTCAACTGTAGGTGTGTAGGTGGAATCTATTACACTAAGATATTTTTATACATGCATTGTTGAAGGTCACAAACAGTATTTTGTTTGCAGGAATTTACTTTGATGTGATGGAGATTCAGCCACTAGTTCAGGGAATTTTCCGCTTTGACAGTGCTGATCAAAAGGTAAATATTAACTACTTATAAATATGATTTAAACAGATGAATGTACTATGTTAGCCATATCTTGGAATCATTACTAGGAATAATGTGAACACATTAACATCATGATAGATATAAATATCATTTGGAAGTAATGAATCTGTTGCCAATCCTTACCCACCCTCAATATTGTCGCTGTAATGATGTTGTAATTTTAAGTGCAAATTTATATGAAGTTAAAGTAAAGTAATATTGGTGGTCTTCTATCTTGCATTGCATTTTTGTTTGATGCTACCTATACATGATTTCAGCTTGGTACATTGGGGACTGGTCAATTCATGGGACTATAAATATCTTTATGATTAACTTTTCCTGATAATTAGATAAATGCATTAAAGTATGAACACCTATTCACACACATATAATTTTTGTGGTGACAAGCATTTGCATCTGTTGTACAGGTGTCTTCATTTCCACCTGAAGTAGAAGTCCGTGCTGTGATTGAGAGCCAGATGATGGCACGGAAACTTTACATGGAGCTGAGGGGAATGCACATTGGTACGAGACAAAAAATCACATGACTTTCCCATGACTCTCACATGATTTTTATGAGTCATGTTTTGGTTAATATATGAAATTTGTGATTGACAGGTCCTGACACTCGGATTTTGGCCACAGGAGGGGCCTCTCTAAATAGGGCCATCTTACAGGTGAGGAAAAATTTTACAGAAAATTCGAAGAGTGCTCACTGATCTAACTGTAGATGTATTTCAAGTTGATCAATATGAAAGTGGATGTTTTAGAGTTTAGGAATGATTTATAAAAGTTAGAGCAGAAATCATTGTCAGAAACCCATGGCCAGTCTCACATACACTTACTTACAATGGGCCAGCTCATTTAACATTTCTCATTCATATGATTATATATTTATTCTCAATTCACCAATAAGGAAGCGAAACTCTTTACATATCTTTATATCCACCATATATGTATCTGGTTTGACAGAACCTCTCACTGTGTCAGATCAATTGTCTGGCAGTGTGATTAGAACATTTCAACAACCCTGAAAATTCATTTCATTTCACAGGTTATTTCAGACGTCTTTGGTGCACCGGTTTTTGTAAGCGACATCCCGAACTCAGCTGCCCTGGGATCCTGTTACAGAGCAAAACATGGTGTGTATCAAAGGACATTATTAGTTCTTTACCAGTCAATCTGCATGAGCTATAACTGTGTGTCAGTCTGTTCCATGCGCCTTTGAACTTATTCAACTTATGCATTTACATAACTTCTGATATTTCAATTGCTCTCTCCTCAGCTAGTGATCAAAAAAAACCCAAAACAAATCATGACTTCTATTACCTGGTAATTCAAAAAGGGTGAATAAATCAGTTTTAAGGTTAACCTTCCATCTCTACACTCATTTTACTGTAGTGATCATGATTTTTCAAAATAAATCGAATTTTTGAATTATTAGATGAATAATTGCATACATTGATGGACACAATTTGTCAAAAATTGCCTTTAAGGTTGAGAATTTTGAAAAGAAGAAAAAGTCATTTATCAGAGTGAAAAATTATCTCTCGAATCCCAGGATCATTGTATCTTAAACAATACTGTTAGTACTGATTAAAAATGAATTATTCCAGACAGGGATGGTATCCTATCAAGAAAAAATAATAAGTTTGAATAATTAAAGGGATGGGAGTTGAAGGCATGTACTGGTATAAATTGTGCTTTTGCAATATTCCCATAACTCTTGTTTATGGCTTCAAATAGTTTCAAAGAGAGAATCTTTATTATAAAGAATTGCCTCATCAGAGTCTTTTTTCAAAACTATTTGCCAAAAACCAACGTTATTAGGTCTTTGGCAACTTTTGGGGGTAGTCTCTTTAATGAAAGGGAAAATGTAGCTGCATTTTGTATGTGAATGAAGACATAGAGTCTCCTAGAATGTCAGAGTGTTATGGAAAACATGTCTGAAGTAATTGACTATCAAGTGTTTCAAGTCATTTTCATTTATCTTGGTTTGAAGGGCTGGAAGGCTGTGACTTCTCGGATGTTGTTCTGAATCATCCACAGCCAGAGTGTGTGGCTCGGCCAACAGAGGGCGCTAATCAGGTCAGTAAGGAAGGGCAGATCTTTCTGAACTAAAAAATGTAAATTTAAGCAATTCATGTTTATAGAATAAGTGGGTTTATTATTTGTTAATCTACTGTAACAATGGTTTTACGGTTTACATGTACATCTTGAAATGACACTTTAAGTAGATTCATCTACATGTAATATACTACTATAATTTTGTGCATTTATACTGGCAAATCGGTTAAGAACTGTCAATTGTTTTAGTTATTTTTAAACATTGTACCAATTCTATTTTTGCCGATCAGAATTTTTTTCTATTAGCGTTGATTAATAGTTTTTTCGGCAAAATTAAGTAAAAAAAAATCCGGAACTTGAACCGGAATGAATTTGAATAGTAAATGGAGGGGATCCACTTTTACTGAAGTTAACAAGTTCTACAAAAGATCTTGATGTCCATCAATGCATTAGGAATAAAAATATTTTTTATAGAACATATGAAGACTAGGAATATAGCTAGGACAACGCAACAACAATTTACTATAGTATTCAAATTCAGGCATAAGCCTTGGGTTTGCAGTTGGGCGGGGTTGGTTTAGTTAAAAGCATAACATGGAACTCTTTTTCAATTAACTAAAAACAAACAGTGAAATAATCATCAGAACATAAAATCAATCTCTCCACGCCAAATTTTTTTTTCTAAAAAAAAAACTATTTGCCGTGGCATAGTCACACCCATGAAAAGTGTTTGGATTACATTTTAGTTTGAAAAGTTGTATCTGATTAAACTGTGACAAAAAGTGGTCGAAAAAGGGGGGAAAAAAATCTGATATATGAACAAAAATTACTATTTTAAATCGTATGAAAAGAATATTCGGGGATAGGGTGGGTAGTATGAAGACCATCCAACACATGCAGGGGAGAGGCATTGTACACCATGGTCTTCGCCCACAAGTCTAATGGAAAAATCTTTTGGAGAGAGAGAGAGTGGTAAAAAAAGCATGGTTCTAGCAAAACTTCTAATATCGCATTTTTTAAATTCTGTTCATCTAACTTGATTAACCTGTGCTTGCAGTGGTTAAATTTAGTATCATTTAAAGAAATTAAAATTTTAAACTGAATAAGAAAATTTTGTAGAGGTAATTTTATAAAGCATATTTATAATGAAAGAAGTTGTAGTTTTTTTGAGGCAATAATTTTTTTTGTCGTGAGAGAGAGAGAGAGCAAGTGAATGAGAGAGAGAGAGAGAGACAGAGAGAGGGTGATTTTGTTACAGGTCTATTTTCATTTTAATTCTATTTTAAATTTTTAAATTTACCCACAGGTATACAAGGAACTTGTAATAAGATACAGAAAGCTAGAGCAAGCTTTGGGCAGTCAACAGTAGCTGATACATGGAGAGCTGACATATATAAATTTTGACAATGACATTTTTATGAATCATGGTGCTATTTCTTGAGTGTAAGTTTCATTCATTAACACTTAATAAAATTGACTACTTTCATTCATATTTTGTTCATTACATTTAATTATATACATGCATGTTATTTACTATTTTGAAGATAATAAATGTTAGTTTGTAAAACAAGAATTGATGAAATAATTCTCTCTCTCTCTGTCTCTCTCTCTCTCTCTCTCTCTCCACGTATTTTCTTTGAACTCGGTAAAGGTATTAAACTTACTTTTATTTATATGTAATTACACACCAATAAGGATACCTTGTTCTAGAGTGCATGATACAAACAAATTTAATCATGCAATTGCTTAAAACTAATCACTTTGTAAAAGACAAAAGTAATTATCTCATAATACGTGAAGAATGATTCGCTATTCCTTTAATATGAATTAAATTACTTTTAGAAATTTAGAAATACATTAATCAACTGTTTAACGTTTCTTTCTTATATAAAATGAATTTCATCACACTATGGTGTTGCCGAAAGATGTATTCCATTTTACATGTACATTTGCACGACCACAAATTCAGGGCAAGCATAACTTTGGTCTTCAGGTTTGAGGTTAATTGTCTAACCATGTAGAAAATTAAAAAAAACAAGCGTTGCTCTATACTGGTTTGTTTCTTTCTCCGGATAATATAACAAGATTATTTTAAAAAAACCAAAACAACAAAATATATTGGCTACCAGTAATGCATGGTATGATTTATTCAACCTCGGGCGTCTATTTACACATGATAGATGGGCGTTTTTATAGCTGATGCATCCTGAAAATATAACAAAGTAATCTAATCTAGAATTCGTCATAAAAAGAAAAGACACAATAGAAAAGGTACGAATGATACTTTTTACTTTGAGATTCTAGACGACAAAACACAAAGGGGGTTCTTTTCCGGGTGTGAAAACCAAATTAGTATATCATATGGCTTAGTTTTTTAAATTAATATTAAATGATTTATATTATGAATGATATATTTATTTTAAGTAAAAATAAAATGGTAATGTTATTTTGAATTCGATATAAGAAACCTCCCTTCCCTTTTGTGCTTTACCAACTAAATCGTTTTACAGGTAATGTGCTTTGACTGTATGTGTTATTATGTGTTAAGAAAAGTGTTACATCAATGATGGTATATTTTGAATTGGGGCGTAAACCACTGCAGTTCGATAGAAAGTATAGAATGCTGAAATATTGGATGAAATTAAAGAATAGTGATAATTGTATTTTAAGCAATGTATACCAATATATGGTAAACGAATGTGAAACACAGTTAACCTCTAATTGTTGGCTCTCGTACATAAAACAGTTGATTAACAATTTAGGTTTTGGATATATATGGAACTGTAAAGAGCAATTTAATGAACATGTATTCTTACTTGAAGTGAAGCAGAGGTTGACCGATATGTTTATACAAGAAGGTCATGGCTACTTTGAAAATTCACCCAAATGTATAATGTATAAGCATTTATGTAATAATTTTGAAGTACAAGAATATTTAACAAAAACAATACCAACTGTATATGTACAATTTATAAGTAAATACCGTTTATCCTCTCATCAACTTGAGATTGAGCGTGGCAGATTTTATAATATCCATAGAAATGAGAGAGTTTGTAAACTATGTATACTATCACAGATTGAAGATGAGTTTCATTTCATTTTAATCTGTGCATTTTATAAAGAAATAAGAAAGTTGTATGTAAAAAAATATTATTACGAAAAGCCTTCTGTCTTTAAACTTATTCAATTACTCTCAACAAAGAATATCAAAGAGTTGTGCAATTTGGGCAAATACGTATATAAATGCTCAAAATTACGATAAAAAATATAATTATTCTTTTTGTTTTGAGAATATACTCTTCATTATCCTGTTTACTTTTATCATGTACATTTTTCACATTGCTATGTACGCTGTTATGTGCACATGCAGTCTAATTCAAGATTGTGATGTTTTTAAAAAATGTCTACATATGTTTGTTTACTTTATTTATGTATATATGTTAAACCTGTGAATCGTATGGTTCTTGGTAATAAACAATACTTTATAAATAGTGCCTGTTTGGGAGGGTACCAGTTGAAATTGACACCCCGAGAAACCATTGTCAACCGACGCGAAGCGGAGGTTGACAATGGTTTTCGAGGGGTGTCAATTTCAACTGGTACCCTCCCAAACAGGCACTATTTATTTTATTATACTGAATGTCTTAATATTATAGCAAATTTTACTGCTTTTATATAGAAAAGACGCGAGTTCTACGGCGAACCGTACGCGCATAATATACGCGCATGTAACAATTCGTTCTATCGGCCCGTTGCCAAGTGTGTTGCTAACGCCGTGGGTATTAGAACGAATTGTCAACTGCGTCTAAACCAATCAGATTTCAGTATTTAACATGAAAGTATAATAAAAGACAATGTTAACCTGCCCCAGCGCTTTAATAACCGTAAGGTAATGCATCGCCAAAGAAGTAGCCTGTTGAAAGGGGTCCGTAGTTGGCACTTGGGTAGACAGAAGATGTTCCCGTCAGAAGGGATCGCGATGAAACTGAAAACCCATCATCTAGGTTAACAAGTTCACCAACTCCAGCCCCACGAAGTCTATCTCTAAATATAATAATGACATAGTCATTTACTCTACGTCCAACATTCGCGAGACCTAATCCACCAATTCCGACTTCCAAAGCCACTCAGCCCAGTTCCACTTAGTCCAAGCCCATATGACTCGGGTCCATCTCCTCCTGTTGAAAGGGGCTCGAAGTACGCCCTTGGGTAGACAGATCTTTCCGTCAGTAGTACTAGTGAATCTGATGAAAGTGAAAATCCATCATCTAGGCTATCGAATCCACTAACCCCAGCCCCATGGAGTCCATTCCTAAAAAAAAAATAGAAACATGATCATCTACTCCACGTTCAGCAGTTGCGAGACCTAATTCACCAATTCCGACTTCATCGTTTCCAAAGCCACTAAGTCCAGATCAACTTAGTCTAAGCTCATTGGGCCCGGGTCCGTCTAATCCAGGTCCATATGGCCCGGGTCGATCTGATCCAGGTCCATAGGGTCCGGGTCAAACATCAGGTTCTAGATGATAGGGTTCAGGTCCAGGTCCATATGGCCCAGATCCATCTCCTGCAGGTCCATATGGCCTAGGTCCAACATCTGGTCTTAGATCATAGGGTCCAGGTCCGTCTGTACGAGGTCCATAGGGTCCGGTCCCTAGAGTAGGGCCTACGAGGGGAACGGCTGCGGCTGGTAAATCGGACGTGTCCACACCGCCGCACAATTCCTCGTAAGTAACAGATGGCCTTCCACCACCTAAAGAGCTTCTGACGAAGGTATTGTCTAGACCCAGAGAGGAATCCCTACCGAAACCGTAGAGGCGCCTGTTCAGAGTTGTGGATGTTAAAGCCCCGACGTCATGGACCGAGTACACTTGGATGCCTCGGGTTCTTAGGATTCTGGCCACCAGATCCGAGTATTGATTGTGATAGCGGGGGATGAATTGTGTCCCAAAGTTGATGACCTCGTGTCCAGCTACACGTTCGGAGTGTTTCGTGTGTGGATTACTTGGTCATTATGCTAAAATGTGCTTCTTCGCAACCATTCCTTGACATTCTCATCCGCGGAAAACTTACCCGGTGGCGACCAACGACAAAGGTTCGTTCAAAAACGGTTCTGCCAAGGATGGAAGGACCTGCAATCGGACAGTCTCGTCTGTAGGATCGACTGATGCCCAACTCGACCCAACTGTTGGAATTTCTGAGAAAAAGTCTCAAGAAATTTGTGTTGCATTGCTGATATTTCGCAATGTAGAATGCACCTTGCACAAACCAAGACCTTGGGCAAACGACGCCGGGATGCAAAAAGAATAAAAGAGTATTACAACCGACTGGAACTTGTGGAACAGCTGCCGTTCCAACACTTGAGCTCAGAAGACATTCAAAAATTATTTAGACCTGTTGCAATTCAAGACCACATGACAACGCTGAGAAATCAAAATAAAATGCTAAAGAATACCGTTAGCCATCTTAACACTAATTGCTTCAAATTGATTTAGAACAGAGGCTTAAAGACCTAAAGCAAAGACAGACCATCGCTAACCGGAAGATATCAGACTTAAACAACATCATCGCCTCTCAAGAACGCGTCATTGCGGCATCAAGGAGCACCTCAAGTTCAAGAAACCGTGTCAACAGAATTCACAGTCCTCCCGCGCCCAGACTAAGGACACCCGAAAATAACCAACGCCAATTTTACCAGTCCGTCTACTTCAGTCAAAGGCCGCGCGCACCCAGCAATCCTCATCGGTGAACTTTGATGAGACGAGGACGTCTCATTTTCCGAAGCGAGAGGGAATTATCATGGAGTGAAATTTCAATGAACTATTATTCAAGACATTTTGTATGAAACTTCAAATTTACATTCCTTTATTTGTTATCAAATTGCTAGATATCTATATCACATTTTATCTTGTAAACCAATAATTCCAAAACATTTGTTTACGTAAGGCGTAATTGCTTAATCGTTTTAAATTAAATCTTACTTTGTGGACTTGCTTAAAGCTGACATGAATTCATAAAAGCATTTCGCCATATTAGTTTCGATCGCTCCTGTACTGCCACTGGGGTATATATACCGGTTGAGAAAGTTACGGTCGGTTGCTTTCCGATCGAGGCATTCAGGTTCCACGGACTTCTAAATGCATGAACTACACATTGTAGTAAAATGTTTGTAATAAAGAATAAAGGAAACTACAATCAATAAAACACCAAATATATTTATTCTTGGAAAGAATTTCCAAGGTATCTGTATTATTTTGCACAGATAGTGCTGCCTTAATTTTGCATGCACATCGAACACGTGTGTCGTTCATACAGAATGCATAAAGTCTGCATCTTTTTGAAAACCCCGGCGGCACTACATTTAACACAGTAGCTAAATGATAGTAAATCCAAGAAAGTAACAACGTAACATCGTTTTCATCGGTTTCTACAAAAAAACGCTCCGTTTCTAAAATCCATGCGATCATTGACATTGCTCAATCAGCCACAGTGTGCGATGTTATAACATACACAGGAAAACAATTATCGAGGATTTTTGAAATATGTGTGCCTGGATTTCAGTCTGTCTTGTTTCGTCGTTCATTGGATATTACTTGCCAGTGCAGTGGTTGTCATATTATTTTTGTTCAAAACGCGTTTCTACAAGTCTTTTCGTCCAATGTAACGTGTTCGGATGTATGAAACACCTGAATGCGGTGAAGCATGAAGAGTGCTATCGGCCTTATATAGGGGGTGTGTAGCGATGAGCAGAACAATAGAAATCGACAACTAATATGGCGGTAGTCGGAGATAAAAGGGAAATAATGCGTATTTATGAATTCATGTCAGCTTTAATTTTAAGTTTTACTCCGTGTCTTATGTCACTTATGCTTATAGTGCTAATTACTATTGTTTACGATTCTTATTTATACATTTTGTTCATCATTATCGTCAGTCAAGATTTAGGCTTCGGATTGTTCGAGTGTATATTTGGGATTTCCAGAATTCACCCTAAAGTTCAAATAAAGTGCTTTATACCATCTAGAGCATTTTACTCTTATTCTCGCCGGATATATAGAAACACCTTATTTTCCCTGGTGATAGTGTTGTCGGACTCAAACTCCGTTTAAAGACGATTTAGCTGTTTCTTTTATCCAACATGCTGATGCACATTATTTAGTTAATTTTACTTATTTTTTACGACCAATTTTTTAATTTGTAAAACAAAAGATCTTTGATGATTCATGTTATGGAGGTAGCGATCATTGCAGAAAAAAAATTACATAACTCGCTAACGCGGGTTATGTATTTTTTCTGCAATGTCGCCACCTTCATATCCCGCATTAATCATCAAAGAAAGCGTTAAAATATTGTTAAAATAATATGACGACCAGTCCTCCATCCAACAGCATTACTAGTAATAGAATTGTAGTTTGATAATATAATTCAAAATATTTACGGTATTGAAATGTAATTGTGAAAATAAAGTTAACATATTTTGTCTTTCACTGTTTAAAGTTATAAAACCTCAATGAATATATCGTGTAAAAACTTACCCCGTGGTCTGGTTAGGAATACTAAGTTAAGTTCTGGAATGAGGTTTTATATATAAGCCACTCCCTATCATGAAAAACTCGACTTTCAATCATTTGACAACATCCTATTTAATTGACGTTCTTCATTTCAAATTATTTTTAAAGCATCGTTTTTTCCGTAAAAGGACGATCACTGAACCAAAGATGGTTAATTGACAAATATTTTCGGTATATATATATATATATATATATATATATATATATAT
>WFKH01010211.1:44187030-44222269 GCA_016163765.1 Magallana hongkongensis
CCCCCCCCCCCAAAAAAAAAACCCACTAAGTCGTCAATTACACCCACCAAATAAGACCGTTGCCATTATTATGTGTAGAATATTTACATAATCTGCTGATGCGAAAGACGATTTTTTTTTCATTGGAGATGCGCTGAAAAGTGTGTAGGAAGACTAATTATTTGAATATACTAATTATTTCTAATTATACACAGCATACTTTTTAGCTCACCGACGGGGGAACCAATGCTATACATTCGGCGTCCGGACCTGTTAAACTATTGGAGCAGGTCCTGTATCTAAGGTTTTTTTGTCTTATCTCCACCAGACTTGCACAGATGGTCTATCTGGACCTACTTATGGGCTTAAAATACTTGGATGCTGAATCTGGGCCATTAATTTCAGATGCTGGAGAAGGTTAAGGCTTTTAGAGCAGGTACGGTTAAAGTTTTTGGAGCAGGTGCCCTTCAAAGACCATATCTAAAATACTACTAGTCTTAATTTTACCAAACTTGAATGGATATTGCGTCGTTTTACACATATGAACTTGGCAGGCTTGTACGCTGAAACCGAAGCATACTTTTCGGATGCTGGAGGATGATAAGGTTTTAAGAGCAGGTGCCTTTGATGACCTTTTGAAGTTATTAATTTTCCTAGCTTCACCAATCTTGCATGGATGATGGATCTTGTTATACTGATGCACATGACAGGCTTTGATGCTAGAACAGAGCCATAAAATTCGGAGGCTGGGTGAGGTTAATGTTTTTGAAGCAAGTGACCTTTGATGGACAAATCTAGGTTATTATTGGTTCTGTCTGTACTAAGTTCGGATAAATGATGCATCTTGTAATACTGATGCCTTCCACAGGCTTGGATTCTGAATCTTAGCCATAGGTTTTTGGATGCTGAAGGAGGTTAGGGTTTTGGAGCAGGTCTCATGTTTAGGTAGATTATAGTCCTTTCTTACTCAAACTTTCAAAGTTGATTTAACTAAGTAAAAAATCACAGAAATATAATATCTTCAGATACTGAGAGCGATCTTGATTTTCTAAATGCTTGAGCAGGTTAATGATCTTAGAACAACTCAAATGGAGTTATGGTATTTGAGCCGGTTATAAAATGAAGTAAGTTCCGTTCATACCTTGTCAGACTTAAATAGTTAGTATGAATATGGATTTGTAAATAGAGGTAGCTTCTGATACAAGCCTGATCTCGATTTTCTTCATGCTGGAGCAGACCGATGTAAGTTTTTTGATGCGTGTTTGAATATTGGAAAAATGCTTTCCTGAACATCCTTCATGATTCCTGTAACTTTAAATTTGAAACATAGGACTAGTTTAAGATACTGAGCCTGGTTTCTATTATCAAGGGTGCTAAAAAACATATATTGTCCTACCTCACTCATTCTTGCCTGATAGATGTGATTGTTGATAAAATTAAATATATATAAAGTAATGTCACGCAACGCACCGCTCTTCTCGTGGGCACGTTATTATAAAAAGTGATGTATCAAAATTTGCCTAATCAAATCTAAAATTTAGATTAGGGATTTGATTAGATTTCGTTATATAATTACACAGATATGAATGTTATAACATGATATATACGTGACATTGCCGCGTCATAAATTTACGTCTTTTTAAGGTTTTAATTTCAGAGCAAAGAACATAATTATTTAAACATTTTAAAAAGCTCTAAACATCACAATATTTATTTTAAAACAGATATAGCATAGATTTTTTCTGTTTAAAAAAATTAGGAAGCGTCGTCGTCTAATTTGGTTTACTACGGGCGGTGTTTTGTCTCGAGATATAGGGATAAAAAGACCGGATATCCGAACAGTGATACATTGTATTTTTTGCTCCGATAGATAGAAATAAATAGACAATGTTTTTAATATATCAACCTAAAATGAGAGAGGTTGAGCAGAGAACCTCGGTTTGTTCGAGTGTTTTATAAAGTCTATGCCATGCTTATAACTTAACCAGATAGTCACATAGTTTCCAAAATTCAATTTAATTCCAAATTAAAATAATGCTCTGTTATACTGTTCCTTATTAGGTTTGTTACTGACTGACTACAGAAACATATCGGGTTGATCGATCTCATAGACGGCGAGGCGAATACGTTCTGCAGGAAAAATAAATCTATGTTTTTTTGTCATCAGCAATATTATAAGGCTACGTTCATGACTTTTTCACACACCATCAATAAAATTGATCGCACAGTAAATACCCGTAATCTACTAATCACACTACTCTATTGAAAATAAAAAGTCTTAATTTATTAAATAAAAAATGATTACAAAATGGAATAGAGTATAGCATGGTCGTATCTTTGTAATTAATGGACTTAATTATGAAGTTTTAACATAACGCCAAGAATCTAAAAATGACGTCGCCAGCGTGCGACGACCATCCTCATCTCACGCTCTATAAAATATGTTATCTTTAGAAAATAATTATAAAAATACATTAAAATTTTATGATCTGAATTGACTTAGGTAGATACTTAAGCACAAATTTTTTCACTTTAGGCGTATTTTTTCACAATTTTATCGCATCTGTGAAATTATTGTTGAATCAATCCTTGTATCATATAATTCCTATGATATTGAATCATTTGATATCATATAGTATGATATTATGAAGCATCGTATATATTATATAATCATATAATCACTCGAAGCACAGTAAGGCCTTTGGCTATCAAGAAATTCGATGATCTACGCAAAGCCATGTACAAGATGCCTAACATCTCGTCCAATTTAACTCATTTAAACTCTTCAAAATTATCAATCTCACCTATCAAATACTGTTTAAAAATCTTTGCTTCACCCATGTTTACTTACAATGTTTTGTTGCTATTCAATTTTAAACGTTTTCTCCCTTTCCTCTGAAGAGATTTGAGCAAATTTCGACGCTGCCATTTTGTTCTGCTCCAGACACAACAATGTGACGTCAATATTCAAAGGGCAACTACTCTAATTTTAAAGAATTTCAAAGGGCAACTACTCCAAATACTTTAAGAACTTGCGGCATGGGGTTTCTGTATTAAATATACTATGAAATGTCGAAATGAGTAAGCGAAGCGTCGGCCAATGACGGCCATATTGCCTAATATTAACTCTCACCGAACAAATATAGAGATATATGAGGCAATAACGTGCTATGTTTAAACCAATGCAAGTGTGACATTTCAGTCCAAGGGAAAACAATATAGGCTACGATGTTGTATCATATGATATAATATTGTATAATATGATACGACTGGACATATATACGATATAATATTGAATCACATCATACATGTATATAAATACGCCAGACGATGGGCAAAACATGAAAAAGAATACCTTGACACGTTGTCAGAATGGACTAAAAGTGTTCGATGCATGTTAAAATCTCGCATTAAGGGGGGGGGGGGTGTGCGGCCATCTTGTACATTTGAAGATAATGTTTTACGGTGATACCGTTGAGGCGAGCGCAGCAAGAATTGCATCATTGTCAACTTTGTAATATTTACTTTAGTTATCAACTAAAATCAAAGATTTTTTTTTTTTTTTTTGAGAGAGAGAGAGAGAGAGAGAGAATTATTATATAATATTTCTTAGTTTAAAAAAACATCTTACAAAATACATAGACTTGCTTCCCTAAAACCGTTCTTTACTTTTGGAGAGAATTGATTAGTCTTTAAAATATAATATTTGTTTAATTTGGTCAAAAGTGTTTACGATGAATACAGTATTTATTTATTTTTTTTTTGTACCTTATTTTTTTCCTGGTTCATATTTTTTTTTTATTTAAATTCGTTTATTTTTGCATTTTAATTACATACGTTATCCGTGCCCCCGGTCCCTGTTTGTAGCTGTGTAATTTCCCATTTTCAAATTTAATGATTTGACTATATGCATTGCAATATCTGCATGATTTTTAAAGCTGCTTGGTCCGATTTTATGTCAAATTTTGTGTACGCTTTTAAACGATAGTTATGCTAAGTATGTGCATAATAATTTACATTGCAGTAGTTTTCCCGGTCAATAAAGCCAAATTTTAATGTAAAAAAATATGTACAAAATTTATTAACAAAACAAACGACAGAAAAGGGTATCGTGTTATTTCGCCTCAAGTTAAAATTTGCCCCCGACGTCGAGACCGGTATGGTTGTATTACGACTTTGACACCGCTATAAATAAAGGTCAAAATGTTCAGGCAAATTAAAATTAACTTGTGTAAATTTTGTTTGCTAATATGTCTGAAGTTTGCTTAGTTTACAATCGATCCATAACATGCGGGTTGAATAAACCCAATCATTCGGGGGACGAAATAAAACGGTTCCCTTTTCTAAACATTCCCGTGATGCATTTTGTTTTGTTTTTTCGTTTGCCCAAAGAGAAATTATTTTATTTACTTTGAATATTTCTAACTTTTAAAGGAGACCGATTCTGCTGGTGTAAATAGGAGAAAAGCCATAACTTTTTAAGATAATTGGTTTGAATGGAAAAGTATTTGATACTGTAATAACCAAAAAATCGGACCAAGCAGCTTTAACTGTTTAATTTTTCTTCTTATTCTTTTTTATTTAGTTCAAAATGTCCTATTTTTTTAATTTCCTCCCTACTCATACTTACTATACATGCATCTAAAATTAGCTTAAAATTGGATCAATATGACAGTAAAGCATGGCTCTTGCTAGTATATATATAATCTCTCTATCAAAAAAAAAATTTAAAAACAAATCATATGTCAATGAGGCAGGTATCGCAGTCTATAATGAAATAGCTAGTACACGCATTACAGATGTTTGATCCACCTCTAAATTTATCGCGGGAAATATAGCGCGAGATCACTGTGACGTCATACGTTAAATTCCATAATCAATTGTTTACGTATCTCAACTCAATACGATGGAATGGAAGCATGTAAAAAATCTCTTGGGTCTCGCCGAAGCTTGTGCGGTACTCAAAACGTGTCTTCAAACCTCAAGACACCGTAAATTACGAGTTAAATGTCGGCCATTTTTGGCATAGCACCACGGGTGAAAACATTAGAGAGCATTATGGGACGTAGACAAAAAATTTTGGTTGATGAATCTGTAGGTTTAGCTCGTTCTTTTTCCCGCGCACACTGGTTCTTAGAGCTCGCTGCGCTCGCTAAAACTGTAAACATTTCTTGAACTAGCTTGTTTCTGCCCGAAACTGACCAAAACTGTTGCCAGACTATAAGAAAGCAATAAATATGAGGTTTTACATGTTGTTTTGTATGCAAATTACGCATACAAGAACAGAACAATGCCTTATAGATAACTTAAAACAGCTGTAGATTTATTTTGAAGATTTAAAAATCTGGAAAGATATGAAAAAGGTTCATTGGTGTGTTTTCTACAACCATTCGTTGAGAAAAAGGTAGAATATTGCATATTAATGCTGTAACTTTGCCTCAAATAAGGGCACCCCATTTTTATCAGTCGGCATGGGATCTTTTTTTAGAACAAGAAAAATCCAGTCTATACTTAGAACTCCTGTGTCTATGGAGGCACATTGACGTTATATTTTCATAGAAAAAAATTTCAATTCAAAACAATCCATTTTGAATATAGCAGAAATCTCTATATCAGTCCCAAATTTGTTATTGTTTGGTTCAGTTCTTTAAGTATAAATAAAAGTAATTTTTTTGTAGAAGTGGGGTAGGTGTCCAAAAAATCAGTTTTCTTCATACAAAAATATACATATATTTTCAATGAAAAATAACTTCAATGTACCTCCAAAGACTAAAATATATCTCATGAGAATTGATTGTTTATGAGACCCATTTTAGGAATAGGGTATCTATTTTGACACAAAGTTACAACTTAAATAAGCAAGCTTTTTTTTCTCAACAAACGGTTGTAGGGTGGACACTAATGACCTCCTTTCATATCTTTTCAGATTTTTAAATCTTGAATTAAAGTCTGTAGCTGCGCAGTTCTAAGTGATTAAAAAAGGCATTGTTCTCTTCTTGTAAGCAAAATTTGCATAAAAATCAACATGTAGAACCTCATATTAATTGCTTTTTATCTTTTGACAACAGTTGTAGTTTTAGGCCTAAACAAACCAGTTTTAGAAATGTTTACATTTTTATTCTCAAATGTACAAGCTGGCCGCACATCCCCCTTAAGCGATTAAAGCGCAATATGAAAATCATCTTCCCTTCTATAGTTGATAATTTAGAAGTGAAAAAGAACTAGATAGATTACATGATCAGTTTGTACTGGTCCCCAGTAAACAACGTTGCCTTTGTTTGTAAGGCTCATTATATAAATTGTATATTAAAAGAACTTGGATTTAAGTCCGCAAGTGGCAATTTAACTTATACTCATAGTTCTCTTTCCAAGGAGGAAATTCTTCAAAGTCATGTGTCAGTTTTGAATATTTTCAATATTCACAACAACCAAAATCAATTTGAAATACCCTACCTATATTGGATACCTAAATGTCATAAAAATCCTTACAAAGAATGATATATAGGGGGTTCAAGTAAATGTTCTATCAAGCCTCTTTCTCTGCGCCTTACCAAATTATTAATAGCAGAAAAGGAGAAACGCCAAGAGTACTGTGCAACAGTATATTCAAGAAGCGGTGTTAATCAGATGTAGATACTTAAGGATTCCAAGGAACTTTTAGGAAATTTGAAATCACAAAATTTTACCAAAATCAATAGCATCAAAACTTACGACTTTTCTACACTTTATACAACCATCCCCCACGATAAATTAAGTCCAGGCTTTTTGACATCATTGATAGCTGCTTTTTCAATAAAAATCGATCACATGAAATTTACTTACCTTGTCATCGGTCATTTGCAAAACTATTTTGTTAAAAACCATTCGGATTCTGCACACAAGTACTATGAAGTTGATATCAAAAAGATGCTTGAGTTTCTGATAGACAACATCTATGTAGTTTTTGGAAATCAGGTCTTTCAACAATCTGTTGGAATTTCCATGGGTACCAATTGCGCTCCATTGTTAGCAGACCTATATATGTATTCATATGAAGCAGAATTTATTAAAAAAAAACTACGTGAAAAAAAAATCAGGAGCTGTGGCCTTCAACTGAACATTCGGGTATATCGACGACGTATTATCAATTAACAACTGTTACTTCCATACTAACGTTGACTCGATATATCCCAGTGAACTTGAAATAAAAGATACCACAGAGTCTGCGTCATCTGTTTAATATTTGGATATTTTACTTGACAGGGACATTGATGGTAACCTAACAACAAAACTTTATGATAAACGTGATGACTTCAATTTTTCTATAGTCAACTTTCCTTACTTATGTAGCAATATACCTTCATCACCTGCATATGGAGTTTTTGTCCCTCAGTTAATTCGATACGCAAGGGCATGTTCTACGTACGAACAGTTTTAAAGGCGAGGCAAGCTACTGACAAACAAAATGATAAAACAGGACTATCAACAGTCTCGATTGAAGTCATCTTATCGTAAGTTCTATGGTCGATACAACGACCTTGTCAGCAAATACAATCTTCCACTGGGTCGCATGCTGACCGACGTTTTTCATACTTATTGTTAGACCATAATTATTCACCCAATTGTCTACATTTTTTTCCCGTTTTCCCGATTACGACAAAGAGCACACGGCGGGTGTGACCGGTCAGCAGAGGGTGCTCACTCCTCCATAGCACCTGGTCTTACCTCTAGTTTTTTTTAGAGGTCTGTGTTTGCTCTGCTCCTGTTTTGTATTTTTCCTTTGGACTTTTGATTTTGAACACTGTTCGTTATCACCACATGTCATTGTACAAAATGATATATCATTTGTTATGATATGTATAATGTGATATTATGTAATATGAAATGATACTGCATTATATGATATTATATGATGCAATGTTGTATATGATGTTATATGATGCAACACATGAAACAATATTATGATGCAACACATGATACCATATCATATTACATAATACATTATTGTATCATATCAAATGAAACTATTGATTCATATGATACATTTTCGTATCGAATAACATACCATCGTGTTATTTGATATCATATGGTATAGTATCATATCATTTGAAACAATATCTTATATATAATACTATTCTTTATTAATTTTGTTACTGACTGACTACAGAAATATATCTAGTTGATCCATTTCATTTTGTTTTCCTGAGGACTATTAAGTGATACATTTTTTCACAAAAAATCGATGATCTATGCCAATCCATGTAAATATTGCCTCACATCTCGTACAGTTTTCAACAATTAAACTCTTCAAAATTATCATTTCAACCGCTGAAATACTCTTTAAAATCTTCTCTGCATCATTCCTTCCTTACAAAGCTGCGTTGCTATTTAATTTTAAACGTTTTCTCCCTTTTCTGAGGTTTTAAGAAATCTAGTCGCTGCCATTTTATTCTCCTTCAGACATAACAACGTGACGTCAATTCAAAAGGCAACTACTTTCGGAGGCAGTTTCTGTATTAAATATTATGAAATTTTGAGATGAGTAGACAAAGCGTTGGCCATTTTGGCGAATATTAAATCTCGCCGAACGGATATATCATGTCACGTGTCATTTTTAAACCAATGAAAGAGTGATATTTCAGTACGAGGGAAAACAAAATGTCATGTGATACAATATTGTTCTATATCACATGATAGAGTACCGTATTATATGATGCAATATGATACAATATACATATAGTATTATACGATATATGTCATGTCACACTACAAATTAGTATTATAATTTTATAAAAATTATTATCAACTATGGTTTTTATATAATATGATAAAGTTAGTCTCTGACAGATGATGCCTTATCTCGGTGAGCTCTGTAATATCTGATTACCTCTGTTCTAAGTTTCGAGGCTGAAGGGAGTTTAATTAATTATCTTGATCTATATTGATATTAGTATATGTCTTGTTTATAATCATGTCTATACCCAGTGGGCACGCAACGTTGTTTCAACGTTGAGGAGTGGTTGAAATCAAGTTGCAACGTTGATCAACCATTTTTCAACGTTGAATCAACGTTGAGGTTTCAACGTTGAAACCCAAACCATATCTCAACGTTGATTCCACGTTGAAGACCCAGCCTATTTTCAACGTTGAAGACATCAACCATTTTCTACGTTGAAAGAACGTATTTAAAATATATGAAACTGAACACATATTTTCAAATTTGAAAATTCCTTTTTTATTTTTTTTATTTAGCTTTTACTTATATTTTGTCAATTGTGGAAGCATTACATAATGTGTTCTACAAATATTAATGTTAATTTGAATTTATTTCTAAATTATTTTATTTCGAATAAAATTATTAATATATTGTTGTATTATCCAATTTCAATATCAATGATTTAAAAAAAATAAATGTTAAATTTTCACTTTACATTTTAAAACAAAAGATTTGTTTGATACAAGAAATTTGAGATTGAGCTCTGCGTACAGCAAGTGGCTAATTGCATTAACTAGGTCAGTGATAAGGGGGTGCGGACCTATCACTACTGCAAGCACTGCTGATCTTGGGAGTTATGCAATTTACCAGGCTGCTTTATGTCAGCTTGACCACTAAAGACGCTAGTGGTGAACAAAGAAATTCAGTTCCTAGGTACACATTGTGCAGTCACTACACGGATTTGATGTACAGTAAAATGCCGGGATTTTAGATTTTGGACTATTGTGACTATTTTATATTTCACTTTGGAGTATCTTGGGAGTTATTTGTTTTAGAACAGTCTGCAGAGTACAAATGATGAACTGATTATTGTGAATTCTACATTTTTGTGTTGACATCCATTGTTCTTTATCATGGAAAACAAGCATGGCTACCATTTGGCGGTTTCTTTGTGTTCATTTTCCTACAGCCTTATGTAAAACATTATGAAATGCCAAGTTCAACTTTTTAACGAGGACTTTATACACAAGCTGTTTAGCGAAGGATGTACTCGTATATTAATAGGATTTAAAGGAAGGGCAACTTTTTACATTTGAATCTTATTTTTTTTTAAATAAAGTGTCAAAATACATGAAACAGAATAAAAAATATGTTTATAAGCAACATTTTATGAAAAAAGTCACTTAATTTTAACTTTTTTTCAACGTCATATTTACATATTTTAAACCAAATTTCAACACCATTTCTACGTTGAATCAACGTTGAGTTATGACGTTGAAACAACGTTACATTTTCAACGTTGCCTAAACTTTCATATGCAACCTTACCTTATTTCAACGTTGATGCCTGACGTTGAAACAACGTTGTTTCAACGTTGAAATGCCCGCTGGGTATCTAGTATTTTAGGGGATTTTCAATGTACACTATTCATATTAGAAAAAAGTCACCAGGATTCGCGAAAATGTGTAAACAACCAAACTGATGAAAAACATAAAAAAATATCAGCCTTAACAAAGTTGTAAACTATTTTGAGTACTCCATTGCCAAAGGCTCAAGTAAGTTTTTCTGATCGCAATTTGACTGTTGTTTGTCGTTGATGTCGTTGTCGTGGTGAACTTTTCACATTTTCATCTTCTTCTCTAGAAGAACTGGGTAAATTTCAACTAAGCTTGGCACAAATCTTTCAAGCTTGGTCAAATAAAATGTCAGTTCCCTTTCAAAGGAGAGATGATATGAAAAGAGTGAAAATCGGGCTAGTTGTTTTAAAAATCGTCTTCTCCAGGACCACTGGGCCAATTTCAATCAAACTTGGCAAAAAGCATTCTTGGAGGAAGGGCTTTAAAGTAAGTTAATGTTCAAATGAAGGCAAAGCTCTGCTACAAAACTTTTTTATCTCCAGAACCAAATGGTCCGTAATAAAAAAATGTTTTGATTTGTTCAAATCATGCCCCGGAGGGGGGGGGGGTCAGAAAGGGGCCCTAACCGGTTTAAAGTTTATTAAAGAAATAAGTAGAAAATAACACCTTTTTTTCTTAGAATCTTATTTGTGAAAATAGATTAGAATATAACCATGATTCCAAGTTTATAAGCAATGTTTTATCCATGTATGCCATGAGGCCGTGGGGTTGAATTATTGGATTATATATAAAAGAATTTTTTTCTGACGCAAACAGCTAGTACATGTAGCTTAGGATGGCGGGTGAGGAAGCAAGGCTTACGAGTTTTGTAAATTAGGTCTGTAATAATGAATTTTCAGTATCTTTTTAAAATAAATACATAGGTACTTTAGAAATTAAAAAAACACAGTTTTTTTTAAATACTGGAGTCAGATTAAAGTCTGGATCAAAATTTCATATGCATATCTAAACAACAGACTAGCTTGGTTGTTATAATTGATTTTGAGTGTAAGCGCCCTGTAATTAGTAACAGAGAACCAATCTATTATTCCTGTAGATTGATGGAATCATTTACATTATAATGTTGCAAGTTATATTTTCTCAAGTTGTTGTTTCTTTTTGGTAGGTGCATTAATAGAATAATAAAATTGAACTAGACACGATCTCGTTGCGAGCAACGAGGAGGTCTTCCGTCTGATTTTAGAATTTGAGATAAATGTACGACCTTGATTTTGCTATTTAAGAGCTAAACATGATTTAAAATAGAAGAAAAGGGTCTACATTCTATGGGCCAGATACTATTTTGTTTCAGGTGTAAGAGCTTTGGTTGAAAATATTTAGACCCCTCTTAGTCTCTAATTTAAGGGGCAAGCCCCTTTTTCTTAATATCAAATGAAAAGTTATTAACTTTTAAAGACATTTTGTTCAACAAGTGTTTAGAAATTCGTATCCGTTCTTGAGAAATCTAAGAAAGAACGTTTTAGGGGCCGATCCCTTATCTCCTTATCGGGGATGTTTAACGACATTTTTGCACATTGCAGATTGTTAAAAAAAATCATTATGAGTATCTTATTTTCTATAGTGCATTTCAAAATATTTTTCCTTTTAGTGTTAAAAGTAATCAAAGGTTTGGACTTTTGACCCCTAAAAACCCCTAATTACGTAACACATGAGAAAATCATTATACTGTTAGGCTACATAACTGTAAGATAAACATATTTGCTTCTATAATCTATTACAAAATATCCCTCAGTAAAGGGCTATAGATAAAAGACTTTAGACCCCTCTTGATCTCTAATTTGAGGGGCCAGCCCCCTTTTCTTGGTATCAAATGTAAGGTCATTTAATATTTAAGACATTTTGTTCAACAAGTGTTTAGAAATTCGTAACCGTTCTTGAGATATCTGAGAAAGAACGTTTATGGGGCCGGTCCCTTATCTTCTAATTGGGGCCGCTGAACAAAATTTTGAAGGTTACATATTGTTAAGTACGTCATTTTGAGCATCTTTTCTTCTATACCGCATTTCAAAATATTTTTCCTTTTTGGGTGACAGGTGATCAAAGTTTTAGACTTTTGACCCTTAAAAACCCCTAATTACGTAATACATGAGAAAATCATAATACTGTTAGGCTACATAACTGTAAGATAAACATATTAGCTTCTATTATCTATAACAAAATATCCCTCAGTAAAGGGTTATAGATAAAAGACTTTAGAGCCCTCTAGGTCCTTAATTTGAGGGGCCAGCCCCTTTTTCATGGTATCAAATGAAAGGTCTTGTAAATTTAAACTTTTTTTACATTACATGTTATAACAAAATATTTTCCAGAAAAGAGATAAACAAAGAAAAGCACGAAAATTAACGACGCTTTTGATATTTCAATTTTCGAGCCTTACCGAGCTTTGGCGCATTTAGTGCTAGACATATAAAACAATAACCATGCAAAACTTCAATCTTTTCTCTACCAACCGTAAAAATTTGAGCTCAATATCTCTTATATGCTGGTACTTGCTGATTAGAGTTATGACCAATGTTACTCATGTGAGCGGGCTTCTTTTAGTTTGTAAGAGAGAAATTAATTCAATGAAATACAAAACATTATTTTACATATTATTTGTATAATCAAAAGGTTGTGAAATTGATGAATATATATCGATACGATATAAATGCACGTGAGTGTTCCGTCCTATAAAAAAAACCCTCAACCACGGCTTATTTTCTGTAAGTACACGTGTACGCATTAACCAAGTATATGGCCGATAGCGGCCGCCACTTTACATTTACAGTGTCATTGCAAATTCAATGTACACTGTACACCAACGTTATGTGTGTAAAGTGTCAGAACAAGTTTCATGTACACTTTACGTCTAAAGGTGGTATTAAATATCAAAATAGCAAAATCTCACTGGGTTTCTATGCGATGCCCCCGCAAGGTGCCTGAACAGGTCGATCTGGTAGCATTTGAAGTCAAAGTTTTCACGATATATTTCCGATATCTATAATCAAACAATAATGCTATTTGCAAGGAAAAGGCTTTAAAAATGGGTCAACAGTTTAACAGTTCAGCGAGTTTCGGACGTAAAAAAAAAAACTTTGTTAAGGTATATCTGGATAAAAGTTCATAAGTGTTTTAAAAGTTTAACAATGAGATGTGGTTAATATTTAACACGCAACAGTTACTTACAGATGAGTGCATTTCCACAAAATATGAAAGAAATAGAAGATGGTTTTACTAAACTGTAAACTGTACGAAAATAGCAGATTCTATTTTTTTGACTGGAAAATTCAAATGCTTATCAGCAAAGATTTTGTCATATATATTATTGTCATAACATATTATTAAATTCGTTTAAACGAATACAAAACGAATTAAATTAATTTCAATAAATTTTTAAATCCGTTATAACGAATTTAACGACTTAAATTCGTATTTTATAAACGTACGTGTTTTAAAAGTATAAAAAAAAAATACGATGAGTTACAAACCAATTAAAATAGGAAATATATAATATATAATAAATTTTATAATTTTAGCGTAATGTTATTAATATAGGCTTATGTTATAAAATATCTGATATCTTTTTCATTGAATCCAAATTAGGTGAAGAAAGGCAAATTAGACAATTCCATTGATACAACCTTTAGATGTAGAGTGTACATGAAACTTGTTCTGACACATTACACACATAACGTTGGTGTACAGTGTACATTGAATTTGCAATGACACTGTACACTGTGTACACTTTTACTTTTAGGTGTAAGGTGTCAGTGAGTTTCAGTGAAAATGTTGTACACGCTACACACAAAACGTTAAAGTAAAGTGGCGGCCGCTATCGGCCATCGTATATTATACACTGATGAGCACTCATTCTTTATCTTTGTATTGTAAGGATTTCAAAATTCTTTATATACTGCACAGATTCAGTAAGTAAATAGTCATCGATATCTCTTTCGTGACCAAGGAAGCCTCATATATAAATACTAGTTGTACTTATGAGCGATTCATTGCTCATGCCTACTATTTATAAAATTAACATATTAAACGAAATATAGATTAAAACAATAAGATTTTTTTTTTAAAGAAAAATAGTTATTAAACGATTTTCCCGTTGTTCGGTAGGTTGTGCTTTTATGGCGTTATGATAAAATGAAGCTTTGTAGGAACATGTTACAAGGAATGATATAAAAGAAAATGTAAACATTGTACGCCTTAGAAATTTTACCTACCGATATAGCTATCATCTTGGTAATTTTTTTAATTTTGAATAAATCCATTATACCAATTTACCTTTGTAATACTCCATATGAATAGCATAGCAAAATTATGTGAATTTTGATATCTTGAGGTGATCCCCTTACACAGGCACCTGACGTTATATAATAATTATATATAAAATCTATACCTAATAATACATTGTTATTATTATCAGATAGAGGGTTTATGTTTTTCACTATGTGAAAAATATATACTGTCGTAATATATTTTTCTCATATTAATAAAAAATATATAACCTCTACCTAATAATACATTATGCCAGAAAGGTTGAGTGCAAGCATTTTAATTTTTGTATTGTCTTGATTTTGAATTTGCCGGATTACTTTTAGAGAATAAATGAGATACAACTGTTTAGTACCATTTCTTTTTTATATCAAATTAAATCGAACATCAATTTCTTCACACAACAGTGTTCCCGAAAGATGTATTCCAGATTACTGTAAAAGTGGTTATTAACGCTGGTGATTAAGTACGCGTTTTCTATAGTCAAACAATATGCGTGGGTATTTAATACGCGGATGTGTGGTTAACCCCACTAAAATTGTGGGGTTTTTTACCATTCGCGTAACTAGTGTAAATTTCCCCCTCGCGTAAATAATATACAATTATAGCCTTTTGATGAGGTCAATACATGGTTTTATAGACCTGATAAGAGTATATCGACCGAGGACGAAGTCCTAGATTGATATACATTCATTAGGTCTATAAAACCATGCATTGATCGATATCAAAATGCGATAACTGTTTTATTATAAGAAATCAAAAACTAATTCTCTTCATTCTCTTCAAGCTTATAATAGTAAAACATTTTGTTCATAGTGTATAGATTGTCATGTTGTAAATTTTGAATTTACCGGGTGGCAGTGAATACAAAATTTACAACATGACAACTGTAAATTTTGTATTTACTGCCACCCGGTAAATTCAAAATTTACAACATGACAAGATGTTCATTTTGCTATTATTACGTCACGATGTCGGAAGTGCCAAAACCAGTATTTTGTCATGAAAATCTATTTTAAATATAGTGAGGTCTATAAATTTTCTATTTTTAGTATAGAAGGGTCTATTAGAGAATTTATAGCATGGTCATGTGACAGCAAACAAGCAATCATATGCTTGGGAAAAAATACGATATTATAATAAATAAACATCAACAAAATGTATTGGCTACCAGTAATGCATGTATGATTTATTCAACCTCGGGCGTCTATTTACAAATGAGAGATGTGAGTTTTATAGTTGCTTCTTCCTGAAAATATAAAAAAAATTATCTAATTTATAATTCGTCATATAATGAAATACAATGTCAAAGATATAAATGATATAAATGAAACTTTTACTTTGAGGTTCTAGATGACAAAACACCAATGTGGTTCTTTACCGGATGTGAAAACAGTTATGAGTATAACCATAGGTTGTTTTTTTTAGATAAAACTTGAATTAGTTTATATTGTAAGCTATATATTATTTGAAAAAAAAATAAAAGTGTTATATTATTTTAAATTTGATATGAGACTCTTCCCTTTTCCCGTTTTGCTTAACCAACTACATCGTTGTACTATATGCTTTTACTCCATGTTAACATAATTACCTGTCTAACGACCAGTGCACCAGACTTATTGGTAGGTGGTCACCGTGGGAGGGTAGTTGACTACCCTGGTGGTGAAATGACGACGCGGGAAATACCTAATCCTTCGTTGGACAGACGAGTACCCGGGTAGAGTGTAAGTACTCCTGTAGCGCCTCAGATACCGTAGGCCACTGTCAAGGCCATAGTCATCGGAATAACCTTCTCCAGCGCTAGAAAGACCGGAGTAAGGTGTTGAATCTACAAAGGAACTGGTAGCCGAGAAGCCGGACCCTAAGGCACCGCCTAATCCTAGCCCAGCACCAGCACCAAGCTCGGCGGACGAAAATCGGCGGTTGTATAAGTCGGAGTACGTGGGAGATGTCGATTGATAGGACGAATAGAAGGAAGATCTTTCTCCTGTTGAACGGGGTCCGTAGTAGGTACTTGGGTAGATAGAAGGACTTCCCGTCAGTAGGGAACCTGATGAAACTGAAAACCCATCATCTAGACCACCGAAATCACCAAACCCAGTCCTGCGGGGTCCATCATATCCATTAATATAGCTTTCATCATATAATCGATCTACTTCAAGTCCAGCAGTCGAGAGAGCTGATCCACCGATTTCGACTCCAGCGGTTCCAAAGCCACTCAGTCCAGATCCACTTAGCCCAGTATCATATGGCCCCGGTCCGTCTAATCCAAGTCCATAGGGTCCGGATCCACCATCTGGTCCTAGATCATAGGGTCCAGGTCCGTCTGTTCCAGGTCCATATGGCACAGATCCATATGGTCCGGGTCCATCTCCTCTAGGTCCATACGGTCCAGATCCAACATCTGGTCCTAGATCATAGGGTCCAGGTCCGTCTGTTCCAGGTCCATATGGCACAGGTCCATATGGTCTGGGTCCATCTCCTCTAGGTCCATTGGGTCCAGATCCAACATCTGGTCCTAGATCATAGGGTCCAGGTCCGTCTGTTTCAGGTACATATGGCCCAGCACCCAGAGTAGAGCCTACAAGGGGAACGGCTGCAGCTGGTAAATCGGATGTATCCACACCGCCGTACAATTCCTCGTAGGTAACAGATGGCCTTCCACCAACTAAAGAGCTTCTGACGAAGGTATTGTCTAGACCCAGAGAGGAATCCCTACCGATACCGTAGAAGCGCCTGTTCAAGGTTGTGGATGTTAAGGCTCCGACATCATGGACCGAGTACACTCGGATGCCTCGGGTTCTTAGGATTCTGGCCACCAGATCCGAGTATTGATTGTGATAGCGGGGGATGAGGCGTGTCCCCAAGTTGATGACCTCGGGAGGGTTGCCGCAAACCGACGCTACTAAGAGTAGCACACAGAACCACAGTAACGACATCTGAAGAGAGAAAATGAAAGAAAGAACTGTTAGTGAAATTACAAAGGGTTTTATAGCATATCCAGTGATAGCAGACAACAGTCTCCAACCTTCTCTACCTATGTCTTGCTAGAGCATGAAAAGGTATCTGAGTGCATTGTTTGTCGTGGGTATATATATATATATTTTCCTTAATTCCTTCATATCTAATCATATACACATCGGCTATTGCAACAAGGTCCACCAAATCTATTCATTTTAATTCATTGGAAGGAAAGGGTTACAAACCAGACTGAAATTTACTGTTAAAAGGTGTGCAAAATTATCGATTATGTGTCTATCATAATGATAACGATCCAAGCTATCAACACTAATCAGGATGTGTCATATTTATTCTCTTTGTTTTAGAATTTTCAAAAGCATGGTAGATTTTCTATAATTCATTCTATAAAAAGGGGCATCTTTCATAAGTTTAAGGATATCATCCTTTTGAAATATATCAAACTATTTACTGTATGTACTAAATAACTAATATGGCTGGATGGATCAAAGTTTAAAGTTAATTAAAGCAGATCATGTGATTATTTTCACCATACTTTTGAAAAGCTTTTAAGAGACATCGACACATTTATAAACAAAAAGTGAGGTATTCGTGTTCTCTAAATAAGGCATAATAAAACATTTCAGAAAATTTTAAAATGTTTCTATTCATCAAATTTAATAGAAACATATTCTCACTAGTTTTGGGGGGTTTTTTTGGGGGGGGGGGGGGGGGCTAGCGATAAGATATGAAATCCGTTGATAATACAACTTACAAATAATGTATTCTTACAAACGATGGTAAATGGCATATAAAGTCACGTCGAACACGCTTACAGAAATCTATGTAACGTGCCATGCGTGGCACAGACGAGTAACATTTTGAAAGGTTAAGCAAGTTCACACCAGGTAAACAACACCAGTTTATAATGGGTAACACCCAATGGACATTTTGCACATTTGAGCGCAATGAGGTACATTTTTCTCCTTTCACATCTTGATCGATTTTGATAATATACATAGACCAGCGGAAGGAGAAAAATATACCTAAATGCGCTGATGTGTTTTACAGGCTTCCAAATATGGGGCGGTGCTAAACGTCTGCAGAGATGGAATGTAAACAGTGTACCCCTACCATAAATAATTATTTTATCTCCCATGGAATTGATTTTTCTTGGGTAAGAAAGGGAATCTATAAGAATCCATATATTAAAAGTTAAGTACACACAGAATAAAAAGAGAAATTCCGAAATTCATTATTATTATTTTTTTTGCGTATTTACTGGGGGCCGTATTTCACATCATCCTTATATTCACTAATTGATATCATAATTCAAAATTTTAGTTACTTTTACTGCAGTCGATAAATGAAACGTTGTAATAAGAAATCTTAAGAAATATATTTGTGTAAAAACTTACCCTGTGGTTTCGTTAGACAAGGATTACTAACTACAGTGGACAGCAGAAAAGTTCTGGAAAGAGGTTTTATATATTAGCCACGCCCTCTCATGAATGACTCGACTGTCATTCGTGCATTTGACAGCATCCAATTAAATTGAGGTTCTTCATTTCGAATTTCTTTTAATGCATCGTTTGTTTTTCGTAAAAAGACAATCACTGACCCAAAGATGGTTAATTGACAAATGTGTTCGGTATATCTTTCTTTATGACGCGAAGCATCAATGAAATTAAGGAAAACAGAAAGAACTGATCCATCAATTGTACCCACCTTGTAATACCGCTATATATAGAGTACATGTATTAACATATTCTGCTCATGCCAGAGGCGTAGCTAAGGATTGTTTATTGTGGAAGCAAATTAAGGCAGGGGGTATGGGGGCCGCCTTGAGGCCTCCAATGGGTCCATGTTGGGGGCCCAGGGGGCGAAGCTCCCGGAAGCTGGCGAGTTTTCAGCATTGCAACTTAATTTTGAGTATCCAGAAAAAGTAGTTTCATCAAAATAACCCCAGTTTTTAATGTGTAAAATGCTAACTTCATCATCATCATCATAAAATTAACGATAAAGAATGAAAAGTACTCCCTGATTTATGATGGGAATTTTAATTTTTATCTAATAAGTCTTGTGGTTTCTCTCCTACTGGACTATAACATTTTTGTCTACAAAAATACTCTTATAATACAAAAAATAACTATATATTTAAACTTTAAGATTCCGTTATTTCTCGATAATCTTAAGGAGGTTGGCTCCTGAAATAATAGTAATGTCAATCATCCGAAAACCACTTAGATATAAAGATGGGGACCTAAAATGTTCATTTATTCTATTTGTGACCCATGTCACATACCATTTTTTGGAAATATAGGGCCTCAAACAGAAATGATAATTTTCCTGAAATTTTTGCTAAAATTTTACATAGAAATTGATAATTGGAAGAAATCAAACAAATATTTATAGTTTTAACAATTATATAATTATGATTTTTATACAGTATGAAGTTGAACACAGGTAGTGACTATAAAAGTAAAATCTAAGTCAAAGTTTAAAAATTCTTGCTTTACTGGTGGCTTCAAAGGCCAATACACAATGAACACAACAACAGATGTTACAAAATTTTGGAGTAATCAAACTATAACGCAAATAAAAAAAAATATAGTAATGTCATCTTTCCAAAACTTTGCATACCAATAGACATACATTTAATGTCTCATTTAAAAGTAAAACAAGTAGGGGTCACATTTCAAAAATTTGAGATATAGCATGAAATAAGCTAATTTTAGGCCAAAATTGGAGTTAATTTTTTCTTAACTTCTATGAAATATAAGCTAAATATGCCAAAATATATCGATAGAAATATCAAAATATTGTTTAAATTTGTTTTTCAGAATATTATGAATATATCGTAATACACAAACTATCTAGAAGTTTGGTCTGCGCTGAAAATTAGAAAGCTAAAGTAACAGTACTCTAAAACTAGTGAGTTATGAAAATTGTTCATTTCCTTCTTCAAAACCTTCCGCCACAAAATATAGTCCCTTACTTAACTCTGTAAAAATGTAATTTTTTAAAAACAATTTTATTCAATATAGTTTATTTGGCATTGTAAAATATAAATATACTACTAGAATTAATATGTGATGCAGAATTTTCAGACTAGAGGTGACCCAAAATGGCTACCCAAAACCTAAGGAGCGAACCTCTTTAATATATTCATTGTCAACCTGTCACTCAGGTTTTGGAATTGTATGCAAATAATAATAGAAAATATCAGAAGAGCAAATTATTATTTTTTTATTTATTGAAAAATAAATGCAAGTCGTCTTTGATTTTTCTCAGCAAATTCTGAGATAACAGCTGCTACATCGACTAATCGGTGGAATATATAAAATTCCAGAATTATTTATATGGTTTAGTTTAATTTTTATTCATAAAACAAAGTTTTAATTAATCAGCATTATTTAAGTTTTATTTTTATTATTTTTTTTTTTTTTGGGGGGGGGGGGTGAAAATAACGTGGAAGCACTTGCGTACTTGCGTACGCCTAGCTACGCGCCTGCATGCAAAATACGACTATTTTTCATTATAAGTGGGGATGAGCTGTAATGTGTGCAAGAACGCTTTGGATCTGCTAAAGATTTACGATAATAATAGGTAGCATAATTCTAAGTTTCAGAGATAATCGGAAGCGTGTCAAATCAACTATCTTGATTTATATTAATTATTTCTTGTTGATAACAATGTCTATATAACGTATATAGATACTTTGTCAATGTATTTTTGATCTTGATTCATATTAGAAACAAAGTCACGAGGACGCGTGAACACACGTAAACAATTAAAAGGAATAAAAAAGAACAAAAAAAAAATGGTATGACGTATGTAATTGTGTGTCTAAGCTAAGTTTAATAGATATTTAGACGAATATTGATTTGAAAAAAAAAAATACAAAACGCCATTTTGCATATCGTTTGCATAATCAAAAGGTTGTGTAATTGATTAAAATATACCGGTATATATACACTTGTGCGCATTCCGTCATAATCAAGAAACTTCTCAGTCATTGCTAATTTTCTCTACGTATACGTAACCATATCTATTTTACTCTTTTGACCGACTTTTCCTTATATGTACCCATCCTTTTTCTTTTATATTGTAGAGGTTTTGTTCCGATTAAAATTAATCGTTTATATTTTGCACAGTGTCATCAAGTAAATAATCATCAATTATAAAGGCCATTAAGCTCTTTTATGGCCAATGAAACTTAAGATATAAATTTACTTTCATTTAGTACCGATCGAAATTTTATTCATCTTTAGAACATAACCCACTTTTTCATCCAATCAGCAGTCGCTAAATATTCTGTAAAGTGATGTTTTTAATCGTTAAGAATTTCTCAAAGTTCATAGCGACGTCACATTTCGATTGACAGCTAAAAGAGCCGTAAAAAAAGAGAGATAATGTCTGATTGGCGCAGAACTTTTGATCAGCCAATGAAAAAGTGGGTTATGTTCTAAGTAAGTTAGAGCTTCGCTCCCTCCGCCCCCTTCTTAATCGCGTAAATTTTACTTAATATGATCTAACTATTACATAGATCCATAAGCTGGAAATTAAAACCAAAATATACTCGTATTCAATTTTCTTGCATTGGAAGTTTTACTGCAGATCTTATATAGGCAAGCACGCGTTTACAGAGAACAATAAAGAGAAAATGAATGCATGGAAATCGGAGAATACGCGATATTTGTTACAAAAGAAAAAATACATGCAGTCCATTATAGCATAAAAACCCGACTTTGCATTGCTTTTTTCGATGGAAAAATAAAAACACAATGGGGAAAAAAAACACCAGCAAGCAGATGTAAATTAACTGAGTGACACAACATTCCTAATTTCATTCATACGTTGCACAATTAAATGTTTACGGACGTGAATTTCACGTTGTCGAGAAATTCATTTGAGTACTTTTTTCACGTGAATCTCAACTAAAAAATCACGCAAAATTCATGTCAGGGACAAAGTTAACGTACTGGTACATACATGTGGATACTAGATATTTTTTGCACGTGCAGATATTTGCATCGCACATCGATTTTGCATTGGTTTATCGTCTAAAATGATCTTCATATCTTTCATTTGAATGATAATCCTTAATCGCATTTGTAAACCTTGATTAGATGTGAAAATACGATGAATTGTGTTGAAAATGTATTGGATACAAAATTATTGAATAAAAATTATTGTGATAAAATAAATAAAGTCAAAAATTTTCGAAATCAAATTCTTTCTAAATGATCTACAAGTGTAAGACTTCTGAAATTCTATCATTGTACATTTAAATTCCTTTTAAAATCGCATTCCGTTCTTAATTATTATTTAGTTATTAATTCTGCGTGGCTATTCATCTGACCGCTCGATCATTTGACTTTTTCCCTCGCACACCGTATATCCTTAACTACACGATACATTTTGAATAAATTCACAAAAAGCCACGCCCATTCCATTCTAAAATGCTGTTCATTTCTGAAAGCTCAAAGAATTCAATGGTCCCTGTCTGAAAGATAAGGAACAATCAATCTATTCACGCGTCAGGAAACAGCAATTTTTTAGCTGTTTTCTCGATGGTCAATGCTTGTATGAAACTTCACCAAGTTGAATTACATATATTATCTTGTATATTTTAAATCATTCTGATGTCACTTTTTATGATGCCATCCGCTTGTAATTATATACAACTACATAGGCATTGCTGGACTCTTCGATTTGTCCAGGAATGACGCTACATTCGATAATTTTATGGGGTTGGTTTTTTATCTATTTTGAATTACAATTCGACCCCCCAAAATAATTTTTAACATTGTGTTTTCTGCATGTATATAAAATCTCCAACCTGAGCATGAGATTCTTCACAAATACTCTAGAGCAACCTAAGAAATTTTTATTCAAAAGCCGCATTGCTCACCTAGAAACCCAGCTCTACGTGTAGGTCAGGGTACTGTCAACATGTATATGTATTCAATCCAGACGTACAAAGCGTTTAAACTTTTTTTACTAATCAATATTTATTAAATCTTATCTGTTATCGTTCATATACATGTATTAATCAAAGTACTGAAGTACTGACGGGAGTTGATTTTATCGATTATTATTTATTTTAGAATCAACGATATGTTATTTAGCATGACAAGTAATTTCTAATCTCTATATGAATTACGTACATTTTTATAATATGAATATCGGACTTTTCCGACAAGAATTTCGAGAAAACCCCATATGAATCATGTTGTGTAATATTTAAAGATATAATTAATTCCATCAAACTATGTATCAGTAATCGAAATATTTCTAGAAATTGTACACATGTCTGGATTCAAGCAATATTGAACTCTAGTATCGTTCAACAAGACGCTCGGCTGTCTCCGTTAATCTCCGACTACCAAGAGTGACTCTCTGTTTGTCGGAGATTTACGGAGACAGCCGAGCGTCTGGTTGAACGCTCTGGCGTAGGAATACATACGACTACAAAAAATATCTAAATTGTTCGTACTATTTAAAATATGACTATTTTCAAGGTATTTATAAATACGTTTTCTTGAAAAACAATGGTTCAGCATACATTACACCGAATTTATCAATTATTTCAAGAACTAACTTTTGTCAGCGGTGATGATTTGTGCTTAGGTCCAAACACTGTTTCACTTTCGTTTTGCCAGAGTAACTGCATAGGAGAGTTGATTAAAATCAACTCCCAAAAAGTCATTAAAAATACAAAAGACTGAAATATCTCCCTGTTTGTAATATAGTTTATTTGTAGTAAGTTATGATTCGTCATTAATAAATGACATTATTTCGTCAATGACTGTTGAGTTGTTTTTAAGGAGAAAAATTAACAAGCTGCAGATGGAACGAAAAATGGAGACTGTTAATTGAACAGTCTTTGTTGGTTATCTGTAAGATCAACTGATGGGCATAAACGTCTTTCTGTTGTTTGCATAAAGCGCATATCCTCGTGAAATGCGATGGCGACTTCCTTGAGATATACAAGTATAAATCTGCCACGTAGATCATTGCGACCATCCATTACTCGTCCATCACCTGAAACTGAACACACACACAAAAAAAAAAAAACCATTGTACGTAGATAATGAAAGACAAAGCTGGACGATCAGTCAGAATCCATTAAACTTTCAATTTGTCACATTTTCCTTTGTTTTTCGCAATGTTCTCCTACAATGCACCGTTTGAGACAAATTACAATGCTTGTTTTTTGGTTTCTATTAGTTCGTGCAAACAACTTTTCTTCAGATGCCCAAGTTTGAGTTATAAACGGGTTAGATATGTACGGATGTTATTAATCTGTCATTATATTTGACAAGCCTGCGGCTACTATGGAACATTAAATTCATTGTTTTAAGACCGACTAATATTTATTTCGCCTTATGCAATTTTAATTCAATACAGTGCATGTTTTCATCTAAGTCCGGGTCACTCTGTGGTCATTTATCTTTGCTCCAAAAGAATAGCCGTACCTTTTCTTCATTCGTAGAACAGTATCAATTATAACTATATTATTTCAATATTTTCATCAACGTCCGAGATATGAATTAATCGACATTTTTTTTTACAATTACGGTAGGGAGAAGAGCGAGTATGTAAAATGATAAAAAAAAAATGAATAAAAAAATGAATATTGTATAGATAACTTTTTTGTGACATCACTACTGGTCATAAATTGAAAATAGATTCACGTCCTTATCTTTCGAATTCATCAAATCAGCACCAGATTGTCACAGTTTTATCAATTTGAAAATTGTATCTTCCATTATTTTCCAAATTTGTTATCTCCACGATGTGTAGATAATATTTCGTTTAATAATCTTCTATTTAAAGAAATTGGGCTCACAAGATTATAAGTTTGCAGGAATCATCGACACGAATCAATAGTGATTTAAATGTCTATAATCTCGAAAGGCTATGTACAGATTTGAACAAAAATTAATTACTCAAACTATATCATGTTGAGAGTTGAAGTACATGTTTATTTCGACTATTCAAAAAAAACTCACAAGCTTTCTAAAAATGGCAATGAGAGGGTAAACCGATAACTAGTTATATTGGAAATGTTAATGCATAGATATTTTAATTCAATTATATCGTTTATCTTAATAAACTAGTAATAAGAACAGAAAATAGTGTTCATACGGCAGAAATCAATAACGGCAAATTAAAATATACCGGTATTCTATAATTCAACATAATGTTATATCAACATACATTTAAAAACAAAAAAGTTAAAAAAATAAAATGAAAAAGGAGTCACCGGTAAGATTTGAACCCCAAACACTGCATGTATGTATTCACTAATCCAGGACGAAACCATTGAACCATGCGTGACTTCACAATATGCAGTATAAAGTAGTGTTTGAAACAACATTGTCATATCCATGGACTTTGTCTTTTATCCTCCCAAAAATATTTTGAAAAAGTACATAATTAGTCATCTCTGGGTCATCTCTCCATCTTTTTTTAAAAAGCGACATCTTTAATGTTGAAATATGTCATCTTACCACGTTTCAAATTTGTGGAGAGAAGACCCAGAGACAATAAAATCATTTAAAAACAGCTGTAAATAAGTATGATATTGCATGAATTGCATCGTGTTGCTATATTTAGACCCATATTATGATGAAACCTTTTGCATTACAAACATTTTTCTACCCATTCCACGTCCAGCAGAAACCAAATAACGGTTATAATTCGGAAAATGTGCAAAATTAATTGATGAAATTTCCACTCTCCTTGTGCGCCCAGATTCCTGCCGAATCTACATCTTAAGCGCCCACTTTCTTTATCTAAAATTGAGAAACGTCTCGTTTGTACTTAAGTTTAAATGACATGAATTCACAAAATAGTCTCCGTTCCTCGCATTTTGAATGAAAATAATTCAATACAATCAAACTTTGTTTGAAACAGTTAATTTTTACCTTTTTTTATATTTCGTTCAATTATTTTTTACCAAACGATGTGCACGCCATGGCGTGCTGTCAAATGGACAAGTACGCTTCGTCAGCGAGAACTTTAAAATTCCAATTCATGAATTACATGTATAACTAAAGGCGTTTGAAATATATACAATGCATGTACAAATGTATACTTGTAAATATACACGTTGATAAATGCCCTTGAATAAGATAAAATCTATGCTTTATTAAAATGAGAAATTATAACTTAAAACCAGATGTGAAGTTTTTAATTATTTAATTATCCAACCTTTAATTGTAATATGTATTTGAAAGTGTTTGAAATTAATGATGCAAATCAGCCCAAAAGGTTGGCATTTCTTTTGTCGAGAGAAAAAAGATCTGATTGAAAAAAAGAACGTAGAAAGGAGGGTCATTCATTTTCCGGGAAAAGTAAAAAAAAAAAAAAAGGAAAAGAACTATTTGCACCTACGAAAAATTAGCATTTGTTTTTTGTGAGGTCCCGGGAGTTTGTTCACAAGGTAAGAAAAGAGGAGTTTATATTATGGATGGCAATTGCTAACCGCTGTAATGGTTGTTCGTTCAAAACGATGGTAACCTGTTAAAAAATCAGATAACCTTTAGATGTAAAAATATTAAAAATACTTGTTTTTTTTTTACACAATTTCTTTATAATTTTGATTTTGTAATAATTGGTTTGCTAATATTATATCGGGAAAATGTAAAGATCATAGAGAGTATTCGGTATGTAGTAATAAATAACTGCTGTAATACAAAATGTCACTGCATAGTCTGTTAACCTCTTCTTTAATCATTAATAAATGGACATTCCTTCATTGTTGAGTAGCATTACAAAACGTGATACATGTATCAATGTCTTTCTCAAAGTAACCCATTTTGGTTTGGAATTAATCTCTAAACAGAATGCCAACTGGCTTTGCAAATATGCGGAATTAAATAATGTGACCGCGATCATTCTCAAAATTGTTTATGTCTGTTTGTCCTTTTTAATTTGATTTTTGTATGAATTATTATCATGATAATATACTTTAATTAAATTTCTTATTTACAAATAAACATGATGTTTTACATTATGTCTTTTGTGCAGTCGTTTTAAGACTTAAGATAGGTCTGAAATCTGTTTATATGGATACAATTTATATAGCATTTAAAGTTTCACTGCGCAGGTTAATTGGCTATCTGTAATTTCATTGGCCAGAATAAACTAATGGTATTCAAGTTCTATGTGTATAAGTTACCAATAATTCTAAATAAAGTTAGAGCAGTGTTCCTTTTCCAGAAGATTGTGGCATTTTATGGTACGTAAATTCCATATTTTACTTATGTTTCATATATTGTAGATTCCAAATTCAACACGAAGAATCAGTATTCGAGTAAAGTCGCGAAACCCCCCGTTGCTAATTTCAAATATTAGTTTTTTAATTTTTCTGAAAGTTATAATCAATATTAAACTTCATAAAAAGATACCAACCGCAGATTTGCTGAATCAAATACTAGCGTAAGACAAGAAATTTACAGTATCATTCTCAAATTTTTGTCTCTGGTGTTAAGTCGCCCTGTACCATGAAACTGGAGGAGACTTGAGTCTCTATCGCTGTCTCTCCGTCTGTCTGTCCGTCATTCTGTCCCAACTTTTTTTTCTACTCAATTTTGAAAATAGTTTGGTAAATTGATTTGAAACTTGTTATGTAGTTTCATAATGATAAACTTCAGAACAAGTTGGACTTTCGTTACAGGTAAACATTAACTGCATGATTGATTAAAATTGATAGTTTTTTCAATTAAATTTCAGTAAAAACTCATAATCCTTGTATAATTAAAATGGTGTCGTATTATATTCAGACAGATAATGAATGCAAAGAATGTTACACAGCAATTGATATTGTTGCATAAATTAAACAGAAAAACAAATATGATCAAATAACACTCAAAAATGAAATAAAAAATATTTGTGTTATTAGTATTAAGGTTAAGGTAGACCCCTGATTTTGTGGACCTCAAGAAATTTACGAGCATGTTTGCTCACATGTTTCAGTATTTCTGGCAATACTTTTTAAATCTAATCCTTTATTAAGTCCAATAAACTTAATTAGGGTTTTGGATCCGGTGACATTCCTGGTTACGAAAATAATAAGTCTTTATACATCATCACTTACTCTGTGTTGACAAAACAAAATCCTTTCTTTAGCAACAATGATTCCATGTTTTTGATGACTTTAATCTTTTGAAAATCCAACCTCTGACACATTTTTTTTTTCCAACTTGAAGCATATAGGTCAATTAAAGGTTAAATTAGGCTAACAGTTCACCATTTTTACTTCAATTCATAATTGCTGAGGAAACAGAAATGGGGTTTCTAAGCTTAGAATAATACATGTTCTCAGACTTTAATATCAAATAGCAAAATTTATTGACTTCAGATTTTAGATAAGGGCAAGTTAGACACCCCTGTGGTTGAAAGATACAGCGAATGGGTAGTGTGAGTCGGCTATTACGTCGCACCGAAGGTTTCCGATCTCAGAGGCTTCAGATATGCATATATAGGTCACGCGTCTTATAAGCTCAGTAATTCAGCAAAAGCTATGAAACAGATGGGAGTAGCAGGGGAAATTTTGCAGAAATTGTATCACACTTACAATCCAACTTGTTGGTTAATGTTTTTGTGATTGTGTCACATGTCCTTTAAGTGTGACTCGTATTTACGATTAGGTTAGTGCTACTCTTGATCAGCGTTCCAATAAAATCAAGGCAAGAATACTGTAATTCATGCGCGGATAGGATGGAAGAGGAGGTCGCAACCCCCTAGCTGAAAATCTTACATTTATCAAATTCCAAAATAGTAGAATTTTTGCAAATTGCCCCCTCCTAGGCAAACAAAATGATCCCTTGAGAGTTAGTGCGAGATCCAACATGGCTGTCAATGTTTACATGCATATTTTACCATTCCGTCCAAAACAGAACATATTATTCATGTGTTGAAGTTATTTAAACTCTTAATGGTTCCGTATTTATGATCGTCCTGGTGCTACACTCAATCATTACTAGTATTTCAATTGAAGTCGAGGAAAGAAATCAAGTGAAACATTTCATCAGAAAAACCTCTAGTAGCTACCCCACTTTTGTAATCGGTTGCTCGTAGCACACCTTTCCTGGCAGGAAACATTTTTGTTAGATTTACATGAAACAATTAAATCATCACTGTTATTGATAATCTTGAAATATTATCTATAGATTCCTTTTCCATTACAAAAACATATTCTATTTTTTCAGGGTCTAGCACTATGCGGGGACTCGTTTTTGCACTTTTAGCGGCGGCCTTCGTGGCTTCAGTTCAAGGCCATCGCTACAGAGGCCCAAGATTCATCAACCTAGGGATCACGGGAATCCTCTCACCAGTTTACGCGGGATACAACAGGGGTACCCTCAGTCGCTTCGGCAGCATTTCCGGATCCTCCCTGAGCCGTACTTTTGATTCTACCTTCCTGGCCAGTGGAGTTACCGGAGGACAAAGCATCGGTTTGAGCTCGGTGTATCCCTACACCAGGAGAAGCACTACAATTAGAACTGTAGCACCATTCTCTGGTGGATACCAATTCTACAATGAATTTGGAGGTTTACCTTCTGTACCTAGTGATGGTCCCTCTAATTTTGATGGACCTTTGTCTGGTTTTGGACCTGGTGGGAGTGATCTAGGACCTTTAGGTAGTGACGGGCCATTACCTGGGAATAGTGTCGGAGGACCTTTAGATGGTTTAGGACCAAATAACGGCTTAGAACCTGACGTGGGACCTGGGCTTTATGATGGCATAGGACCTGTAGATGGTCCTGATCCTTATGATTATTTGGGTCCTCCCAATGGCTTAGGACCTCTTGGCGGTGACGGACCTCTGAGCGGTGACTTACCAGATACTGGAGACGGTTTACTTACCGGAAGATTTAGTGATCTCGGACCTTTAAGTGGTGGGGGGATTTCAGGAGGTCTCTACGAGCCATTAGGATATGACTATGAAGCCAGCCTTGGACGTAGCGGTGCAGGCTCAGTTTATTATCCATACCGTGGATTGGACGGTTTAGGATCTCTGTATCCTAATCCATACACTGGTTTAGACGAACGCTTCGATCTTGGCGATCGATTCTCGTCATCTGGATTCAGCAGTTCGTCTAGCACATATAATTTTCCATTTGATCCCTATACGGCTTTAAGGAGCGGCCGCGCCTATGATTTAGACAGCCGTGGTGGTTATGAATATTTATACAACTATCGTCCTGGCGTTTCCAGTTTTGGCGGCGACTTTTCCGTTTCCGGTGGAGGCCCTGGGTTGGACTTTAACCTTGGAGGTGGAGATGGACTCGGTTTCAGCACTCAGTTTAGTGCATTGGAAGGACAAGGGGCTCTACGTCGCGAAGGTGGAAGTGCCGGACTAGCGGAATCCTTGGGCTCTCCCGGACCTTACCTAGAATACAATAATAATCCATAAGGTAACAATTTAAAGAAACGTCCATCATTTTTTGACTTCGCTTTTTCCCTATTTCTCAATTTCAGTGCTATTTGCTTTTTGTATGATAAAAGCATAGATAACGGCTTGGATTCCTAATTAAATATAATTTTAAAATAACTGAATTCTCTCAAACTCAGTGATCGCAAAAAACGATTCATCATACAAATAAATAAATTAAAAAAAATAATGACAATAAAATAAAATATTATCTTAAAACAAACCTAATTATATATTTCCCTTTTTCTAAATTAATCATCTCTCCTTCCCCGGCAACGGTGGAAGCAAATTTGGTGGATTAAAACATTTATAACATATAATTACGAAAGAAAAATCAAGCACAAAAATACACTGGAATTTTTCATTGTTTTGATGATATATTTAAGTTGGTAAGGGACACCTCCATATTGTGACGTACTTCCTATCGAAATAAACAATAAAATCAAGTATCATTCAATAAATGTTTCCTTTCCCAAAATTGTTACCTAATAGCTTATCGCAATGGGTTAAAGCGTTAACAACGAATTTGTTAGTCATGTGTTCGAACCACGCTGGAGCTTTTTTTTATTTTTACCTTTTTAACATTTTTAAAACTCATTTTTTATCAGATGTTGTACAATTTAGAAATTCAAACCAGTGAAGGTTTTTAAAATCATATTTTGATCATAATGTACTTTTATCCACATTAATACCGACAGGTGTCCCATACCACCTCAAGAAACTTGTTTTTATTTTATCTTTCAGGCTTTCGAGCCCGACTTCTGGAAAAAGGAAGCACCTGATGTAAAAATCTGGTCTCTTTAAAAACTTTTTCATGTATGTCATATTCATCTTTTTGTCAGACGCCCGGGGACTTTCACATTAAAAATGTAGCACAATCTCATGGTTGTTTTTCGCTTTTCGAAGTTTATTTCTTAAACATGTGCTAATGATGTATGAATTATTGAACTACTGACAGAAGAAAATTCGCAGCTTCGCAAAGGACAGTTATAACAATCACAGACAAAAAACGTCGAGAAAATATGGCAAAAATCTAAATTTTACGCAGAAAGATGCTGTTTATCATGGTGATTTTAAAACGCTCAATATAGTGTTAGATAATGTTAACCATTCCTTTTTAAGAGGGTTCGATGGTCGTGGCAATTATTAGACTTTATTGATCTCCTTTAAAAGAAGAGCTCCATGTAAAAATATAGGAAAATTAATAACAAAATTTAACATCATATGAAATATATGATTTTTTTCTTTACTACATTATATTTTATAGCTTAACAATTCATATCTTAAAATTTTAGGAAGATCTGATGGTTGATTTGTTAACCGTCCAGCCTCCTTGGACAGAGTGTCATTTTAAAGATTGAGCTGAAAATATATAACAAGATTAGTCCAAGGACTAATCAATTTTTACTATCATATGACAAAATATGATCGAAGATTGAACTACCAAATCAGGATCGACCTATAAAGTGTCTACATTTTATAGCCTCACGGTCAATGTAGTTTTACTCTTATGAGGAGGCGATACTTTAATCCAGACCAAGAATAACGTAAAAAAAACCTTTAAAAGAGAACAAATCTTGCTTAACTGCATCACCGATAAAAACCTTTATACACACTATTGTAGTGTATATTAAGGAGAAAACGATTGGCTTGGATCCCCCCCTACCCCCATTGTCATTAACAAAATCAAGATATTTAAACCCAAGCTTATTTTTACTCTAAATACTATTTTAAAAATCCAAAATTATCAACTGTAATATAGTTGATCCAGTTTTTCTGACCTAAACCTTCTAGACATCATGTCATGACGAATATTTCTAGTTAGATATATATAGAACTGGTACACTAACGAATAACCATTGAAGAAGGAAGGATTCTGTCAGGCGAGTACGTAATATATTCTTTGCGGTAAGATTTTTTTTTTGTCAGTTCGTAAATACATGTATGTAGAAAAATGTGTTTTATAGGTTTTTTGTCACTACATGTACATTTGTATTTTTGGTAGTTATGTGTATGATATGTTCAGTGCATAGGTGTGTTTGGTGTAGATTCGTGAGGCGAAGACCATTACGGATGGCCATGGTGGCATACGAAATCACTGGTCAGGAATAGGTGATGTTTGAAGGGGATGGGTCGCCATCGATACTTTTATTGACCGGACTAAATAGTCATTTTTGACATTCATTAATTGTTGTGTTTAGGTATCAGATATTTGTTGAATTGTTTAAACATTTATTATTTCGAAATGAGAGTAGTGTGAGAGTATAATTGCTTTTGTTATTTCCGTTTATTTTTTTTTTTTCATAATGAATTTGCTTATTTTATTTTTACTAAGAATTATTTTTCATCTTAGCCACAAAAAATCCAAACCAAACGAACGCATTATACATGGTGGAATTGGTAGGATTTTGCAAGAAAAGGCTGGTCACAATGTATGTTGTGTATTAAATTAATCATTTTTGTGTTGATTTTTCGAGGAAAAAAAATCAATTGTTTCTTGTTGCAAGGTTTATTTCAGCTTGATATCACACACTAAGGAAGTACTTAATCCTGGAAGTCAGTTGTTTTGTCTAGAGTTGTATGATGTCATCACTTGGTTGGATTCAGAAGGTTGTAGAGGAGGGTCAGATTTTGTCTACATGTAATGTGTTATGGAAGCCCGCTAGTTAGAGAAGACAAAGAGAAGATGTTATGGAATCAAAATAGGATTGATGCACAAGTGAGAAAAGCTTCTTGATGACATTAAGATCTTAATGAAAATGTGTATAGTTAAGTATGAAAGAAAATTAAGAGAGAGAGAGAGAGAGAGAGAGAGAGAGAGAGAGAGAGAGAGAGAGAGAGAGAAGTGAAACATACATGAACGGTGTAGTTTTTATTATAAGGTTTTTGGAGCAGGTTAATGTTTTTGGAGCAGGTGCGGCTGAGGTGCCCTTTGATAGCCATATCTAAGTTACTACTGGTCCTAACTTCACCAAACATGCATGGATGGTGCGTCTTATGATACTTATGCACTTGAAAGGCTTGAATGCTAAATCTGAGATAAAGATTTCAGATGTTGGGTGAGGTTAAGATTTTTGGAGCTGATTAAAGTTTTTGGAGCAGATGCCCTTTGATGACTATATCTTTCTTACTACTGGTCCTAACTTCACTAAACTTGCATGGATGTTGTATCTTGAGATACTGATACATTCCACAGGCTTAAATGCTGAATCTGAGCCATAGGTTTCGGATGCTGGATTAAGTTAAGATTTTTGTAGCTGGTTAAATCTTTAGAGCAGGTTTACTTTGATAGACAAATCTTAGTTATTATTGGTAAAATATTTTTCATCATCTATTATTGATTCAATCTTTATCAAATTTGAATAGATGATGCATATTGTGATACTGATGCACTCCACAAGCTTGGATGCTGAATCTGAGCCATATGTTTCGGATGCTGGATGAGGTAAATGTTTTTGGAGCAGGTCACATGTTTATGTAAAAAATAGTATTTATTTAAACTTGCATGGTTGATTTAACTATGTAAATGAATCACAGAGGTAGCAGATACGGAAAGTGATCTTGATTATCTAGATGCTTAGGCAGGTTTAAGATTTTCAAACATCTCAAATTATGTTAGGGTCTTGGAGCTGGCTACAAAATGAAGTAAACTCTGTTCAAACCTAATCAGACTTCAACCGTTAATATAATTATGGCTGTGTACATGTAAATAGAGGTAGCAACTTGATCTCGATTATAAAGATTCTGGAGCAATTGTAAGTTTTTTGATTAGTTAAAAGCAGGTTTGAATGTTGGAAAAATGCTGTCCTGACCAACTTTTTTGGTTCACGAACTTTGGATTCGAAACATAAGGCTAGTTTCAGATATAGAGCTTGATCTCCATTATCAAGGATGCTAAGAAAACCTTGTCCTAACTCACTCAAACTGGCTTGATAGATGTGATTGTTGATGTATATTATATTATGATTTCTATTCCTATGATAAAAAATCATATGCATGTTTAATATTTTATAATATAATATGATATTGTATTGTACAATATGATACAGCATTGTATTATATTATACAACATTGTATCATACGATATAATATTGTTACATTGATTGCATGATTGTGAGAAAGATATGAAGATTTATTCCCCCAGGGAAAATCAGATTTCCCGAGAGCAACGCCCGAAGGAAATATTATTTTTCTTGGGGAATAAATTTTCATATCTCCCAACATGTATGCAATAAATTGCTTATATCGTATACTTAT
>WFKH01010211.1:44222669-44245659 GCA_016163765.1 Magallana hongkongensis
TTCAGGTTCTTATCGTTTTTCAACTCTTGAAAAGCAAAAACGTAGTAAATACGGATTTCTATCTATATTATTTTTCTGATATAAAAAGGATTTAAAATGTGGATATAATCTGAAAATCCTGAAGAAATCGTATGCGTATCCTCGCGGGATTTTTTGCTGGATTTTATTCCCCCGACACGTAATTGTCTACAACCAATCAGATAACGCGGTATATAGAATTATTATAATGAGGTATAATGATATATGATATGATATTGTATTATATCATATGATATGATATTGTTTTATACTATAATCTTGTAGCATATGATATTATATAGTATCATAATATTGTATCACATTGTATTGTAACATACTAGTATGATATTGTATCATATATTGTATTGTATGATATTGTTTCATGTGATATTGTGTAATTATGTTGTATCATATGATACAATATTGTAATTCATAGTAGTGTTATGGTAGATATTGTATCGTACAATACAGTATGAAATTACATATAATATGATAAAATATTGTAACATATGATATTATATGATATTGTGTCAAAACACCCATTAATATACAATATTAATTAATAAAGATCAATAACTATGATTTTCATGTGATATAATAAAGGTGATCTCATAAAGTTCTCGGTGAGCTCTGTAACCTTTTATTACCTATGTTTTTAATATAGTTTCAGAGGTTGAGTGGATAGAGGACCAAGGCAAGGATCCTAGTTTAGAAAAGAGCAGGAAGAGAGTTGTCGATCTAGGTACAGAGAATGACGAAAGTTTCATCGTGTAACAAAAGGGAATGTTCTGTAGAGTGTTCAAAACAATGACTGACAATGTGCTAAAAAATGTGATAGTACCAAGTAATTTTCGAAAGCAAATTTTTATTTTAGGTCATAATATCCCTTATGGTGGTCATATGGAGGTCAAAAAGTCAAGGGAATTTCTTAAGAACCTCTTTTGGCAAGAGATGTTTGAGGATATAAAAAAGTATTGTCAGTCATGTCCAAAATGTCGGAAAGGAAAATCAAAAGTTAGTCAGGTACAATCAACAAACTGTTTCAGCGTGTGGTCATCGACATGGTAGGGCCAAATGTTACCAAAAACCAAACAAAGTAATCGATTCATTTCAGTGTTACAATGTATCTATTTGATTATGCAAAAATATCCCGAAGCAATACCTCTTTTACAGCTACCAATTACAGAATTTATACGACTCAACACATATTGAGGCCGTGTTAGACCATGCTATTTTTTTTAATTTTTCATATACCGTCTATTTTGCTACCAATGCTTGGCAAAAAGCATATCCAATTATAATGTCAGCTCTTTTAATTCTCATTTCTCACTTTGGTCTTTGTACCAGTCAACTTTTTTAACGATCAATAATATGTAACTGTACTTTCGATTACTGCAAGTATCTAGCTAAGTTCTCTTAGTAGATACAGTATGCCTCATTTGATGAGTAAAATCTTCAGGTTGCTACCTGTAGCTAATATACCTTTGAAATTCTCTTAAGAGCAGGCAATAGGCATATCATTAAAAGACACTCGTATTTTTATTTTTATTATTTTTTTCGCAATATTTGAATTCTTCTCAAACTTTCATATTGCTCCTGTCCTTATGTATTATAAAATTGTTAATCAACTGATATGTACCGATGTACAAGGAATGTAAAGACAAGGTCAGAAAGATACTCTAATCTTTGAAAGTCAATTTCATTGATTAAGGAGGTAGTTCTACCAGATAACTAAATTTATCGAAACGACGAGTGTTTAGATTTGACCTTTCCTTGCTATTGAAGCCAATGAGTTATTAGAAAGCTGACTAGCAAAAGTAGAAAGATAAGTGACAAATGATGGTTAAAACAGCTGACAGATACAAAGTGATATGCTTTTTGTTTTTTGTCAAGCATTGACATCAAACGCAACAGTAGAAGACTCTTTGGACGAAATACAGATACATTTCCTATATTGTTTTTATGTTAAGGTCTGATGCAATGCGAGTCTTTGCTGCAAGTGTTATTTATATTATTCAGAAATAGTTTAGAGAACTACACGAAACTAATGTATGTAAGTCAATGATAGTCACCATATTGAATTATGGTGTTTGTATTGTTATGCCTACACAATTTGAAATTTATTTTCATTTCTGCAGATATGTATGTATGATTAAAGGAATTCATAACAACGTACAAAAAAATCGTTTAATTTAACGCATTTTGATAAAAACAATTAAATAATTTTTTAAAATCTAAAAATAAATTTTCGTAACTTTTGTTAATAAGATTGATAAATTCTCTCAAATTGATTTATTATTATATGCTATAAAATAGTGTCTGAAAATGTCATTTTTAGTGATGCAGATAAACATGTTTGTTCTCCTAGTAGGTTGCGATCCTACTCTTAGTCTGAATTAAATGTTATTCTCTGTATAGCAAGAAAACCACATTGACTGCAAAGCTATAATAAAAAGTAGAGAAGTTAAAGTTAGATTCTGATTTAGTTGATTAAGTCGTAATGGTCAGGGTCATTTCTTAGACTATTTTGATTTTTTTTTTAAGTATTTTTTTTAAAATAATCATATCTATGAAATTAAAAAAAGATGTGTAACTTGTCGACTTATAGACCACACAACCTGCTTAATAATTCTTTCACTTCAACATTCGACCATGTGTGTCAACATAATGAAAATGTAAAAGACCTCAGACAGATATTGAAATTGAAATCGTATTTTTGAAAAAGAAATCCTGTCTTAGAATGTTGTGGTTAGCGTTATCTAAAACGATATCGGTTGTCAAGTCTATTAATTTAAAATCAGCATGAATAATCAGCATCTTTCTCCGTAAAATGTGATTTCCGCCATATTTTCTTGAAGTTTGCCATCTATTATTGTCCTTCCGCGAAGCAAAAATTGTCACCGTTACTAATTCAACAGTTCAAACATTATTAGCAAATGTTAGTTACTTGCAAAGAAAACAAAATTATAGAAAACCAAAAGACAAACATGCGTTTTTGCTACATCTTTAATGCGAAAGTCCCCGGGCGTCTGACAGAAAGATGAATATAACATACATGTACATGAAAAGGTTTTTTTTTAAGCGACGAGATTGTTACATCTGGTGCTTCCATTCTCCCATGGTCGAGCTCAAAAGCCTGAAAGATATTTTAAAAATCCAAGTATTTTGCATGCTCCGTCAAAACAACGAAAAATCTCTAGTGTGTTTTCTTTGCTTGATATTTCAGAAAATATGTAATGATGTATTATTCCATCAAATTGTGACTTGAAATTTTTCCTAATTCCAATTTTTTTTTTTTAAAAACTCGAAAATTAACTAATCAAGTCTTTATTTATCTCTATCCTATAGAAAAACCCCAATATCATTGAAATTGAAAAAAAAATAAAGCGAAGTTTAATAATGATGGACTTTTAATTTTACTTTAAGTTGTTACCTTATAGATTATTAATGTCAATTGTAAGCAAGGTTAGGTCCTAGAGGGCCAAGGCTTTCCGCTAGTCCGGTACTTCCGGTTCCACGACCTAGAGCCCCTTGTCCTTCCAGTGCATCTAACTGAGTGCTGAAACCGAGTCCATCTCCACCTCCAAGGTTAAAGTCCAACCTAGGACCTCCACCGGAAACGGAAAAGTCGCCGCCAAAACTGGAAACGCCAGGGTGATCGTTGTATGAATATTCATAACCACCACGGCTGTCCAAATCATAGGCGCGGCCGCTCCTTGAAGCCGTGTAGGGATCAAATGGAAAATTATATGTGCGAGACGAACTGCTGAATCCAGATGACGAGAATCTATCGCCAAGATCGACGCGTCCATCTAAACGAGTATACGGATTAGGATACAGAGGTGCTAAACCGTTCAATCTACGGTATGGTTCATAAACTGAGCCTGCACCACTACGTCCAAGGCTGGCTTCATAGTCATATCCTAATGGTCTGTTTCCACTTGTAAAGAAACCGTCTGAAATCTGTCCACCCCTTAAAGCCCTAATACCATCAAAGCTTCCGCTACCGGTAAGTACACCGTCACCATTATATAGTCCGTCATCAGTAAGAGGTCCGTCGCCGTTAAGGGATCCTAGGCTATAAGGACTGGGTCCATCTAACGGTCCTCCAGGATAAGGATCGACACTATCTCCGCTACCTAATCCTCCACCAGGTCCGAACCCAGACAACGGTCCATCAAAATCATAGGGTCCATCATCAGGCACATAAGGTACTCTGCCAAATTCATTGTAGGATCGGATTCCACCAGAGAATGGTGCAACTCCTCTAATTGTAGTGCTTCTGCTGTAGGGGAACACGGAACTCAAACCGACGCTTCGTCCTCCGGTTACGCTACCGGCCAGGAAGGTAGAACCGAAAGTACGGCTCAGGGAGGATCCGGAAATGCTGCCAAAGCGACTGAGGGTATCCCTGTTGTATCCCGCGTAAACTGGGGCGAGGAGTCCCGTAATTCCTAAGTTGATGAATCTTGGGCCTCTGTACCTTGTTCCTTGAACTGAGACCACCACGGTTGCCGCTAAAATTACAAAGACAAGTCCCCGCATTGTGATGGACCCTGGAATTACGGAAGAGTCTAAATCTATCAATAACCTTTTTAATGAATATTCATAACGTAGCATAGACATCAGTTTGCTGAGTAACGATAATGACATGTGTTTCTCCGTCGAAAGTTAAATTACAACTAGTTCTCAATTATAAAGTTACTTTTATGAAAATAAACTGTTCTTTAAAATTATAAGAAATCAGAATTTACTCTTCCAAACGAAAATATAGATTTGGTAAAACAAAAGTTTCAGACATCTTTTCATCTAAAGAAACAATATAATATAAGTTCTTTTCATAATATAAAAAAACATTAAATTAAAATTATCTGCATTTGTTTTTTATACTTTGATTTTTTATTCATTTAACTCGTTTTCTCTTACCTTGTGAACGAGCACCCGGGACTTCAGAAGTACAAATGCTAATTTTTCGTAGTTGCAAGCGTCTTTTTATTTTGAGCTATGTTGAAGGTGTATCCTTTTTCTTTTCTTTTTTCAATCAGATTTTTCACTCGAAAAAAAGAAATGCCCACCTTTCATACTGGTGCAAATCAATTATTTGTGCTCGGTTTGCGGAACCAAAGAACAACCATCAATTGTCGTTATGCATCCGCTGACAAATTAGAGTCAATAAATAATATATGTGTTTCTACTTTACTGCATTGTGATTTTATATTCAGATAAGTGGGCGAATTATTAATGGATTTCCTCCTGGTACTACGACACTAGTTTCTCTTAAGAATTTTCTTTTTTTTTCGTATTATTTTGTCATAAACGTGAATAGAATTGTATGTTGCACACTGCCGCTATTTTTTATCATTGACGTATAACTATGTACATGTATAATGAAAATGTATATTTCTATATTTCAGGTGTTGCGAATATTTTCTATGGTTTTAGCTCGGTCGTTAATTGACTTTGATGATCTTAATTCTTTTGAAATTCCTCCTGACTGCGATGTGATAGAATGTAAATTAATGTTTATCAAACGGCTCAACTGTAACAAAGAAATAGGCTTCAAAGCTGTGAAATGTAACTGTTAATAGTTTAGAAAAATAATTATACTTATAAAAAAGTGAAGATAGAATGACAATTCTGTTCAAGTTCAAGTTCATTTATTTCACTCAAAACATATAATGTTACATGAGGTGCAGAAGAATTATATACAAAAGTATAAGAAAAGCAGGATTTAAAAAAGATAAACAGAAAAAAAAAATTAAACAATAATTTTATATAGTTGTTACGTAGGATGACCGACCAAATCAAATATTTTACTAATTAAAGTACACATTTTCATAAGAATTACATGGTTTGAAGATGACATAAGTGTTCTAAATTTTAACGTGTTTGGGTTTTTAAGATAAATAATTACTAAACAATTTTTTTCTTACATGTGACAATGCACTACATTCTGAAACATAGTGAAATTCATCGCCAATTTGGTTGGCTTCACAGTAGCCGCACTTGCGGTCTTCACGTGGAGTGTTGTTCCACCTACCAATTTCTATAGGGAGGTGATGGTTTGTAGTTCTGTATTTAACAAATAAGTTCAGCTCAAGAGTCTTGTTACTCTAATTAAGTTAATGTAGTTAAAGAACGATTTGGAGATTAACGCAGGTACATGCATATATATATATATATATATATATATATATATATATATATATATATATAAATATAAATAGGCTTTGACCAGGGCGATGGTCAATTAAAAAATATTCTCTGATTTGATAATTTTCACGTATCATTTATTTAGCGAGTCGCACCAATCAAATCGATCATATGTTAATCATTTAGTCTTGGACTTTATAATTTAGAGTCTGAATTGGAAGTAGACACATATATTGAGAATTAAGATACAAGTCATCCGTGTAAACCGTTACATTTGACCTCGCTATTATATGTAGGTCACCCTTAGGTTCGAATTATTAATCAGCGGGTTTTCCCTTTATAATATGTAGGGAGTCTTAACCACACAGGACAGATTTGACATCCCAGACCTAGGCACTAGCACCACACAAACAGCACCAAATACCAGAGTCACTGAAAACAGGGGTGCTGAAATTTCTGCAAGGGGTTAACCCAACAAGGCAACTGGTCTCAACTAAATGCCAGAAAGAGATGGCTAATCCTATAACACCAGCACTTACTAGGATCTGCCAGGCATCCATCAACTAAGGCCAGGCCAAACATCAGAGGACTGGAATCCAACCAACGCCTTTCCCATATTCAATATTGGACAAAAGTAGCCTTCAAACTATCGTCCTGTATCCTTGATGTCTGTTTGTTGTAAGGTGGTAGAGCCACATTCACAGCCACCTAATCAAAATCTTTAAGCAGCATGACTTAGCCGACTACCAGCATGGGTTTAATTTAGGAAGAAGCAATCCTGTGAGTTCCAACTTATTACAACAATCCAGGACCTTGCTATGGGCAACGACAACAACACCCAGATCGAGGCATCGCTGTTGGATTTTTCAATATCATTTGACAAGGTCCCACACGAGGGATTACTAATCAAACTTCATCATTGTGATGTACGAAGCACAGCTGGATTTGCAGTTTCTTATCAGGTCAAACGAAATAAATTCCTGCTGAAGGTAATTTTTCATCAACCGCATTCGTCACATCTGGAATGTCCAACTGAACTATCCTCGGCTCACTGTTATTCTTTGCTGCTTGCTGTACAGGGACCATTAGTACAAAAGCCGACACAAAACAACTCCAATGCGACCTCGACAAATTCTAGCTCGGCGAACAAGACTGGTTAACGCATTTCAATCCGGATAAGTGTGAAGTCAGCCGTGTTTCCAAAACTAAGCATCATACCATACTTCATCCATGGGAAGGAACTAGCCGTCACCACTGAGGCAAAGAACCTAGGGGTTGCTTCGCAAACAACCTATCATGGAACTACAACATCGAAGCGTCTGTAAGAAGGTGAGTAACAAAACTGCCGTCTTACGAAGAAATCTTTCATCATGTCTGACTTCCATCAAGAAGAGATCTTACAAGACTTTTGTCAGGCCCCATGTAGAATATGCATCTTCTGTCTGGGACCCACACACAAAGAAGAGTACCAACAAAGTAAAAGCTGTATAGAGGAGAACAGTCACGTTCGTGACAAGAAACTACAGTACCATCAGTAGTTCTATCCGACAACCACCAGGAAATGGAACCAGCTGCCAGGGAACGTCATCGTGGCCAAGTCCATGGAGTCCTTCAAGAACAGCATTCAAGGATTTATAGCACAATAGCACATCATACAGGCATTCAGTACATGTTTTTATTGGCCTTTTAAATTGCATAAAATAGTAAAAAAAAAAATATATAAAACTATAGTTTTGTGCGTGTTTATAGCGGCGTGCTAAATGTGCTGACTGCGTGCTTCAAACGTTCTTTACTTATAGATAAATATAATTGTACTAGAAACAAACAAGAATTTTGAAATATATTACTAGTAAATAAATGATAAAATGAAATAAGATACTGGAATTGAAAAAACTTGTAAAATAATCTATGACAAGTCATCAATCTTAATAGACGGGTCAACAAAATAATTTATCATTTATCATAATTGGTTATTTGTATGCCTTCATATTTTTTAACAACTCATTTATGTACATGTATATACACTGCAAATCATGATGTTTTTGGTTATAAACAATACAATACAAAAACTAATCAAGTTCAAGTTCTTTATTCCAAGAGACAAATATCGTTATCGTTAATCGTTATTAGCTGTTAGAGAGCATAGAGGGTCTAGTAATATCAGAAAAAATGGCATGAATTACTGGAATATATAGGTCCTGAAATAATCGCTAATGCTACTTTTTTAACATTGTCATCCACATCAATTTTAGAATACTGTATCACTTGCTATTGTGCAACAGCCATTGTATTTGACGCAGCCCTGGTGTGACGGGGGTTTAATGTTAAATGCTAAACCAAAATGTTATTTAATGGATTGTTTAAGTATTATTTCCGAAACATGATGTCATTGTTCAAAGAAAGATACATGCTCTTAATTTTTTTGTTACGATTTTATTTGAGAAAGTAAAAAATCTGTTTTTGGTTGAAAGTAACACACTAGTTGTAGAGTTTTAAATAATGTCATCCATAGGTTTGAAATATATTATAATAGATATATGAAAATACGTACACGGAAATGTAAATTTAATTTGTTGATTAAAATGACCCGCAAAATCCATATTATATTGTGACAATGCTTCCAACTGTGACTTTTGCTTAATAATTTGCTGACATACTTTAATTATATAATTATTATTTTATTATTGTAATTTAGACGAACAAGAAGATCGTGATATTGTTTTAGTACATATATTGTTAAATTTAATATGAAACCGGCAGCAGTAATGTTTGATTTATTCCCTGAATAGGATAATCAATAAAGAACAAAGTCCATTTTTAAGAAAGAAGATATTGGATGGATATGTAAAATTCGAAAGACAATGTTCTTTAAAAACTTATTTAATTACTGAACGTCGTACTTAGTAATTAAAAGAAGAAAACTTAAAAGATGGGAAATTGCGCGAGAAAGAAAATACAGGGTGATCGCTAAGAACGTTTTGATACAGCTTCTGTATTACAAACAAAGTCAATTCTGAAAATCTTCAATGCTTTACTTTGCTACTAAAAATTCAACGGACTGAAGTAAAGTGCGTATAGATACGTTCCATATCTAATTGTAATTCATCCTAATAAATAAATGCATATATAGATCCACACATGTGTCAAAAGAATGCCAATATATTTTTTTCTTTACATACTGAATTAAAACTAAAATTATTTCTCAAAGGTGTTACATGTATGTATTTGTCAGCTTTTGAAAAGGTCGTCTAATACAATTTTTAAAAAATGATGAAATTGTTTTCTGACAATTCATTTGTAAAATCTGGTATTTCAAACACAACGTAAGATGACATTTAGAGCTCTATTATCAATAATATATTTTGCAGTTAGTACACAAGCGGCTTGCAACCCGAAAAATCGATCTTACTTTGGATTGTAAAATTAAAAAATTTAAAAAAAGGCTATAAAATTCTGAATCTTTTAATCTGGATAATTTTAAAATCAATTGCAGGCAAAATTAACGATTCTTTTTAAAATATTGGTGCTTTTTCTGAATGCATTTATTTTAACGAGGCCGGTGTAACGAAGAATTTTGACCCGGGTTGAAAATTGACCCGGGGGTCATTTTTTCACGTTGAATATTAAGATCAAAGGTGTTGAATAAAGACCCTGATCCGTTGAAAATTGACCCGCATCGTGGAATTTTGATCATGAAACCGGTTCAAAATTCAACAGCAAATAAGCACAAATTAATGAATCAATATCTATAACTTGGGTTTATTTAATTAAAAATTATCAGTTTTTACATATTTTTTCTTTAGATTTACATGTTTACATGTTTCAACAGGGGGACAAACAATGAGACTTTAAAATGATTATTTTTCGAATTTACAATTTACAAAAAATATTATCTTCACTCAGATATACATTGTATTAAAATACAGAAATGTTATATATTTGCAAGTTGAAATCTGTACAAGTCTCGCCTGTGATGTCTTATAATATTTTTAGTTACACAATTTATATGTACCAAATGAGAGAATCAATCTCAGTCTATCAGAATGTTATGGGAGAAATTCGTTGTAATATTATTAATAGTCCACTCTGTTCATGTGGCAAGCTCGAAGACACTTATCATTATTTTTTCACTTGTAATAAATATAAAGAGGCCAGAAATATTCTGCTTAATGAAATTTTCAATATTGTAAATTTAAATATTGTTAATACCCATGTCCTACTTTGGGGCGACAACGCAATAAGTGTCAGCAAAAACAAACATTTATTTTCTCTAGTTTATCGTTATATAAGATTTAGTTGATGTTTGTACACCATTGAAAATTATATATATTACTGTCATATGATCTGTTGACCTTACATGTTGTGCATACATTATTTTTACTGTATTATATATTTGTATTGGGAGAGGGCGGTCTAAGTTTTTGAACTTGTGCCCAATCCCTGTTGTAATTTTGTACAATAAAAATATGTTCAAATCATATGTGAGAAATATTTAATTCCTTTTCATTTATGAGACTTTAAATATGTAATAACTATTTTATTCATAATAAACTTTTCGCGTATAATTGCTATTTTGTGTGATATCTAAATTTAAAAAAAATATTTGTTTTTTAAGAATATTTGTATACATGGTTACACGTTAAACTATTCAATTTAGTAAAACTCCTTTTTTTAAATTCGCTGGATAAGTGTACAAATATAAATAATAAAAAAAAAATTACAATACGTCATATTGTTTAATTTTGGTTTTACATTCACCCAGTAAATTGAAACTTTGATATTGTTCATTGTTCTGGGTGGATGTAAATACAAAATACAGAATATCATATTGTGATTTTTTGTTTGCACCCACTCAGTTTGTTAAAACTGTGATTATCTGAGTTTTGTATTCACACCCACCCAGCCAATTACAGTTTACAAAATGATGATACGCTAACATGTACTCTTTAATTAACAATGCTATAGTAACTATATATCTTGAAAGCCGATATTTTTTGGTGTTTTATTTGTGCCGTTAGAATAACTTCGGATGTAACTAAGTATAATAAAATCGCTAATTTTTCTAGGCATAAACAATTCTGCTTCATGGAATCTGTAGCAAGTTAGCAACCTAATTTTTGTACAGGATGACAATTAAGTAATTTTGCTTTTATAGTTTCTAAATTGCGTTGATCGCAAAAACTTAACATAAATTTACTAATATTAATTGTTTTCTTCAATAAATTGGTAAATTGCATTTTTGGAATAGAAACATGAAGTAGAAGATCATACAACAGCGTTGGAGTAGATGGTTGACCTTCCTATCACAGGCATCTACATTATTAATTTAATTTCAATGTTTTTTATTGAAATTCAAATGGATTGGATAACAGACATAGCCTATGTAAACCCTTTCCAACATACAAAGTCAAGAAGTTGTGTTATAAAGTAATCTATGGTCATAAGAATATAGTATTACTAGTTTACAGAACATTATTGATATTATGTGTATATAAGACAAGGGATACTTGAATATTAAATAATTATCTGAACATTTACCATATATGATTGTAAGACATATTGTTGGTAGACATGTTCATTCTCACCTACATTAACAAACCTATCACCTTCATTTATACTTGCAAGATACAAACATAAGAATGAAATTTCCATGACCCAGCCCATTTGAAAAGAACTGTACAGTAAATAATAGGGAACTATATAATAAGTAAATATACATGTATGATACTTAAATATGTTTAAGCAGTGTAACTTAAGAGAATCAAAAACGCTTGGGAGCTCTAATATAACTATAAACATAGGAAACAATTTTACAATTTTATTTATATGAAAAATCAGAACTACCATAAAGTATATAGTTAATATGAAAAGGTACACAAATGTCACTAAGTTGTTTAAAAAATTCGTCTAGATCTCTTTGTTGAGTGTATCTTGGACATCAAAGAAAAAATGCACATTTCCTTCAGATTCAGACCCACAGTATAAACATCGACTCTCATCAATGAAAACATCCTTAAATAAGTGCGCATTTAGATTACTAGCTTTATTTTGTAATTGACATAAAATAATATTTTCTTTCCTATTGCCTAAACTGAAGTGTTTGTAAGCTTTTGGTATATTTGGTTTTTTAAGTTTTGACTAAAAGATGGATAAAGTTGATGAAATTTTCGTTTCAGATTATTCCATAATTTACATGTAGACGGAAAAAAGCTATTGTAATAAGTAGTCCGATATAGTGGTAGACGGTAAAAAAGGTCATTCGACCTAAGATTATTTAAAATATGCATGTTCAGTTGGAAAATATGATTGAATTGAATCTAACATGTATTGTAGTGCTAAATCATTTATCATGTAGAATAGAATTAGTTTATGTTCATCCCTTCGAGATTGTAGGGTTTCCAAAGTATATATAAAATGATTTTAGAAGAATTGACTCTCATTCATGTTACTATCCTGGCTGCTTCAATTTGTACATGTTTAAGCAATTCAGAGTTTTCCTTGATACAGTTACCCCACGCAACATCACCATATTCCGCTATAGATCTGATAAAAGCCGAATTTTAACGTCAAGTGTTTCTCTATCAATGGTATGCTTGAGTAATCTTAATATATTCAACTTTTTGCATGCCTTTTCATATATACCATTAATATGATTAGATCAACCATCCTTCGACTGTAGATGTAAACCTACTTTTTAAAATTGTTTACATTTTTACTGTAGAGGGTATATGTTTTTAATTATGAGAAAATATATAACGTCAGTTGTCTGTGTTTCAAATTTACAGGTAAATAATGGAATTGAAAACTCAAAATGATAGAGATGAATTGTATTTTTTTTTTAAAAGAACTAATACTATGCACATGCAGAAATTTGGCTGGTGCTTCAAAAATAGTTTAACTGGCAGGTTAATGAAAAATTATTGTTAAGTCGCATAATATAAATAAAAACTGTTGACGAGTTGTTGGATAAAAATATAGTGACAACTATTCATGTATTATTTTGTCAGGGAAATATTCTGACTTCTTCAAATTAAGCACAGGTACTAGCTGACGTTATATATTTTTGTCTTAATATAAATAAATATACCCTTTACTTAATAAAACAGTACAGAGGTTAAATATTTTTAATTCTTAGAAAAATATACAACGTCAGGTTCCTGTCGAATAAAGATCTGTTGAATTGCTTGAAAAGTAACGATAACGGTCAATATTTGTTGGATATATTTATCAGAGATTGTGACAAGTTTAAACTTTAAATTCTGTCACACAAGGGAATGAAAATCAATTCTATGTTAAAAATTATTCTAGCCCGACTCGATCGCCCGTACCACTCAAAGCAAACGGTCATCTTCTTAGCTTTATTTACATAGTATTGTAATAATAAATTGATATGAAATTTTCAGTCTCAAATTTAAATGATTAATCGGACATATCAATCTATAATAAACCAGCCACGTCCGCATATGTATCGGACAGTATGAAAATTTTAAAACTGAAACTTTCATATATGTGCATGATTGTACATTTAAACCGTGTAGAGAAAGTTCCAGTTCAGATCAAAACTCAAGGTTGGGGTCCATTCTCAACAGGATCAATTGTCAACGTGTCGAGGTCATCAGAGTTTAGAAAAATCTTTCTCATACCGTTGAAAAATGACCACGGGTATAAATTTCACGATTTTGGTCTCAATTTTCAACGTTGAAAAATGACCCCCCCCCCCGGGTCAATATTCAACGTTGAAAATGACCCCCGGGTCAATTTTCAACCGGGGTCAATATTCTTTGTTACACCGGCCGAGTAAAGGTCGATAACGCATGACTTTGCGCATCTTTTTTTTTTTCATGCAGCCGTAGGTGCAATTAAAATTATAACTTTCTTCCAAATTGTGTTTCTATACAAAATCAACATTATATAACGTTTAGTAGTTTAGAAATTGTGATTTTTTGAATTTGATAGGGTAAAATTCAAAAATGTCATCGTTTCCCAGTATTTTAAACTATACATGAAACCAAAGAAAAAAAAATGATCATTTATTTGGGCGGCAATGGATTTTAAAAACAAGAATTTATTGACAGAGCATAAAGAGAAACATATTTAATGGCATTTTAAAAGTTACAATTTTTTTGTAAAGCCGCAATGTGCATTTTTTTAGACTCCCTGGACCAAACCACGAGGTAAAATTAAACATTTTTTAAATTTCACCATTTGGTGACTTTTTACAACAGTATTCATTCATTTGACAGGAAAAAATCTATAGGGCAGGAATAAAAATATATGGGGAAAATCTGAAATTTTAGCGCTTTTTCAACAAATTCCAATAAAGTCCCGTCATGATGGTAAAGTGTTAACTTTCGAGACGACCCCCTAGGAAATCGGGGTGGTAAATAAATCCTTATTTTTGATCTTAAAATAATTGATATAGTAGTAAACCCATAGCAAGAAATTGCATCAAATATCTAGATAGGGTAGAAATAATTAGATAATTGCTTGTGTAATTTGAAAATTAAAAAAAAAAACTGATAATTTTTGCACCTGAATAGGTACATGTAACTGGATAGGGAATAAAACGACGTTTTAGTAGCTTTTTATTTTTATGAAGAAATCAAGAATAGTATTTTTTTTTTTTTTTGAAGAGTATAATGTGCAGAAGTCCGCCACATGTACAGGCAATGCCAAATCCTTTTCAGAGTTATCTCTCTTTGCTGCTCTTCAGACATAGGAGGTTAGAAAGTTGTCAATAAAACTTCATTTCCTTAGACCTAACTAAAAAATGAACAGAGAAAAGATGAGTTATACAGTATTGTGGTAATTCAAACAATGCATAATTTATCCAATCAATATTTTACAACCTCATTCATAAATAATTCACTCACATTTAACTTAAGTTATCACCAATTTCTGAAATATCGAGGGAATATTATCATGTGTGTTAACCAAATATTTTGATGAATTAACTTGAACATGCTATTTTCGCCTCATTCTCTGTTGGTTAGTGATTTTTCTGCATCTTTGTAAAAGAATTTTGTAACTTTTGTATTAAGAAAATCAAGAAAACCTGTTTTCATTGAGAGTAGTGTACTATATGATATCGGAATTCATACACTCAATTTGATAAGATTTGCATTATTTACATGCATCTAGCTTCATACTCGCCATGCTCATCTGATGTCTTAAGTTTAACAGCATATTTTTATAAGTTCAGTCAATCTTTGTGACAATGTGTATAGGAAAGGGGAAGGGTACAAAATCCTTGGAGAAAATTAGGGTTAGTATTAAAAGGGGAATGGGCTGATATTCACTAATTCAGATGTAAAATTGAAGTTGGATGTAGAAAATCACTATGAATAACACTATTATTTTCTTTTATACACAACAAGAGGTTTTATGTATTTATCTTACTTTTTTAATATTGATCAACTCTCTCTCTCTCTCTCTCTCTCTCTCTCTCTCTCTCTCTCTCTCTCCTCTCCCCATTGAGAGCTGGGTCTTGTAAATATTATTGCTCTTTCATCTCTCTCAATCATTCTCTTATTAATATTGTTTTTAATACCAAGAAACAAAATACCTAAAAACTAGCTTGTATTTTATTTTAGATTTATACGTTTGCCTCTACATTTCAGAATAACAAGCCCGTTTTTGCTGCTTTCTTCAAATAAAATATATCAGGATTTTCCCTTTGAAAATATCAACACCTCTGACCTCTGATTGCCCTCATATTCATCAAACAATCATGGAGGATGAACTTCCTCTCCCTGGTTCCCGGGGAGCCTACAACATTGATTTTGACAATTTGGATGACATCAACCCATTCCAGTCCAACACCAAACTGGGATCCTCTCCACCCACCACAGACAGTGCCATCAATCCGTTCCAGTCGAGGAATAAACTAAGGTCTTCCCCACCCCTCAATGACTGCAATGAAAACCAGATTAAGTCAGATAGTGAGGCACTTGTGAATGAAAACTCAGAAATGGAGAACAATGAAAGTAGTAAGGAAAATGAGTCTTCAAATTCGAAAGGAACTAAGAATCTTCACTCTCCAGATGAAGGGTCAGAGGTCAACCCTGAATCTATGGAAATGTCTGATACTAGTCCACAAAAAGAGAGCCCTAAGAAAGCACCCAGGTACTGTAGGGTTTTTAGTGTTTATTAAAGATTTATTGAATGATACTTTACAGACAGGCTTTACTGAGTATGTGTGTATACTGTAAGTTGAAAGCAAACATGTTGGAGGCTATAAAACTATTTTAAATATATTTTTTTCAAGTATGAAAAAAACAACATCTCCGAAGAAAGGAATTAAAAAGCCGAAGAAATTCAAACCACCAGCTAACTTTGGATTTCAGGTAACGATATCTACTATGAAAAAAGCTACATAGAACTATAGCTTCCTTATTTTTCACTTATTTAGACAACATATTTTTAATTAAAACAATTATAATTAAAACATATTAGATTTTGTGTTACTTCCTTTTGAAATCATTGTCTTTATCAATCGTTATCCACATTTAGAAAAAGTAGGGAAGTTAAGAATTTCAAAATTTTTTTAAATAAGTTTGAAAATTCATTGATGATTGATGATCATAAATTTTCTGTGGAAAACACTGCATGACTCCTAATGTATTTTTAGAGATGAAATTTAAATAAAAGTCTTTAAGTGACCGTATATACTTTGCTTTATTTGAATTATATTTCATATTTGGTTGTAGGGTGGAGGTGACATAGAAATATTTGCCCCATCCCCAAAAGACACCACCCAGGCAGAATCTGTAGCTGAGGAAAATAACATACCAGTACCTAGTTCCGATGAAATCATTAAGACAACCAATCAGGCTGCTGCACCGAGTGATGAAAAAGTGACCAATCACATGGCACAGAATGCATTGGAAGCACCCAATCAGATGGCTCAGAGTCTGGAGATGGTCCATGAATTTGGTGCAGGGGAGATGCCTGAGGAAGATAATGAAGGATTCGCTACAGCACAAACAGGTACATATTTTGTTCTCATCAAGTTACTGTGCGATATGTATTTAATATGTATATTAACATATCATATCGATGAAATGTTAAATGCCACAAAATTAATACAGTTGTACATGTTCATATTTTCTTCATGGTTTGTTTTCTTCTTATCCATAGGAATAGATGACCATTCAGCATGGGAGATGTTGGACACGTATGGAACTGAAGGGAAGGTCAGTATATATCAGATTTACTGCTTATCATACATGTATATCTAGCAATTTTACAGAGTGTGATTGGGTTTTTTAAAATCACCACACTGTAGTTTTCTGAATCCATTATCACCACTCTCTGAAACTGATGACACAGTACACAATACACAATGCTTGGTTTTGAGCACATATAAAAAAATCTCCTTTATAAAAATAGTTTTTGCTTAATAAGTAAACATTACATAATTGATACCCCCTAATAATAGGGTATACTACTATACTGTGGACACCTGGGTGCATCAGTTATCTTTGAATTCCAATTTTTGTACATTTTGTTGTTGAGTTGACCCAATAAATTTAATGGTCATTGAAGTGCAATATATAATAATGTATATGTAGTGATAGAATAATTGGCCACAAATTTATGTAATCTTGAAACTACCGGTATGATTTTCACTAAATCCAAATTGATGCACATGAATGTTCATAAAACCACAGTAAAATAAATTTATTATCATAACAGTAACTTGATCCAAAGATTGATCATCATTTCAAAGGAGACAATTAGTGTCTGATTTGATTAGATGATCTTTGCCTTTCAACTTGCTCTTTGGAATGGTTTACTGTTATGATCATGCATACAATGTAGATATCTGGAGGTATAAAGTTCCTTCATACTATAACTTGGTCAGTGATATCTTTTGATTGTTTTTTTTTTAATAGATTTATTTATCAATGTGTATATATTTTAGACCTTATTATGAAACTACAGTTGCTGTTTTTTATGAACTGAACATTTTAATCATGATTGACTTTAAAACAGACTTTTTTGTACTGGAATAGGGAGTTAGAGTTTTTTTTATAAATGATTGTATTTCAGTCTAAATATTAAACAGAATGAAGTTAAGAGCAATATGTTATGTGTTAAATCAAATTGATAAAGGTCCAATAACTATTGAGTCAGGAAATAAACCATTTTACAATTTGAGGTTTGTATTTGCCATGTTCTAAAGGGGGAAAACTCTATGATATTGTATAAGTGAAAGGACTGGTATAAAATCAAGAAGTTTGAATTATTGGATTCAATGATGTTAAATTCTGCAAGCTTAAGTCTACTGACTATCATTATGTAGCAAATTAATTTTGATTTAGACACAGTAAATTATACAATGTCGTAACATTTTGTATGAGGATTATACAACATGCCTAATATTTGCACTACCTGTTGATATTTTGTTGTTTTGATGTAGCTCTCTAGGTTTATTCTTTAACTTCTTTGTGCTAAATTCCACAGTGGGTAATTTTGGCACTTTGAAAATTTTGAAAATGGACATAATAATAAAAAGCATCAATTATTTGGACGCATTTCTTCACCCGTAGTCTTTTAAAGAAGAGAAATTCTCTGAAAAATTTTAAACTACTTTTGCCAAATATTTCTAAAAGTAGAGTTATCTGCTTCTTTGGATTTGTTATTATTTGTAAGCATAAATTTTAGTAAAAATCACTGTTTAAAGAATACATAAATTCATGGACAATGATTCTACCAATGAAAATTCTTGTCTATTCTTATACTGTAATGAATATAATTTATTTTACTTCATGAACTGACACAACAAGGGAATTAGATGAATGTTTATGAAACCACAAAGCACCGTTCATACAGATGTATCTTGAAGTTCATATAATTATAGGATAAAACATGTTATATATAAAATATATGACTAAAATATTTTTTTTTTTAAATTTAGTGTGAGGATGGAGAAGTGAGTACGTATGGCAAGGAGTTCACACAGCCTGAGGAACAAGCAGGGGGTAAGACAAATTACACCTCATTTTATTAATTCCATATTTACTTCGTAATCTGATTGGTGGAGACAGTCATATGACAGGGTGAATAAAACTTCAAGTTTCCCTGGGAATAAATATATCTGGCCCCTTTAGAAGAACTTTATTGTCTTTAATATTATTATCTGTATTAAAAAAACCTGAAGATGAGCTTATGGCATAAAATACAAACAAATGATGAATTTATCTAATGCAACAAATGTATAATTACTATGGCTGATAAATTATTCTGAAAAAGTGTAAATTCTGTTTAGCACAGTCTGTTACGCAAAAATAGAAAACAGTCAGGACTTTGCCACTGCACAAAGCACGGCCAGGTTTTATTGAATTATGGCCATATTCTCAATTTGATTGTAGTTTTGGTTGAATGCTTGATGTGTCCATATTTATAAAGCTAGGCATTTGCAACAGTTCATAAATTGTGAGAAAAATTACAGTTAATATCATTTTTTATACAATTATTTAGTTTATAAACAACAGTGAAAGAGATTATAAAAATTAATTAATTACCACTATCTGCAGCTGTGTGCAGATATGAGTTGTAGGGCAATGTTGAATGAACTACTTATAGATGAATAGATATAATTACTCCTGTCAGCATTATAGATTGTTGTATCTGAATAATTTTAACAAAATAAAGTCAAAATGTATAATCTTTGTACAAAGGCTTGAAGGCTTGTGTCTTGTTTGGACCGCTGGGTATACTAGTTTGAATACAGTATCATAATGTTGACTTGATACAGTTAAAAACAATTTGTCCTTGAAATGAACAACAATGTAGCAGAAGTGAACTTTGTCTGTGAATGAGTCTTTGAGAAATATGTTGATAAGGTCAAACTTAGAAAGCTGCATGTTGATCATGTTGATGAAGTCTACATAGTGCATACACGTATGTAAAAAGTGTTTTACAGTTAAAGTTTAATAACTCGAACATCTACAGTACTATAGATTTCTTATTTTACGCAAGTATTAAATTCAACAATCTCTCTGTTTTGCATCAAATCACAAGCCTCAGAATATAAAATCACAACTGTCAGAAAAACTTTCATTGAGATTTTAAAATCTGTAAGGGGTGCTTCTCTTGCGTTTACACGGATATTAATTCCTTGTGTTTCACGTGTTTTAATTAGCAATCTACAGTATATCTTAGATATCAGGGATCGGTCAAAATGAGTTAGAAGTCCTAAAAACTGCTTCTTGATATATGTTTGTTGAAAGGAAATTAAAACCAGTTTGTGGACATAGCTTTTTAACTAAGCACCTTAGATGTCATCTGAAAGACCAGGGTTAGAGTAGATGGCCTGCAAATTCATATCAAGGTTGTTTCAGTTTAAAGGGCAGAGGTTAAAATTATTTATTAAGAATTCCCTTGCTACCATTTACATCATAGTTAGAAAATGTATAGAAACCTACACTCTGTCCCAAGTTTTTTTGCATCACTTTTTAATAACTCTCTGCTAAAAGTATTTTCCTTTGCCAGAAAAAAAAAATCTAATTTAAAAAAAATTCATTTAAAATTCAACCTATCTTTTGTTGAGTTTAAGAACAATGCTTGATTTAAAAGTTGAAAAAAAAACCACGAAAACATCGGACTGATAACTAAGAAAACTTTTTTTGGTAAAACTCATTATTCAATACATTAATTCTCAATAATAAAAATAAAATAAAAAATAAAAAAATAAAAAAATTTTAAAAATAAAAATAAAAAATAAAAATAATAATAAATTACTTAAGTTATGAAGTTTTTACGGTAACTGTAGAATGCATGGATATCCTTAGTATGCTCAATTTGCTGTACATAGAAGACCTGCTATGATTATGAAGCCCAGAATGTGTGACATTATACTGTACAGTGGGATATTGATTCTCCTGTATCAAGCTAACACAGCCTCATCAGTGCAGAATGAGTTTCAATCATCAGTGTGATTATCTCACCTTGTGATGGGGGGGGCCCCTGCCTGTCCATGTTCGGAAACCTCTGGGGGTCAGGAGAGCTCTCCTATATGTCCTTCTGAATGAATGTCCAGATTATGACTGCTGTCAGGGAGATTAAGGGGGATTATCCCCCTCCTAATCTGTCCACATTCCCTTGCAGTCGATCTTCAAGAGTTTAGCTGATCCTCAACGTGACAAAAATCAATATTTGCTTTGAAAGTTAACCTCCGTAGGCATCTTCTCTCCTTGTACATTGACTGGTTTCAGCTCTGCTTAATAATATATATCCTCCATTGCCGGGGACTAGAGAGATTTTTAAATCTCCAAGTAGTGTAGAGATCTGGGTAGAACTGTTGGGGCATTTACATTGTAAAACATATTTAAAGGTCAATTCAGGCAGCGTGGAAGCTTATTGATCGAGTATTGATTAAATGGTATTGATACCACGACACTGCCTACCTATATATCCCAAGCGCACGCTTCAACCTGCTAGCTATAGCCGTGTTATTATGGAGTGTGTGTGATTTTGTAGAGAGATTTAAGCCGTGGTTATGAGGAATTGACTTCTGATTGTGTATTTGTATTTTTGTGTGTTTTCTTTTCATCATCAGAGACAGAAGTTAGTTCTGTGGAAGCCCTGGCAGATTCTGAAGACATTATCAACAGGTGAGGAGCCTTTCCACTCAATAATTAATATTCATAATGTGCATGCCTTTACTAAGCACTTGAAGTAGTTATATGGATTAATGCTGTGTTGCACTGTTTATTTACCCCTTTACAGTATATTCAATTCAGATATTGATCCACTGTTTCTGCTGGGCCTTTACTTAATTATCACAAAACATACTGCAGCACATCAAACCTACATTACACATACTATTAGATGACTCGAAGCAGGTTTTACAGTGAACAGATGCATATTCATTACATCTTTGTAGCATTTGCATAATTAAATTACAGTAATATTTTACATTATGTTGTAATGCTTCACATTTATATATCTATTGAGGTAATCTTTTGTGCTATTCTCTCAGCATCTCTAAGATCAGCTGTTTTAACATGTATTATGGTACATGTACCACATGGTACAATAGTTTCAGAAATGATATTTTTTCAATCACTTCCTCATTTTCCTTACTGTCCAGTATTGGTTGCAGATGATTTTTAATGATTATAGCAAATTTAAATTTTTAAAAATTATAAATGATATGTTTGAGGATTAATCTTAACACTTTAATAAATATTTCTTTCAAATCATTTTAATGAAACTTATAGACTGTCTGAAAACCTAAATCATCAAAGCTGACTATATTATTCCCCATTGCATGGTGTGTTTACCTGAACACAATTTAGAGTTGTTTGTGGCTATTTCTGTACAGAGAAAAAAGATCTCTGTCAGACAAACAAGCTAATACCATTAAGTAGGAAATAAAACAGAGCTGCCTTAAATGCTTCAGGTTGTTGCATAATATCACACTTTTCTTCTGTATCTGTCTCTACTTGCACTGCATCTGTTCAGCAGAGTTCCTGTTTCTTCTAGCCCTCGGCATTAATTTTGATATGTAATCTTGCACTTTTACTGTTGTCCCTGTTAATAATCTTGTGAGTCACTGCTGTTGTCTCAGCTTGACTCAACTCGCTGCTCACCAGGCATGTTGAACCTTCCCATCACCTTGCTGGGACATGATTCACTTTGCATAGAATTCTCCAACCTCAGTTTGTAATATCTTGCAGGTTGTTTAGAAGTTATCTAAGGGTTTTAATTTTTTCTGAATTGAGCAAGAATTATTTGCTCCACTTGACTCCACTTGTACTCGGCAGACAGTTGTAACTCAGTAAAACAGACAGCTGTAATACAGTAACAC
>WFKH01010211.1:44245669-44256614 GCA_016163765.1 Magallana hongkongensis
GACAGTTGTAATACAGTAACACAGCCAGTTGTAATACGTACAGTAAATCAGACAGTTATTTTACAGTAGCTAGCTGCTCAAACAGTAGTACAATCCATAATTACATTGGATTCTCTGTATTCAATTTCTAATTTATCTTAAAATTTATATATAAGTCATTATTAAAATTGTTTTAATAATATTAACCTGTGACATCTCAATGTGCATGCATGTCTAGGTGACTTGCAGCAGACTTCCTTTATCTCATGGTTGTGATGTTGCTATGTAATATCACTTCCTCTCTATTGCTCACTGCTCAGCAGGCTTATTATACATCATGCGTGCATCATGTTGTAAAATTATCCACGGTATCTCAGTCTATATTGCTTTATGTTGTAATTCTATCTCGCAACTATCTCAATATCTCACCATGTTGTTAATATGTAATCTAACATCTATCTCTATTTCGCATCATGTTGTTCATTGTAACCTTACATGTATCTCAATCTCGATCATTTTGCTAATATGTAAATTTGCACACACATGTATATCTGTCTATCAACTTGTTTTTAATATGTAATATTCTCAGACACACTATCTCCAACCTTGTAATATCATGGCGAGTTGCTGCTTTCTGTATGCTTGCAATTCTCCTACTATAATAGCTATTATGTCATAGGCTCGTAATCTTTTTTGTAGCTGACTATTAATTGGTTGGTGAATCATTGTGTAATTAGTAAACAGGATCTCATTGAGATACAAGTTACGGGATGAGAAAATGACAAAAGAATAACTGGCTGGCAAACACAGGGGATGTGATGGGATTAATTGGGCAGCCATTAGGAATCCAGTTGTATTGTTCTTGAAGCAAGAAGGAAAAGAATGTTATACAGCATGTTTATTGACAAATCATTTTGTGAAACAGATTTTTAAAGTAATGGGGTCACAAGGGGTTAAATTACTTCTGGCTTGAAAAGGCAGTTGTTGAGCATGCATCTGTTAATAGTCAGGATGCTTCTATTGACAAATTCAGTTGAGCACATTGCGGTTGAGAAAAAAGAATTGGAGGAAAAAGTAAAGGATTCATGAATGAAATAAAAGTGTAGTTTCTCAGGGATATATTTGACAAGAAGAGAAATTAATATGAGTTATTTTCTCACATGAGAAGACTACTGTAATATTTTTGCAGAAGCTTATCATACATGTGTTACATATTGCACAGCTAGTTCAAGGTGGTACTCGGATTTAATTACCGGGTAAACATGCTACAGATAATATATATCAAATTAAATAATGCTTCAAAACTGTGTGTATATCTGAGTGTTGAATCAGAGTTGTAAAATATGGCAAATGGAATTCAATACACTGGAAACCAGTCATGCTGAATGAGGTTATAATAGAGACGCACAAAATGTTTTGAAAGGTGTAGGTCTTTGTACAAAAGATATGAAGCACAAATTATACAAAGCAACAGTTAAAAGTTTTCTAAAAGAAAACTTGATTTTACGACTGGTGAATTGTGGCTTTTGAAACCCACGGCCATGCTAATGTAATTGGTTTCTTTATAGAAGATTTTTTTATATGTTGTGGGATTCAGTTAAAACATATTTTTCAATTTATAAATAATGATAAAATACTGGTTACTTCTGATATTTTGGATATTCAGATGTGACAATTTTACTTGTAATTAACACGATGTAAAAACTAGGAAGAATTGCAAATTGAATTGAAAACTAAAATTAACATTTTATTTAATGCATTTAGGCAAACAAATGGTAATCAAATCTTGATTAATTGATGTTGTATATTTATGAACTTTTATTGTATAAAGATTTTTTTTTTATTCTTCAGCCCCCCAGCTTCGTTAATGACCACACCCAAGTCTTCCTCTCGTGTTCCCAAACACCCGGCCGCCCGAGTTCTAGAGGAAAACCTAGAGGAGAATGGGGGTGTAAAGAAGGGAAGTAACAAGGTAAGGAAAACAAGGGAAAGAACTCTGTTATCTCTATTTTGTTGCATCAGCTGTTAAGCATTTTATTGAAAAGTCAAGATTGGGCATCTACATTTTTTTAAACTAAACTTGACAATTGCAACAACTTGTTTTTTTTCATCTTTAGATTACAATGTAGAAAAACTCTCTCTCTCCCCCCTCTCATTCTCTCTCTCTCTCTTTCTCTCTCTCTCTCTCTCTCTCTCTCTCAAATTTAAACTACTGTGTTTCCTATGCAGAGTGTGTGATAGCAATGTGCATGCATGTGAAGTGTGTGTAGTAGTGTTGTCTATGAAAACTAACATGTGTACTACAGTGTTGTGTTGAAGCTGCTAGGTAGACCTGGAGTGATACTGTAGTCTAAGTTGTATAGTCTGAGAGTATTAATCATTCAGGTGTGGACAGTTCATAATTATAGTTTACTTTTTTGTTTGAATATCATCACAAAAATCATGAGATGTTTAAAGATATAAATGTTATGATCATGCAAATACAATACTATACTTTAACAATTCTTTTAAGTCTGGGTGTTGTGAATTTAACATTTATTTAGTTTCTCTATCTTTTGGTTTAACATTGATTTTCCCATCTTCCCATCCTTTTCTCATGTAGATCCATGCATATAGATTCTCCATGACATTCTGCAATAAATTAACTTTAAAAGTTGAGGAAATATCTAGTAACAGTCACCTTATTATAATCATGCTTCTATTTCATTGACAGTCTCTGAAAACCAACTTTTTTAACCAATATAAGTCTTTAGTTATCTTCGACATCTTTTAATCAATAAGTCATAATGAAGTTAACAACTTGTAAATTTATTTAACACTTTTTGTTTTGTACCAAAAACATTCAAACTAATTAATTATGATGTACATTTCAGGTCCTACAACAGATTTTTGAATTTTTATCATTATATAAAAAAAAATGATTATTGTAAAAAACTTGAGCTTACGCATCGATCTGCATTTCTTTATGAATTTTTGATACATATTCTCTCCAGGAAAAAAAAACCCCACCATTATCATAATGCTGTATTTTTTCAAAGACATTTATATGAATTTATTCCTAAAATTTAACCAGATATTCATTAAAAAATCCTCTGATCCCTATATAGCCCCCTTTCTCTTTGTAATAACGAAGTGTTGAATATATCTTGACGAGACTGTGTTGACATTTTTTGTACTGTTCAGCGCAATGGTGATGAAGCTGAAGAACTACGATACTACGACGCTTACGATTATCCGCCGAGACAGGTATTTTAAGCAGACCAATACAATCTACGGAGGCTTGTATTGAACATATTTATATACCCCTTTCTTTTTTCTTTGTTCCTTAATTGTCTTTTATTTCTGTACTAACTCGCTAACTTAAGACTTTTGTCGCATCATGGAAGAGCATCATGTGTCTTGCTGCATAATGCATAGCTATAATGTGAATTTATGAAATACAATTTTTCTATTATAAACATAGTTAAGCAAGGATTTGTTTTTTTCAGTGAATGAATTGCATGCTTTTTGTTATTTTTTGAAGAAAAAAAACTTGTTTTATTTCTAATCTAACTTAAACTCAAGCATGCATGTTAATGCATTGAGAATTTTCTGTATCTTATCAATTTGCTTTTTAAAAATACGCTTGATTTTTATGAATGAAAGATTTATAAATTACAGCCTAGATGTGTATTATAATACAGTGCATCATTATAAATCCAAAATAAAATTAAATAAATGAACTTTTCATGCCAATGAATGAATTTCTCTGGTTAGATATAATTTATATATATTTTTAATGTCTGTAAAAAAAAAAATTTGGTTTTTGAAAAATCTAGAATCACACCTCTTTGGGCTAACTTTTTAAAAACTTTATACAAGTCCTGTAAGCCTGTCAATGTTTCCCACCTTCCTAGTGACTACTATTGGCCTTCTGTTGGCCATGTTTATATATAGATAGTATATCTACTAGTGTAGGTTTAGTGTCATTCCAAAAAGGTTGAATCAGACCTAGTGAGCTCAATTCTTCAGTACTTTATATACTGATATATTGTAGCTATATTTCATTCTTCATATACTAAGTCAGAATCATGTTAAAGTGGAAGGAAATTGAGGTGACAATATTTTTCTAATATACTAGGGCACAGTCAAATTTTATCTATAAATGCTAATAAATTCACAGTGATTGTTAAAACATATAGTCACATGATGCATGATAACTGAACTGGCTTTGTACATTGTCACATACAAATTGTACATATCACTTTTCTTGATAATCTAAAAACGTGGCATGTTAGCTCAGACATGTGTAACATAACATGTAAATATATATATGTGTTGTATCTTCAGTATATATCAGAATACTTACATGTAAATACATTTGTATAAATCTGTATCTTTAATTCTTGTAATCAAGAAATCACAATTATTATTGTCTATATAAATTACTAGAATACGTGTACTTACTACCAAATATCTTCCATTACTGTTGCATTTACGTGTATGAAAGCTAGTCCTCAGCTATCAGTTCATTTACAATATACACGATAATCTGTTGTTATAATTGTTCATATGATATTAGTTGACTGTCTTTGTGTAACACAGTATGGTATGTAGTACTACATCTATTAAAAAAACCCGTAAATGTTTGCATATAAAAAAGATGAGGAATATTTATATGATTTATTATCCTATAGTTAATACATCATTCTATTTTATGGTTTTAAATTATATTTTGGGGGAAATAACACTCATTCATACCCAAATTGATTGCAAAAATTCAGTCATATAGCCTAAGCAAGTACTGATTTAAGATTTAAGTGATAATCTCTTAGTGAATACAATACATGTATTTACACAATTATGGTAATAATAGTATGCCTACTATGTTTTTAAAAATCTGTGTATTTGCTTAACAAACTTCAAGAAACAAATACATCAGTCCTATAAAAGTAAGATAATAAAGGCAAATGAATGATCTTAAATACAAGGAAAATACATTAGTTTATGGAATGCAAATTTATCTGGGATTATGGTGCTACATTTATTTTTTGTGACTGTAATTTGCTGTAAGCTGGGTAAATGTGTGTTCCCTTGCTGCAAGGTAGAATATAGACAATTAATTTACCAGTACAGTGCCTGTATAACTTTTAGATTTAGTTTGTCCATGTTTTTGTTTCACGTGGTTTGAATCCTATAGGCAGCATGTATCAGGTGGGCTTGTAGTTAGTACTTGAGGATCCTGGTTCAAGTCTAGTGAAGTCTATTGAAACAGTTTCTTATTAATACATGTACATGTATTATGAAATAAACGTATGTAAGAATTTTGCCAATTGAGATATGAAAACGACATGTATTGCATTTATTTGACAACTTGATTGTGAATGAAACTTTTCACTTTATAACACAAATTATACAAAAACGTCAAAAAAAAAAGTGGAAGAAAGATTTAAATGTGTATGAAAGGAGATTCTAGCTTTAAATTTGTAGTATGCAAAAATTATAGTTCAAACAAGAGAAATCTTATCTTTTTTTAACATGCAGCATTGCTATAAAGGAAATTCAATTTATATTTAGATGTTAAAATAGAGAGAGTACTGAATAATTTATGGTGATTATTGTAAAGATGTTTACTAAAAATCATAGTTAATGTATAATTGAAAAAAATATGGAATGATATGCTGTTGTGTTGTTGTTATGAGCATATGAATTCAATTTTTAAACTATTTCAAACTATTCTCATGTATGTGATTTATTATCTTTTGTCATGCAGTGTCTGAATTGCATAATCCATGCATAAAATTTCATTTGAATATTAAACAGTAACTGTTGAAATATTGAAATGTATTTTTATATGTAAGTGGATTTATTTTTATTTCACAGGATGGAAAAGAAATGACGGAAGAAAGATCTCCAGTAGATAACAACATAGTACACCTAGTCCAGGTATGTATTGCAACAAAAATAAGAACATACTAGTCATTCTAGTCCAGTTATTTATTTTAACCAAAATAACAGCATAGTCCACTAAGTTCAGTTTTGTATTGTAACAAAATTAAATAACAGTGTAGTCCACCTGTTATTGTTAAATAAACAATGCAATAGTCCATCTAGTCCAGTTACATATATTGGTACAGTAACAAAATCAAAAACAGACATATACTTGTCAAGGTATGTTGTATAACAAAAAGAAATAGCAACATTATAAAGTTTAACCTGCATATGCATGTTTTGGTACTATAATTCACAAAAAGCAATATAGTAATTCACTTTGTCCAGTAATGTTTAAGAAATGAATTTAATCACCTAGTACAGATATGTTTTGTAAAGCTAAAATAAGAACATAATCCACCTGTTATGGTTGAATAAGCAATGAAATAATTCACCTAGTCCCTTTATATGTAACAAAAACATAGTTATGCTAGTTAAGGTATGTTATATTATTAAAAAAAAGCAACATAGTTCAATTTAAATAGGCATGTTATGTTACTATATAATTTAACAAAAAGCAATATAGTAATTCACTTAGTCCAGGTATATAATTTGATAAAAGCAATGAAATATTTATACTATTCCAAACAGGTATGCCATGCAATAAAAGTAACAATTAACATAGTCCAACTGGTATATAAAAATGATAGGAGAGTTTAACTTGTTTAGGTATGCAATATACTAAACTTAGTCAAGCTTGTTTACATGTAGAAAACAACATAGCATTATATTTTGTACACAGGGTTATTTTTTAATTTACCCATGTTATTTTTACCCAGACACAAAAATTGTTACAGGAAAGGTTTACCCTGAAATAGTTTTATATACTATTAAAAAGAGATATAACTTAACCTTTTGAATTAGCTTAATTTTAAATGGAAAGAAGAGTGAGAATTAGTTGGAAAAAAAAAAGGTGTTTGAAATTACCCATATTCAGTATATTATATATACAGACTGTTATTAACAATAGATATGTAGTTCTAATGTAAATTAAATGTATATCCAAATTAATATAACTGCTGGCGCATGCATTATTGTGAACAATCTACATGACTTATGTTAGTACATGAAACAGAGAAGTGATTTATTCATCATTTATGCATTTTTACTTCAATTACACAATGGATTTCCTGACTACTTATAACTTAAGGGATATCTAACAATTGTCATTGAAATGTAGCTTATAAATTCTACAAGCTTTCAGTCTATATGAATAATAATGAAAAATTATATTGATACATATATATTAAATTTTATGCTTGTGCTTATTCATTATGATTATTTTATAGATTCAGAAGTTGTTTTATATCTTTAAGTTCTAGAGCTATAATTGTTAAATTTTTATGCATGTAGAAGAAAGAAGTTGTTTATTATCTATAAGTTCTAGAGCTATTCTTTATTTTAATGCTTATAGTTTGATTTAATTTATTGGAGTAACATATATGTACTTCTACATGTATGTATGACTCTGTATAGCTATGTTACCTGTATGATACCTCTATATTATCACCTGTATTAATTACCTGTGTTAACCTGAGTTGTGTCTACTCTAGGAACAGAACAGCAATAACAAGGTAGTTATGTATGTTGCTCACCTAAGCCAGGTAGTGCTACCTGTGTCCCTCACCTGTATCTCTCTTTGTCCATCTTCTATGCTCCCTGTGCAAATGGGAGATTGGATAAAAACACCTTATTTCTGTAATATACATACTGGTTTTTTTTTATATTGCTAAAAATTCAAGTTTCAAAGTCAATTAAAATTTTGATTGATGGATTTTATCCTGGATTCTTCTAGACTATTGTTGATTAAATCAACAAAATATGGCCAAATATGAAATACAGACTTTTTCATCAGACATTTGCACAGGTCTTCATAGTTAGCAAGGACAGTTTTCCTATCATACAGTACAACTTGATTATGACAAATATTGATTCTGTGACAATGAAGAATTTTATGAATAATTTTGAATTTATGAAACAAAAGATATTTAAGAGATGAAAAGATGAGGATATCTTTAATGACTGTTAACCAATTTTATTTGTATACGAGGACATATTCCCAATTAATGTTGCAGGTATCTGTATGTCGCAAGCTAATTATGTCCTCACTAATGCCCCAGTCACACATTCACGGATCAACTCCACGGTTCTACAACGGAATATTTTCACGGTTGACACCGGAAAATCTAATTATCGTTAATGCCCCCGACACACATTCACGGATCAACTCCACAGTTCTACTACGGAATATTTTCCACGGTTGACACCGGAAAATCTAATGATCGTTAATTGATACGGAGTTAGTACGGATGCACTACGGAATGGATACAAATTGTTACATACGAATTACTATGGATTTATACGGAGTTAAAACGGACTTCTATGTTCTAAAATGGTTTTAATTAGTAAGTTTTACTAAGGAAGTACTACGGTGGTTTCATCTGTAATGGAATTTTGAACATGTTCAAAAATTGTCGCAGCTATACAAGTATTGCTACGTTTGGATACGGAAAAGCCACGGGTCAATACATATCGCCACGAATGATGCCGGATCGCTTCCGTAGCTAATCTGGCATTTAATCGGTGAATGTGTGACTGGGGCTAATTAAATCACTGCAGCTAAACGTAAATGTATTAATGCAATGAGGCCTCATCTGCAAAATTCTGTCAAAGAAAGTAGTTGTTGATAAAGGAGAGTTTACTGTATCAGATTGTAACTGTGTTGATAATTGCAAATAATCAAGTTCACTGTATGGTAATGATCTCATCCTTAGTGTGTGGAAAAAGCTACTTACAATTCCTACAGAACATATATCTCTACTAAAAGAACCATTGGATAAAGATCTTTCACTCTCTAATGACAACCTAGAATTGTTAGCTAGTTCTCTAAGGTGTGTTGAAAGTTCTCATACTCACAACAAGAGTGCTGCAAGGTCACCTGTTTTGTTGAACTTTGACCTGTATGGTGATTGGATGACTAATACCAGGTTGGAGCACTTGTATACTGTGTTACAACACCCTTCCTAATACAAGTACATGTAATTGTCATATGATTATGGGGAGTGTGGTTTTGTCTAAAAAAAAATAACATCTGTACACAATTATTGAAAATACATGTAAAATTGATAGTTTTTACTTCCTCTTCATTTAAACTATTTATGGGTAATTTATTCAACTTTTGTCACTCTAAGAATGATAGTTACACTGTATCTATTGAAAGAGGTATAAATAGCATTACATTTTTAAAAAATGAAACATTTTGCTTGTTAAGACCATTGAAAACTTCAACAGAATGTAAATTTTTTTTGATAATGAATATTGAAATAAAAACATCAAAATTAGTAGAAAGATTAACTTATTTCTCTACATGGCATGGTAGGTATGAAGCAGTTGATAATAGATGAGGTCACATTTTTTTCATTAAAAAAATAACAAATAACCAATTTATGAATTTTTCAATAACAGGTGCTAAAATACTCCCAGTCTGATGTCAACAAGATAAAGCAGGAGCTTGAGCTTGATTTCCAGGCTCGCCTCCTGAACAAGGAGCGAGAATGGAGCCAAAAACTTGGGGCTCGAGACAAGGTCATCACAGAGCTTAATGAACAAAACAGGCTGTACAAGTCCACCAATGAGGACATGAGGTAAGTTACTGTACCATATAAAAAAATCCTACAATGATGACTGGGGTTAGTTTTTGTACAAATCAACTAATAAGGACATGAGGTAAGTAACTGTACAAATCCTCCAATGAGGGCATGAGGTTTGTTATTGTACAAATCAACCATTGAGGACATAAGGTTAGTATCTATACAAATCCACCAATGAGGGCACGAGGTTAGTTATGTTCAAAATTAACCAATAAGGACATGATGTAAGTAACTATTTAAGTCCACCAGTGAGGACATGAGGTTTGTTATTGTACAAATCCTCTAATGAGGGCATGGGGTAAGTTACTGTATAAGCTTCCATATATGTGGACATGAGGTTAGTAACTGTACAAAAAAGTCCTCAAATAGGGACATGGGGTTAGTTATTGTATAAGCTTCCATCTATGTGGACATGAGGTTAGTAAATGTACAAAAAAGTCCTCCAATAAGGACATGAGGTTAGTTATTGTTGAAATCAACCAATGAGGACATTGATGTAATTAGTAACTGAAAACAAATCTAATAGTGTCAATAACTCTTCAATACTCAGACTGGTAAAAAAAATGTTAATGATTCAACTTGTTTACAAATTGGCATATTCATTTATTATCAGTCCACAACTACACATGACCATAAAAATTTTTAAGCAAAAGGTCAAAGAGCACTTTACTACAAAACATATTTATTTTTATGTGGAGAAATATCAAAAATTTCAGTTCATGATTTTCAAAAATATCTTGGAATCTAAGAAGGATATCAAAACATGATTGGAGTCAAACATTTGTATCCTGTTGTACTAAATAAAACAATGTTGAATGGAGAATTCTCACAATCATACATAATACCACAAACTAAAGTTTATACTTCTAAATGTACAGTTGTACACATGTACAATTTACAAATACATGTATAAATGTTTTATTATGACAAGAATTTAATTTAATGTTTTCATTTTTTTTCTCTCATTATCTTTTCAGGGCAGTTGTTGCTGAGTTTGAGAAAACTATTGCCCAGCTACAAAGTAAGTCAACAATATTAATGTTATATAGAAATTGTTGCATGGGTTATTTTTTTCATCACTAAGTGAAAAAAGAGTTGAAAAGAGGGGGAGTGATCACAAATTAGTACAGTTTAATCTCTCATCACTACTAAATATAAGTACATGTACTTAACAATTTGTAGAATGACAATTATTAATCTATCCATTTACAATTACTTGTTTTTAATCACAATACTTAATCAAGTATTGACAACAATTCTTAAAAACTGTAATGAATTCTAAAAGCCATACACCTTTAATATCAAATAAGGTGAAAATTCAAAACAAATAAGTAACTTGCTTATAT
>WFKH01010211.1:44287673-44297673 GCA_016163765.1 Magallana hongkongensis
TTGATGATAGCATCGTGTTGTATCATGGGTGGACTCTTGGTGAGGTTTCCCTTCGTCTCCCGCCCTGGGTTACTAACGATGCCGGCAGTGACCGTCTTCTGGAGGTTGAAGGGGCTCCCGAGGGCTACCACCCACTCCCCGGGGCGTACCTCACTACTCTTACCCAGGGGGAGAGTGGGCAGGTTGTTCTGGAAAAAAAATCTTACATCATTATTTACATTTTACAGTAATATACATAGTAAGATTTACATGCGCCGATCATGAGGGGGTAAATTCAAACTAATTAAATTTTCATTGAAAAGTTTCCAAAAAAAGGCCTCAGATTGATTTTAGTAAACAATAAAATGCTTTCTTTGGTGATTCATGTGGGATGTGACTGAAGTGACATTGAAGAAAAAATACATATAAACTAGACAACATTGAGATGGTGACCATCTCAAAGGGACCTGCTTAAATAATGGACGATACGATAAAAAGAATTTTAAAGAATTTTGTTTTGACCTTGACCTATAACTTAGAAATTTTCCAGCTGGCATAGAACTTCTAATTTAATCTCATTACCCCTTACATACAGGCATTTTTGTTCAATCTGAGCAAGATTGAGCAAATGAGAAATAATCTACGGTCTAAAACTAATTATAAAGAGATCCGCTATGACCTTCACATTGACTTGGTTCAAGGTCACTGCATGCCATTAACCAAAAAGCTCTGTTTAAGTAAAGCATTAGCCAAATAGGGCTAAGTGGAGAGTAAATATATATATGCACTTAAAAAAGGGGTTTTTGTGATCTGATATGACCTTGACACTTGACCTACAAACATCATCCAAGGTCACTACATACCCTTTGATCAAAGGCACCATGTGGGTTAAGTATGAGCCAGATTGGAGCAAAGGGAGAAAAGATATGCTCTGGAGAAGGATTTTTCATATAATTCTGCTATGACCTTAACATTTGACCTTAAAATTGGTTCAAGGTCACTACACATTCTTTACTCAAAAGCTCTCTTTATGTGACGTACATGTATGAGCCAAATAGGGCTAAGTGGAAAGTATGTATGCTCTGAAAAAAGGATTTTTGCATGGTCCAATATGACCTTGACCCTTGACCTACAAACTTCATTCAAGGTCACTGCAACCCTTTGACCATAGACACTCTTGTGAAGTATGAGCCAAATTAGACACTCAGTAAGTGAAGTATGAACCAGATTCGACCAAGGGGAGAGAATATATGCCTCGGACAAGGATTTTATATATAATTCTGCAATGACCCTAACCTTAGACCTAGAAATATGGTTCAAGGTCACTGCACACCCTTTACCCAAAGGCATTCTGTTGAAAAATGAGCCAGATTGGGCCAAGGGGAGAGAAGATATGCTGCGGACAAGTAATCTTGGATGGACAGATGGACAGAAGGACAGACAGACAGAAGGACAGACTGATCACTATAGGGCGCCCGCAGAGCAGGGCCCTAATACATACAAAATAAAGTTAATAATTTCTACAATGATCGCTACCTTCATAACCCGTATGAATCATCAAAGAAAGCATTTTTATTGTTTATATACTTACATCTTTCTTTTAACAAAAAAAGAAATTATTTGCCGTTTATAAATAAAATGTCTATTTTCTTGCACTTTGCAATTGTTTTAATAGAAATCTTTTTACTGTACAGTAGCACTTCATGCAACATATGGGCACACTTGATTAAGCTTAACTTCGTGTCCACCAGTGTACACAGGTGTAAACATTTAGTATTGTATATCAAGTGCACTTAAATAGTGTAGTGTACATGGAGTAGGGTAGTTAAGAAAAAATATGGCGGAAAAGGATGCAGTTTTAACCGAAAATCTGAGTATTCCGCAACATTCCGAGGTTTTTTTCTGATATTAATGCAATAAAATAAACATATTTCAAATTTAATGGCTTTCATACAAAAGACAACTTGTATGCGACTTCTAATCCATTATATTACTTAAAATCATTTGTCAAGTTTCCAATCATAACATTCGTCCGCCATATTGGTTTTAGTGCTACACCCAACAACACATGTCCCTGACTCGGTGTAGAAAAATGTACACCTGGGGTACACCTAATCGCTACACCACTGCACTTGATTTGCGAAAGTGTACACAGTGTACACCTCTTTGGAAAATCAAGTTGTACCTTAATTACTATTTACTTTTGCTTTCACACTAACTGGTTCACGTTTATCAAGCCACCAGTTTACAATGTGGTAGTGTTTCATATCTGCAGTGCTTTTATGACTGTCAAAGATATTCACAATTAGTATATGTTTTGTTTTGGTTATTTTAACATCGATAAATTTTAGGCAATAACGCATTGGGAAATATCATACTCAATTTTGGGAAAAAAGGTGCCTTTTTCACGTTGGGAACGGGGCCGAATATTGGCCCCAATTAAAGAGAATCAAGAGTCCTGGTTGCTGAAGGTTTAATTCGACCAATCAATAAATGGGGTCTGTAGATTTCAGTCCTGTCAGTTTCAACAGAGCTATGAATTACAATCAATTTTTGTAAGTAATAGAGGGAATCATATACTTGGTGAATGTAAATATATGATATTAAAAGGATTGATGAATCATAATTTACAGTTACATGCTAATTATCCTCATTGATATAAAGCTGCATAGATACATGTACCTACCCTCTAGATCTGTACTTTGATTGCGGTATTATGTCACAGATTACATTGATTACATTAATTCATCATTCACTTACTATCAGACCCTCATTGATATAAAGCACACATACCTACCTTCTGCACTTTGACTGTGGCCAGGTCACACACTTGGTCCACTGCCTGTACCACACCCTGGACCTTCTCCCCATCATTCAGGCACACCTGCACTAGGGAAGCACCTGCTACTACGTGGGCATTGGTCAGGATCAAACCATCCGAGCGCACGATAAATCCTGATCCACTAGACCTTTGTTTGAGTCTACAATCACATACAGCCAATACATAATTTTGGTTAATCAGTCCGAAACTAGCGCAATTTTTTGTGCGCTGTAAATTGCAGTTTTTTACTATGGGAGGCACTGTAGCTCCCAGGTTGTCCATCCGAACTTTTTCAGACCGGGAGCTACAGACCTGCAGCTAAATTTTGGTGGGCTTTTTTTTTTTTTCAATCCAATAACTTAACCTTTTAAAATTGACCAACATTACAACATACAGATATAATAATGGCTTGGCCCGAAATGCTTTACTTATGTCTTAATTTATGTAAAATGCTGCACAGAATGCAAGAAATTTACACAATACATTTTCAGCCAGATGCCACATGCATCTTCTGGTGTATTAATACTGTGCATAGTATGCTTCAGAATCAGAGTCTGTATAATATCTAAATATGCTTGCGTGTATTAAAATCTGAAATTTGAAAACGATTTACAATTATCATCATATATAAAAGGATCAAATTACCCATATCTTTCATTTCCTTTGACAACTTCTAAAAAGACCACTGCTGGCTGGGCCTGTTCCACAATGTCCGCAATGAAATTAAACTGTGCTCTCATTCCTTGGCCTTGAGCACACTCTGCTCTCGGGTTCAATGCATTTCCAAGTCTTACTCCAAGATCATTCCATAAGTTAGCGTCAATATTCGTGCTTTTATAACGTTTTTTGTAAATATAATAAAGCACAAAACTTGATAGAATAGATGCGGGCAGAAAATGAAAATATGGACCTCTACTTTGGAAGTTAGCTTGGAGTTTAAGTAGGCCTAAGTCTGCTTTTTGAGAAAGAAAACTATTTGTGTTTTTCACGACAGTTCTTTTGGAATCGATAACGCATCTTCTACGAATAAAATTTCCTACAAATAAGATTTTCCCTCGAAGTGATGTCATTTTGCTTGCACAAGTTGCAACGTTGCATCATGTCCAACAGCTGCTTTTTCGGGCGACATACTATTCCGGAAGAAGTGGCTAAAACCCGAAAACTGACGCAACCACAACGAATCATATTGACTTTTAAAAATAAAAATTCCAAAAGATGGGTACGTATACACTATTTTTAAATACCTAGAATATCATGAAGAAACCTTCATTTAATTCACTATGTCAAAACACTTTAGATTATTTTATCATGGTTTATAAAAGTAAATTTTGAAGCATCCGGAAACATTTTGAAATTTATTTAGCGATTACTATTTCCGATATATGTTTACGCCAAAAGAATAATGAACAATTTGACAGATATTTTATTGAAGCTGTTGTAATGATTTATAACACGCAAGACTAGAATGCTTCTCAACTTTTGTGACAGCCGTTTATATACGAAAATAATTTGTGATAAAGTGTCCGTAGATGGACATGAAGTGGAGAATCTAATCTCCGAAAACTTTTCAAAGCGACAGAAGGGTTTTCTAGGAGAATCCTTTATAAAACCACCCGTGTTGATTACCCTTTCATTTCCATGCAACATAGAGATTAAACGAATCATTATCAACCCGTGTGTTGGGGCTCAAAAGTCATCAGGAATTGAGATATACAGTCGGAGCAATCAAGTGAGATCTGGTCCATTGTGGAAGCACGTTTCTGTAAACCCCCCAAAAGAGAAAAATGCTTATGAATTTATTGTTAGTGCCGTGTTTTCACCAATTGGAAAAGTTCAACTTTCAAACCCAGGCTCAGTATGTTTTGAAAACCAACTCTTTCAGTCTCCAACAGGAAAAGAATTGCAGCCATTTTCAGAGACCTCGTATGAACACTGTGTTTTAAAAGGAAGAAATTCAAGAAACTTGAATTATGTGAGTGACCTAAACATAAGGATCATGAAAACTGCCTCAGGCAGGTCAGTTGCTATTAAGAGTATTGAAGTTTGGGGGCAGCCCTCGCGCTCAGTGCCACAGTCAGTTAGAGAAAAATTAGGCCAGTTGTTTACCAGCATCCCGAATCAGGTCACCAATGTGGAAAAATTTCAACCGCAAGAAGAAAATTCACCAAACAAATCCTGTATTCCTGCAGGTAGCCAGGCAGTGCATTTAGAAAATGGGGTAGAGGTTCCGGATGATTTTATTGATGTTGTCACTTGTGAAATAATGACTGTTCCTATGTTATTACCTTGTGGTAAAAATGTGGATCAGTTAACATTGGAGCGACATAATTCAGTGGAGGCTTCATGGGGACGAATACCCAGTGACCCTTTTACAGGAGTTCCCTATGATGACAAGAACAAGCCACTGCCAAATGTTCCTCTGAAAGTTCGTATAGACAAATTTGTACTGGAAAACAGTGTAAAATTACAGCATATTCCTAAAACTCTTGGCAGTAATGCAGGAAGTTCAAATTATGAAAGACAGAGAAAAAACAGTAGTAGACTCATAGAATGTAAAAATCCCACAGAAAATGCAAACAGTTGTGAACAACATATTGAATCTGATAAAACAACAACAACTCAGGACAGAAAAAGGAGAAAAATGTTGACATGTTTTGAGAGTACTACCTATGTGGGATGCAGAGAGCCTGATGGTAAGGATTCCAGCGCAAGATCTGAAATTATAGTGAGTGATAAAGCCGAAAGAGCTGATGTAGATGCTACAGTGAGTAAAGAAAAGAAAATAAAACTTGATTTTCAGTCATCATCTGTGAAATCAAAGACTCATGAGGAGAAATTAAAGGAGAGTATTGATTCTGCCTTTAGTGACATCTTAAGTCAGTTACCGTCCTTCACAAAAAGAAATTCCAACACTAGTTCCTTGTCACCTGTCATTCAAAGTCATGTCAAATGTTGCAGCTGTGGGGAACAAGGGGAATCTTTATATAGGGCACCTTGTGGACACCTAATCTGTAGGGCATGTGCACTAAAAGACAGCAAGCAGGGCTCAGGGATGTTTGATAAAGAATGCAAGAAGACTTGGAAGTCAAACCAGATATCTAAAGTTCACTGAATCAACGTTTCAAATTGAATGGAAATGTGTATGTTAAGTGTGAATAAAATTCCTTGCATTTCATAACATGTATTTGTACTTATGGATACATAAGCATCTATAATTAAATTGAATATATTTGATAGTCTCTTTCTGATAATATAAGTATCTTAATTTTTCCAATTTGACAAAAAATGTCGATAATTTTCCCAATTGAGATGGACTCGGTCCCAGTACCAATATGTGCTGTGACAGCCCTGATAGATATAATTAATTTAATTAATTGATGATACTAATACATGTATAAGGTAGATCAGCATCAATCTTTATAGTCTCTAAGCAAATGTTTGATATAATTGTACTTATCAACAACAAAACTTATCATTTAAATTATGTCTTCATTGTCATTATTATACCCCGCCCTGAAGGAGAGGGGGGTATTATACTGTTTTACCCTTTTGTGTGTGTGTGTCTGTCCGCAACAAATTTCTGTGGCATTTTTCTCATCAAATATTAATTGGGATGCTTGAAATTTTAACACACTCTTTGTTAAGGTATGCCATATGGTAATTAAGATCCATTTTTGTACCAATCAGACATCAACTTCCTGTTACATGTGTTAAATGAAGACTGTTTATTTTTAGCCTAAATGTTGAAACAAATTTTTGTCAAAGATTTTTCAGCAACTATTAATCGCAGATGCTTGAAATTTCAACACACTCTTTGTTTAGGTATGCCATGATGGGATCCATTTTTGTAGCAATCAGACATCAACTACCTGTTAAATGAAGACTTTGTTCATTTTTAGCCTAAATTTTCTAATAAATTTTCGTCAAAGATTTCTCAGCAACTATTAATCGCAGATGCTTGAAATTTTAACACACTCTTTGCTTAGGCATGCCATTTGATGGTATTCATTTTTGAACAAATTTGATGTCAACTTCCTGTTAAATGTCAACTTTTCTTATTTTGGATATTCACATCAGAGCAGGGGTATCACTAGTGAGCATTAGCTCACAGATATCTTGTTCATTATGGTAGCTAATTAAAAGCAGTGCATCAGAACTATTTTTAATAGAAAAAAAATGTAATTGATTTGAAATTGTTCAGAGATTGCACAGTTCATGACCATATACAGCTGTTCATGCACACAATAATTTGCAATAATTTTTACACCCCACCCAACAAGTTGATGATTTTGTCTGTCAGTCAGTCATGCAATTAGTCAATTAGTCAGTCCTTTCTCTTGTCAGCAAACCTCCTCTTAAAACATTGCACATGATTTCATAAACTTTGTAGGTATTTAGGTCACAGTGTGTAGATGTGTTTATTTGCAGAAAATTCCAATCCCTTTATTTTTTCCTGGAATTTTATTCCTTTTGAGCTTAGAATATTGGCTGTCTATTAAATATAGTACTGTCAGTGAACAGTTTTTCAGTCCATGTCCTCTTGAAATATTACACAGGATTTCATGAACAATGTGTAGATATATATGCATGTTTGCAGGAAATTCCATTGCCTTTATTTTGGGGGAATTTTGTTACTTTTGAACTTAGAATTTTGACCATTTTATTAAATATAGTACTGAACAGTTTGTCAGCTCCTGTCCTTTTGAAACATTGCACAGGATAATTTTGTAAAAAAAAATAATGGCACAATGTGTATAGATGTGTACATGATGTTCCCAGGAAAATCTGATATCTTAAATAATCCGAGAATTTTGCACTTTTTGAATAGTTTTGAACAATTTGTCAGCACAACTTCTTTTAAATCACTGCGTAGAATTTAATAGATCTTCTTAGGTAATAAGGACACAAAGGGTAGATATGCATATTCGCAAGAAATACATTTACTTTAATTTTTTCTGGTAAATGTTGGTCCTTTTGAACTTAAAGTTTTGTCCGTTTATATTGAATGTAATGCTGAACAATTTGTCAACAACTCCTATAGCATCTTCACAATGTCAAGGCTTTGTGATTTACAGAACTTCCGTAATCACAAAGCCTTGACATTGTGAAGATGCTACTATAGAAACACCGCATAGCATTTCATGACCCCTTGTTGGTAATAAGGACACAGTGTGTAAATGTGCATAATTGCAAAACATTCCATTCCTTAATTTGCCTTTTGAACTTAGAATTTTGGTCTTTTTTTCAGCGCAATGAATAGAATTTCATAATACATGTACATTGTAGCTGATAAAGACAGAAGTAATTAATTTCCAATAGGAAAACTACCTGTATGAATTAAATTCCTGTAGGAAATACTTTTCTCCTATTGGAAATATAATTTCAGTAGGATTTTTAGAAAAAGAATGAATCCTTTAAATACTGCGATCTCGCCCCTTTTTAAACATAGAAACAAGCACACAAGATATTGCACTTTTTATATTTAAAAAAAAAACCCCATAATCACGCACGACTGTTTCAATTTCTTTCATGGATGTAAAATGACTAATATAACATATATATATAACATATTTACGACAACTTGAAACATTAATGCGCTCATATAGAAAATAGGCTTTCAAAATGAGGGTGTGGCCTAAAATCTATGAGAAATCGATGTAAACAACATACCCCTGCTATATTAATTTAGACGATGCCTAATTACAGTGTAAGGAAGTAAACAGTGAAATTGAAATTTCAAAAACTCAATGTTTGAAGGAAAGGATGAGTCAATAATATGTCATCTTCCCAAGTCAAGAGTTTCTGATCCGCTCCGCTCTACATAAACCTTTGCAAATTAATATTATAAGTATAAGGGGGGGGGGGGGGGCGCAGATTTTTGACGTTTAGAGGATTTATTCTTTAATCCTATAAGATTTTTATTATTTCCTGTAGGAACAAAATTGGAAAATGAATAATATAAAAAATTATTAGTTCGGGGTTACTGCTTTGTATAATTTAGAATCTACACTATCTGATGATGCTTGCATTGTAATATCACAAATTGTAGCATTGTAGTTCTTGAGAAAAATATTTTCACAGATTTCACAGATTCACGGTATATTTCTATGTTCAACTTTGAACCAATTTTGAGGCCTCAGTATTGGCCCAGGGGTCACGCTGTGAACAATTTAGAATCTATTTTATATGAAGATTCTTGCATACCAATATCACAAAGTTTAGCATTGTAGTTCTTGAGAAAAAGATAATCAAAACAGTTTTCCTATATATTTCTTTATTTAACTTTGAACCAATTCTGGGGCCCCCATTATTGGCCCGGTGGTCAAAGTTTGTAATAATATAATTTAGTTTCTACACTAAGAATGCTTGCATAGTAATATCACACATTGTAGCATTATAGTTTTTTGTAGAAGATATTAAACATTTTACCCTATATATTTCTATGTTGAATTTTGAACCCCTCATGGGGCCCCATTATAAACACTGACATTTTTAAATTTGGCCTAGTGGTTCTAGAGAAGAAGTAAAAAATGAAATAAAGTTTACAGTCGGACGGACGGACGGACGGGCGGGCGGACAGACAACAGGTGATCAGAAAAGCTCAATTGAACCTTCGGTTCATGTGAGCTAACAAGGATTGCAACTTTTGCAAATTTGATATACATGTACTTATTTTGGCCGGAAGTGATCAAAGTTAGCTTTTTGCGTATTAAAGGTATTTGTAGACACCATATCTGTACAATTAGGAATGTAACCTGTTAATAGAAATAAATAAAATCGTTTGAAACAAGCGTAGTTTGAAACTTTTGTCACTTCAACGTGAGATCAGGAGCACAGAATTGCAGGCCTTGTTGTCTTTATAGTATATGGGTGAAATATTTTAATAATACTTATTTAATTTAATTTCACTTATGTAGGACACAGTTATTCTGCCAATTTCCCCAAAAACGTCCATAGCGTATTTTTTGGAGACCCCAGGATGCACAAATAACAAAATAAGTTTTTATTGAAATCGTTGGAATTAGAAAGGATTTATTAATTAATATTTCCAACGGAAGACCTTATTGTTATTGCTTTGTTTCTTTTTCACTATTGTTAAGGTCTTCCGTTTGTTGTTATTGCTTTGTTTCTTTTTCCCTATTATTATTATTATTAATTTTTTTCTGTCACGTTTTCTCAAAAAACGCTTCAGCCGATTTC
>WFKH01010211.1:44308766-44322411 GCA_016163765.1 Magallana hongkongensis
TCTCCGCCGTCTTCTTTAGTGTTTCCACCGTCTTCCTTAGTATCTCCGCCGTCTTCTTTAGTGTCTCCGCCGTCTTCTTTAGTGTTTCCTCCGTCTTCCTTAGTATCTCCGCCGTCTTCCTTAGTGTCTCCACCATCTTCTTTTGTATCTTCACCGTCTTCTTTAGTGTCTCCGCCATGTATATCTCCTCCTTCCTCAACTAGATCACCACAAATTTGATATTTATTACATGTGCAGCATTGTGGTAATTTGATCTTTACGAGTCTAAATCCACAGTTTCGGCAGTATATCCAAATATCGAAGTCACGGAAGTTGTCTTGGAGACATTTACTTCTTTTGTTTTCTGAGACATAGCAACCTCTAGCAAAAGAACAAGAATGGCAATATGATTAATATCCACATTTTAGATAACAACTTGGTACTTTATTTATTTATATTGCAAATTTTAAAGAGGAAACAAATGCTCAAAACACGTCCTTGACATGCTGGTCCCTATTTTGCTAATAACCCCATAGTTATGTTAAAAATTTTATTCATTTTTAAAGCACATTTTCACATATTTTTTTCAAAAAATAATATAGCCTTAATTTTAAAGATTGTTTTAATTCTGATTCTTGTCACAACCCAATGAAAGAGGTTTGGGTTTAAATTCCATCAATCTTCTTAGCTCCCTACTAAGGGATCATTGTTTTCTGACAAATTTGAGGGAAAATTGCTATATGTTTCGTGTTTTGCTAAAGTAGATTGGATGAAAACCAATATCTACATCTCCTTGCTATTGATTTCATAAGATATGAGGTTAATGTTCATAACTTCTATAATATTATTAACATTAGTTACTTTTTTATGACCTTTGTGATTTGCTTCGACTTTTTTAGGAAACGTAATCCCTGAAGGACGACTGTTTTCTATGCACTGAAAGCTTCATGCATATATTTGAATGCACGTTTATTAGCTTTGAACATCGTTTTTATGCATTGGGTAAGAAATTCCTTTTGAATGATATTACCCTAAAGAATATTAAGAAGTTTATTCGTGCATATAACAATAATTGAAAGTTAGCTTGGTGAGTTTTGGTTTGCATACACTGTAGAATGGATCAAAACAGCAACATTTTCAGATGTATACTCACATTTGTTCTGCACACTTGGCGTAACTGATACATTGTTGTTCAGGCTTGACAATATAACACTGGGATCCGTAAACCTCGACTTTTGTAGGAAACGTTATCTCTGAGGGACAAATATTCTCGATTCCGATAGGAGTGTAATAGCTTAAAAAAACAAAAACAAAAAAACAAAACAAAACAAAACAATTGGCAGCATATTATTTTTCATATCATATTTCTTGACCATAATGAATAATCAAAGGACACGAGGCTTAACTTTGCCTCATTTATCAATTGGTGACATACGATGGCTCAAACCTCGATGCTTTTGAATTTTGAATCTGAAATCATGGTTCTGACATAATGTCTTGATCTCTTGGTCTAAACAATTCACAAGTTCATTTGAAGTTCGAGTTATCGGATGTCATCGAAGATTTACAATTTCACAAACGGTGTTTTGGTAATATAGTTTTTTAATGCAGTGAGTTTGATTGTCGGTAGGAAACAATTGATACCCTGTTTTCATATATTACGGCCATGTACAATATCTTTGCATTTTTTGAGATACCTGGTGTCACAGTAAACGTGCTTCTTGTTTATTGCAGCCTCCACAGCTGGGTTCTTTTTTAAAAGGTAATCTAGTTTAATCCTGAAATGAATTTTTTTTATAATTTGATTACATGTAGATTAAAAAATCGATTAATAAATCGAAAATGCAAATAGAAGCTATTATCAGAAAAAAGTGTTATTCAAAAATAACCGTATAATCCAAGCTATTAATATACACCTTTCAATCCCCAGACCCCTCGATAATTAAGAGAGGTAAATCTCATCAAGGTTAATGACTATTTTTCTCTTTAAAAATTCGCCAAATCTTAAGTAAAGTTAAGGTTTATTTCTGTACAGTTATGTTCCGCAAGGTATGTTGTAAATTTATGCAATTCAATTACGATTCAGATTCATTGACACAATTTATTATTAATTTTTTTAAATGTAAATACGGAGATGAACTTGACTCTCTATTAAAATAATAATTAATAATAACTGTTAATTGGTAAAAGTTGAATGTAGTTCTTATCTGGGATCAAATTTATTTACGCAATTTTCAAGTGTAAGAGTTTAGTCCCACGGGTCTCGCCGTAGACGTGCACTTAATTTTACATTTTATCAATTCAACCCAATTAGGTACTCAATCGCATTCATTCATTTATATATTTAATCTACCACCTTCAATGAGTTATATCTACATCTGTTTAGTATTTTCTCCACTATTTGGTAAGAAATCAGACTTTGTTTAAACTGCTAGTGACCGAATCACAAACTAACCCTTATATATTATTGTATATTGATGTGTCCGTATTGAGTTGCACATACGTTCAGCTGTTAAAAACAAACTTTAAACATAAATTTTCATCTACGTTCGGTACATTAAATGTTTCAAGTACCTTAAATAAAAAGTAGATACATTTTAAATAATGCTTTTTGTTATCTTATAGATTTTATTATGCATGATTACTTCATGATCAACCGAAACAAATGCCTACATTGAAAACACGAAATGCACAGCCCAATGTCAGACTTTCAAATAGTTGAAGTAACTTAAAATATGGTATACGTATGAAAGAATTTGCTCTTCCTTTGACAGCAAAGACAACCAAGTTAGTGTACTGTTACTCTCTGTATCTGAATGATTTATGAGAGATTAAAAAAGGCGTAAATATTAGCAAGAAATGCTTTTATTGGACTTTTGTTATTGATATTGGCCATGAAGGTCGCGATCATTGCAAATGCTGATGGGACCAACGAAAGTGTATGTTGAAACAAAGAGCAACCTACTTTACGCTAGCAGGCTGACATTCGTCAGAAACGGGATGGGTGGGATTTTCTGGCTCCTGGTCCCAGCATTTCTCCTTTTTGTCGTACTGTCCGTACACGCTGACTTTGTCATAATTTGGAATAAGAAAGCTCTGATCATAACCAGCCACACAGCCAATGAAGGCAAGGAACGTTCCCGCTAATAAACGGATCTACAATTAAATGAAAGGGAAAGAAAAAAAATCGCAAAGTTTTGCCAGTTTGGAGTCAATATTGAGGAAGTTGATATTAATATAAATTATTAGAATAAAAACTATGACAGGACATTTTACGCTTTATGAATCAATTTCTTAGATATGTTTACAAACCTAGATGAAGTATCTCTTATATCACAAAATGTCGTGGAAAAAAAGGTATCGTCATGCGGTTTATTATGTAAGTTTATCAGTTTACACATGTATATCTGCATAATCCATTACATCTCTCTCTCTCTCTCTCTCTCTGTTTTTCAATCTTTCTCACTCTGTGTTTCTCTATCCACTATGTATGGGTGTAGATCCGTCTGTTTTTGTGCCTAACGCTCTTTCTTATTGTATTTTTGTCTCTTTTTATGGCTCGCATTCATAATGGCAATGACAAAAAAAAATTGATAATTTTTGATTTCAAATTACATTTAATTTGTGTGATGTAATTTTTTCTAAAGGCTTTGATTCACAAAAACTGATTTCAATATTAATTGAATAAAAGGTCATTAACACTTAAACCCTAGCGAAAGCTCAAATTAAGAAATTATAAGAAATAAAGCAAATTGAAAAAAAATCTGTGATTTTACTTTAATAATTCTAATAATCATACCGAAATATTATGTTTAAATCTTCATTATGCTAATAAAAGTCATACCTGCATAGTGTTTGATCCGATCAAAAATGACAAAGAAAGAAGTTTTGACTTTATGACATATATAATACTTTGTTATAAAACATTGTAATTAAGTTTTTATCGAGTCGAATAGATGAAATCGAACCTCTGAAAATGTTAAATAACACCCAGTATATATTGATTAGCACGACCGCAGATAAAATTAGGAGAGATTCTGATCGTGACTCAGATTCAAGGAATCGCAAAATGCTTGACTGATAATTATACTTAAGATATAATTTTGATATAATCAGATTGTACAGGTATATGATATTTTGCCATTAATGTAATCCTGTTCTTTTTTCTTTCTGTTGAAATGATTGTATTGATATGTTTTGAGAGGGATTGTAAAACAATTTGTAATTTATGATATGCTGTAAAATGGATTAAATAATCTTATTCAATGCCTTTTCCTCAAACAAATTAAATTATTTTTTCTATACTTAAATGTGAATATACCGGTAATCTGGACAGACTAAACTCAAAACAAACTGATGAGACATGTTTACCAAACAATCCCCAAGTCCTTGTCTTTTTTTTTTCAATCGGAGCCCCTCACCTAACTTCCTTCTTTACGATTTGAGCAACCCGTCATTGCAGTATAACACGAGGAAATATGTTGTATACAATTTGTCATATATAGATTTGTATAAATTTCCTCACATTTCCACATTTAATTCCATTCAAAATTTAAAAAAAAAAAAGAAGCCCACCTTAAAAAAATTCACAAAAAACAATGTTTCGTGGACTTAAAATCATCACATTTAAAAATTAGACTATTTCAATCTCATTAAGAAGAAGATCTCTGTATAAAGATATATGAAAAGGATCAAATTTTAGTTTTTAAGCTGTTGAAGTCTTTAAAAAAGCAACACAAACACGTATTTATATAGTAATTTTACGCTGTATTGTGTAACATAACATTTTCACAGTAGCTGCATATTTACGCCACTTTCAAATTGATGTTGTAAATGTATTTTAACATTTATTTTCGTTTCGCAAAATCACTCTGAAATTTATGCTCGAATCTGATTCGCTACAGGATGCAGGATAGGATAGGATCTAATTTAACATAAGTATTTCTATCAAATATCGTGCATCCTGCATCATATTCTATCATATCCTTGTCAACTTTCATGATGGCAGCACTGTATATTAATAATCGGGGGTATTAATTCTCGTGCATTTATTGAAAAATCACAGGTTCAAGGATCCATAAACTCGTGATCAATAATCATATCAATTGAATATGTAATAACAACGGATTCCACAAAAATTGATAGTCAACGAATATTGATTACATCATACAAGGCACATGGCTCTAATTGTTTTTTAATAAAAGACTTAACCATAAATTTTGCCGATAAGCCAAGAAATGAATCTATCGTCTTTGATGCTCAGTCACAAGTAGACTATATATTAGAATATTTAAGATTCTTTTTTACAAAATGCAAAACAATTATTGCATATTATCTGGTTAACTATGGTTCTCATCTCATTTACCATTTTACAAGTGATGAAGACGAAGATCCTTTTTTGTTTAAAGTTAGAATAAGTAATATTTGCTAATAATTATGATTAACATGTTGTATTGATAGAATCATAGGCAATGGATTAAGCTTTGATTTACACTATAGTTTAGAAAATAGACACCCCCCCCCAAAAAAAAAAATAAAAAAAATTAAAAATTATAGAATAAAAAACCCATTCATGTACTAAACGTACGTTTGACCTACATATGATAATAATGGATTAATATTAACCAGTCTACTGAACAATATACTCATAATAGATAAGTGAATAATACTTTTGTAATTTGAGCGCTGTATATTGTTTGATAATTTTCATATTCATCGATCAATTGATTATCGATAACGGTTGATGGTTTATTACACAAGACGCCGTAGATGACTAAACCCCTAATATATAAAACATTTTTACCGCAAGACATGTTGATGCATTGTCAGGGTATGAATGAAAAATTAAAAATTAAAATCAATGATCCGAAAGAATATGAGTAAATTTCACTATTTAAAAATGTCAATTTTGATTGATGAAACATATATTTCAGTGAATTTTACAAATTAAAATAACCCATAAATCAACAAGTTTTGCTATAAATGTTAATCGTTGAAAAAGCTTTAAAGGGGCATGATTACGGTTTAAGCTGACAATTCTTAAATTTCATTTTTCCATTTTAAGCGCTAAGCGTACGCAGTACGCAAAGCGTTTATTGGCATTGCTTTTCGAGGATGTCACTTCCGAATAAGTGCCACCTATAATCATCTAAAATAATATGATGACTCAATGTCTAAAAATAGAATGCAGAGAAGTACTCGGCTGCGGTATCGGTGTTAAGGCAAAATAGTTCTAATTATTTGCAGCAGCACACAAATTTTCACAATAATTTTTTTCCTTAAAAATCAAAGATTTAAAATAAAGAATATTTGTCAGTGCATTTAAAAGGTCAAAAAGCATACGTAGTTTTGTAAACAGCATGTTGCAATGGGGTTTCATACATAAATACACGGGCTGTGATGTCGGTAAAAAGGCAAAATAATTACTAGAACAGAACTAAAAATACAAGATAGATAGCATTGTGTTTTATGTATTATAAAAGTAGTACAAGTACTGTTGGGCAACATGAACAGAATTCCAGACTTTCAAATTTTTAGAATATAAAGTCGATCAACAGTAAAACATTTCATAAGGAAATAAACCGCAACTTAGTGTCGGAAGAAAAATTAAACGAATTGTTTCAAGTGTATGGTATAGGCATAAAACTTCTGTTATTTGTTTACATTGCACATGTAGAAAACAATAGTGTTATGATTTAACGCAAATTCTGAAGCTACTCCTTGCATATGACTATGACATATTCTGTTGCATGCAATCTTACACTAGTCAGTCTTTTATTTCATATAAAGTTGGATTGTTTTCTTCTGTTATTGCACTAGTAGTTAACTGTTTTCTGTTTTATAAAACAAGTATTAGAACTTTGTTATAACATTAGGTTATTACAGAAGTAGTATGCTTTTGTAAAATTGTTTTCTGTTTTCTGCTAGCAGTAGAACTTTTATATGTTATTGCAGTAGTAGTAATAGTACATGTAATGCTTTTTTGTAAAAATATTCTTCACATTCCCTTCACTAATCAATGTGTAGATGTAATTTTATCTCATAACAAACCCCTTATAGTCATTTATTTCTCATTTTGGAAGGGATATTTTGTTTTCTCTCTAATAAGATTAGAAAATTCTCTATATTTTCCACTAAATATTACCGGTACATAGGTATTCACCAGTTTCCCATCTACTGATTATTTAAAGATAAATTAATACTTTAATGATCATTTATATTTTGACATTTTAGAAAAATGGCGTAATGACCATACAAATATGTTATAAATGGGTACTGACTTTTCATTTCAGTTGTAATTCTACTAATTTTGCTTTTCCTTTTATTGTTTATGTATTCAATATCCTGTTGTTGTATATCAACACATGGTTATTGTGTTTTGTAAGATTTTTTTCAAAACATTGGAAAATTTTGAATGTTTTCAAATTACAATAAGTAGTACAAAAATGGCACTTGAGAGTGTAATTTGTACTTACAGATTGTGCTTGCATTTATTTCCTACTTTAAATTCAAAAGTCATGTAAATGTTTCTTTTTGCATAGTTCTGTTGTAATTCAAGGCTTCTTATATGTAATATTATTTATATGGAAAATCTGTTTATTTCTATTCAAACATTTATTTCACTGAAAGCAAAATCCCTACATATCATAAAGTACATTTCTATAATTCAGAATATATGTTTTTGTTGGCACTTTTCTACAGGTATTGCATTATAACTTGTTCAGACTTTCAGATTTTATTTTTTTTTCCTCCTGAAATAAAAACATAATTGCTTATGTGTTCCCAAATATTATTCAATTATTTCTTTTATTTATTTTAATATATGTATTCAAATTTAAAGTTTTATAAAGGAGAAAGCTACACCGACACCAATATTTCGGTACTCAGTTCGAGATGCCATTTAAATCGGTTAAAATCATCTTTTCAACCAACTTCCTCAATTAACGCTTTCATCGAGTGGCTATAAGATTGTGAAACACAGATCCTAGAGTTCGAATCTCGCTTTATTCTGCGTTCATGATTGTAGTAGCTAGGTAGCAACTAGATTGTTCAACGATTAGCTAGCTAGCCGCTAGGTACATGTAGACATACATAGCCCAAAATTTTATAACTAAGCATCAAATTCAAGATGGCTGCCTTAGTTACCAATTTGCAACAAACACAAAATTTATATCATTTAATGATATTTCGTAAGTTTCATAAGTTGTTGTGAATTTTAACACATATATTTCTGCATGAAATTACTAAATCTTGTCGGTGAAGTTATTCATCTGTCGATAATTTAAACTTCAAATCAATGAACTAGAGGCTAGACTAGCTTATCATTCAATAGACCTACCGGTAGATATCTATAATCTAGCGGCTATGCACGCATCTCGGTTATTGAACGCAGTCCTGGATATTGTTTGTCGTTCGTTTTATACAAAAATGCAAAATATTGGCTATAAATATGACGTATGTAAACTTTTAAACTCATTCATAATGATACACTGTACATGTATAATGCAATATTTTTTTTGCTCATGTAGGGACAGCTTAGCGCTTCTCAGTACTTTCAGTACTTTGATTTTATGTTTACAATGCTTTATTAAATGGTTTTCAATAGTCAAGCAAATATTTAGTTTGGCACGAATCTTTGTTTACATCGCAATGAATTGTGTCTGTGACAAATGACTTTCAGATTTTGACTGAGTATTTCATATACCCTAGCAAAGCGATGTAAACATTAAAACTAGAAAGATAAAATTCAGTTCAAATCGTTATCATAACCCTTTAAGTTATCAAAATGGAGGTTTTACATTTTAAAAAATGATTGTAATTGGATTAACAAGCTCTGACGTTCCATTTACAGTTTCTTTAATAGTCACTGTAGCAATCTCCAATATAATCATGATCCTCCAATCTCTCCCATCAATCCTAGTTTGAACAATTGATTCTTACATAAAGAAGGCTTCACAAGTTATTAGTTATACTTCAATGCACACAGATGGTTATAATAAAAAATACAGAAAACTATCGATATTTCTGGATGGCTGTACACAAAGCTGACTTAAAGACGAATTTTACATTTATATAAATTGATAAGATACGCATATAATGTATAGCATAATCTAATCGCTCAATTTCAAACGAAATATCATATACATGATTTAAAAATATATAACAGACCAGGTAAAGTTTCTACTGAAAGAAATGCAATAAATTTTTATCAATAAATGTATTTATTAAAATGAGGAACAGAGAAATCCTGTACATAAAGTTACATACAAACAATATAGGTAAATGGATGGTCATTAATCTACCTATTAGATCGATATACCTAAAAGGTTAAGATATGATTTATTCAGCCATTAACAATTTTGTTAAACATTCCTAATATTTAAGCTGTAAAACTGTAAACCAACTTTCATTCGCGTGCGAGAAATTTTCACGAGGTTCGCGAGAGCCTCGTCGTCGAGATATTTCTCGCCGCGAACCAGTACTTGTCGTATGGTTTTTATAACAACACGGGTCTCGATAGGGCTTGGTCGCAAACATTAGTCGTCGCGAACCAGTTTATCGGAAGTAAATCGTGAAAGAATGTCGTCGCGATTAAAAGTTGGTTTACAGTATTTGAAATATTTTGCAATATCTTTATGCAAAGGTCTCCTTTTAAAATATATTGATTTAGACTAAAAATGGACACGACCTTCCAGCCCTCTTAAATTGAAAATATGGAAATATGAAATCTTTTATTTGATATACTTTTCATCAGTTGATATGCATGCTTTGTAACCACAATGACTAAGGATTACGAGCTCGTTGTACATAATTCCTCGAAAAATTCATCACGTTTATGGTACTGTTCATGTTGGAACAGGTTAAACATGTAGAAATCATCTTAAAGTTCTGCGAAATATAAAATAGTCAAAATCTTATGCAAACCACGACATAAAAAAATAACAAAATATGTCAGCAAATAATTATTCCAGAAAATGAGTTAAGGAAAGCATTAGTAGCAAATAACAGCAGCTTTAATTCCATAGTAATGCTCTGAAGTTACTTATGAAAATTTGCCATACCCTCATAAAACAGTATTGAAACGTCATTATATACATATGTACAATCTGTGTTATATATATTATTATATATTATATCATGACCCCTCCCCCCTCCCCCCAAAAAACCCCAAAAAACAACAACCAAAAAAACCAAAAAAACAAATTACCCCCACCCCCCCCAAAAAAACCCCAAACGAACAAACAAACAAAACAAAACAAAACAACCAAGAGGTCCATGTGTCACATCGCTCACCTGAACGATAGTTCTTGACGTATCGTTCTTTTTCGAAATGTTTTAATATGAAACTCTTTAAAAAATATTGTAAAACTCTCATATATTCCAAGATTTGACAATACATTAAACAATGCATAAAAAGACGCCTACTTTTTTGGACATCATATTTTGAGATCGAAGATGCATCAACTGTCCAATCTTATTAATTTAATTTAATTTGTTTTAATTTAAACATATTTTATTGAACAATCAAATGGATTGGGCAACAGGCAAAGCCTATGCAAACCCTCTCCAATCTTATTATCCTAGACCTCAACATATTAAAGATGACAACATGATCTATAAATAATTATAAACAAAATCCCGATCACTATGACATTGTTATGAAGATATAATTTAACATTGTATTTCATGAGATTTTTTTTTCAAAACATTTTCCTATTCACTTCTATACTGAACTTTGAACAAATCTTGGGGCCCCAGTATTGGTCCGGGGGGCATGGTTTTAACAATTCAGAATCTACACTACCTTAGGATGCTTGAATGATAATTTCACACATTGTAGCATTGTAGTTATTGAGTAGAAGATTTTCAAACAGTTTCTCTATATATTTGAATTATGAACTTTGAACCCCTCTTGGGACACCAGTATTGGCCTATGGGTCACGGTTTTAACAATTTAGAATCTACACTATTTAAGGGTGCTTGCAAAACAATTTTACATATTGTTGCATTGTAGTTCTTGAGAATATTTTTAAACATTTTCCCCATTATATTTCTAAATTGAACTTTGAACTCATATTAAGGCCCAATTATAAGTCATTGGGGTCACGATTTTAACAATTTAGAATCTACACTATCTTAGGATGCTTGCATAGTTATCTCACAAATTGTAGCATTGTAGTACTTGAGAAGAAGATTTTTAAACATATTCCAAATATCTTTCTATGTCAAATTTTGAAACCCTCCTAGGGCCCCAGTATTGGCCTGGGGTTTATATTTTAACAATTTAGAATCTAAACTATCTGAGGATGCTTGTATAGTAATACCACAAAGTGTAGCATTACAATTCTTAAGATTTGAAAAACAAAAAACTTTTATGTTCTGATGTTAAACTTTGAACTCTTATTAGGACCCCAGTATTGCTTTTGGGGTTACAATTTTAACAATTTAGAATCTTTACTACCTTAGGATGCTTGCATAATAATATCCCAAACTGTAGCAGTGTAGCTCTTGAGAATAAAATTTTTAAACATTTTTCCTATATACTTTTATGTTAAACTTTGAGCCCCTCCTGGGGCCCCATTATTGGCCTGGGGGTCACGATTTGAATAATTTAGAATTTCCACTATCTGAGGATGCGTGCTTAGTAATATCACAAATCGTAGCATTTCAGTTCTTGGGAAAAAAGATTTTAAAACAGTTTCTCTATATATTGCTATATTAAACATTGACCCCCTGTTGCAACCACTATTGAAATAAAACCACTATTGAAATAAATTATTTCAATAGTGGTTGGGGATGTATTTCATTAGAAGAATCGCTTTGCAACTACAATTGAAATACAACTACTATTGAACTTATTATTTCAATAGTGGTTTGGGATCCATTCATTATAAGAATCATTTTACAGCCACTATTGACATACAACTACTATTTAAATTATTTTTTCAATCGTAGTTTGGAATGAATTTCTTTACAAATATTACGTTGTAATCACTATTGAAACACATTTGGAAAGAAAAAAGTTGTATATCATTTTTGCAAACTATTATCAATGCAAGAAACACTTTATCTAACGAACAATTTCAAATACACAATTTAGGTATTATAAACATGCATAATATATGGTAATAACCGAGATTATGAAATTAATGTACTAATGTTAGAATTTTCACTGTTGTGCAGAAATAAAAAACCAATTATCGCAGATTTACATATATATAAAATTGTTTTCATATTTTTGTTTTACCTTTCTCACTCTATAGATATATCACGTTTTATATATTGTTAATTATTAGTACAATAGTGAACACGTTATTAGTTGCCAGAACTTTTATTCAAACGCACTGTATATGATAAATATAAAATAAAAAAAATGATAAAACCAATTAAACACAACTACTATAGAAATAAATATTGTCGTTTACTTTTAATCAGAGTCGAAAATATTAAATTGACCATCTGTCTGACCGTCTTCAGTCTATTATTTTGTTTGTGTGTAACACTTTCGTTAATCACTACAGAAACAAATTATTTCAATAGTAGTTGGGTGTTTTTTCATTATGAGAATCACTATGCAAACACTATGGAAATACAAACACTATTGAAATGAATTATTTCAATAGTGGTTGGTGATGTATTTCATTACGACCACTTTTGAAATAAATTATTTCAGTAGCGGTTGGTTATGGTCATTATAGAAATAATTTGCAACCACTATTGAAATACAACCATCATTCAAAATAATTAATAATGTATTTCATCATTATTATCATTATAGAAATAGACTATTTCAATAGTGGTTAGGGATGTATTTCATTATAAGAAACACTGTGCAGCAACTATTAACATTTAACAATATTTTTTTTCAATAGTAGTTGGGAATGAATTTCTTTAAAAATATCACCTTTACGATAAATTATTTCCATATAGGTCGTGGAAGTACTTCAATATAAGTTTCAATTTACAAATAAGTGTTCAGTAGTATTTATAGATGAATGTTATTATAAATATCGCTATTGAGATAATTATTTCAATAGTGGTTTAGGATGTATTTCATTATTAGAATAACTTTGCAACCACTATTGAACTACAAACACTATTGAATTAAATTATTTCAATAGTGGTTGTGGATGCGTTTCATTACAAACACTATTGAAATAAATTATTTCAAAAGTTGTTAAGGATGCGTTTAATTATAACCACTATTGAAATAAAGAATTTCAATAGTGGTTGTGATGCATGTCATTTGTATGTCTATTTTTCCGTCTGTTTGTAACACTTTCATTTACAGATGATAGTTGGTAAGGGAATTTCTCAAAATAATAAGTATGTCTTATAAGACGAAGAATTACTTCTTAATTATGATGTACTTTGATTCACCTGTATATCGTCATGTTTCCCATACCACCTGTCATCCAGAACCAAAAGTGTTACATACAGACGGAATAATAGACCTATAAATGACATGCATTCAACCACTTTTGAAATACTTTATTTCAATAGTGGTTGTAATGAAACGCATCCTTAACCACTTTTGAAATACTTTATTTCAATTGTGGTTGTAATGAAATACATACCCAACCACTATTAAAGTAATTTATTTCAATAGTGGTTATAATGAAAAACATCCCTAACCACTATTGAAATAATTTATTTCAATAGTGGT
>WFKH01010211.1:44332411-44352693 GCA_016163765.1 Magallana hongkongensis
TTTGATTAACCAACTTCACTGAGTGTCTGGATTGAATCGACATTCAGGACGCCGTACTTATATCCCGTAATTATTACCCGAAATCAAAACATTATCGTTTGAATTTTTTTTTTGTTCATTTTAAAGGGGGGTGCCGCTACTCATATCTCATCTAAATCAAAATCTTAAAACTACTGTTGTCAGATATTAGTTTTTTTCTTATTGATAACCCATTTTTCCCATTTTTTTAAAATTAACCAGCAGGCCATTGACCTGTGAATTTTTTCTTCTTCGGGGGGGGGGGGGGGGGGGGGGGGGGGGGGGGGGGTTATGCGTTCAAAGAGACCATGATATGTAAAATTTTCCAGATATAAGATATCTGATGTCGATTGCATTATTCACTCGCATCTTTTCCGGATTCTCTTGATATAATGGATACCGAGCTCATAATCTATTTTTCGAAAAATCGTACTTCCTAAAAAACGTTGTTATCCAGAGATAATATGATAATATGTAATATTTATTGTTTATTCTCTGTCCATTCCGGCGATTACGACAGGCCCTTTCCTGCAGCTATCTGTGACGTCACTCTTTCCATATATGGTCATGTCAAAATTCGACAAACGTGTAGACTTTACATTTGTTGATTTGTAATATGTCAACGAAAACGGGGAGAAAATGCAGAGATGACCGGTGGAAATGCGCATTATAGTCACAGGTTACATGTAACTAACAAACAGCATTCTAAAATTGCAAATGTACATCTGTAGGAAGAATTACCATTAAGGTCTGCAGAGTCAACTTTAGAGTGCTTATGTCCGAGTTTTATAGATTACACGGTCAGAATTAAACACATTCATACTCAGGCTCACACACCAACGCGATTTCATATTCGGATTTACAAGTTTACATGACTGGATTTTTGAACACGATTACCCTCCATATTTTATTGCATGAATGTTTAAAATGGAGCATCTGAAAACCAAGTTGCATTTTAAGGAGCGAAATAACATACCGAAGTAACTTTGAAATGACATCGTAATTTTTTTTATAACCAAACCTACACAACCTTTTTTGTTAGTATGTAGGTGTTGTTGTATTTATTAAGGTCTTCCGTTTCCAACGGAAGACCTTATTGTTTTTGCTTTGTTTCTTTTTCCCTATTATTATTCTTGGTTTTTTTTCTTACGCATTTTTGTGCAGGCGATTTCTCAGAGATGGCTCAATAGATTTTCATGAAACTTTCAGATCCAATAGATGTTCATTCGAACTTAATACATATTTTTTTATTTTGATGATGTCACTTCCTTTTTAGAGTTTTTGACGTTTAAGCGATTTTTCAAGGGTCAGCTTGACCTGGAAACTCCTCCTAAACCATAAAAGATATCAAGTTCAAACTTTCAGGGATTATAGACAAGAGATTGTAGATGTGCCATTAGGCATTCATATTTGTCTGGCTCAAATGGCGTTAAAGCTCGCCTGGACCTGAAAATTGAGAATTAAAAAAGTCTCGATTTTTTGTGGTTTTCTTTGTTTATCTCTTTTCTTAAAAATATTTTGTTAAGACATGTAATGCAAATAAAGTTTATATTTTCAAGAGCGTTCGTTTGATATCAAGAAAAAAGGGCTGGCCCCTCAAATTAGGGGCTGAGAGGGATATAAAGTCTTTCATACATAGCACTTTACTGAGAAATAATTTGTTATATGTTATAGAAGCAAAAATTAAGGGGCCAGAAGTCGTCCAAAACTTTGTTCACTTATATCTGAAAAAGGACAAATATTTTGAAAAGCAATATAGAATAAAAGATGTTAAGAATGATGTTCTAAACAATATTCAACCATCAAAATTTCCTTATGTGGCCCCAAAAAGGAGATAAGGGGTCGGCCCCTAAAACGTTCTTTCCCAGATAGCTCAAGAACGGTAACGAATTTCTAAACACTTGTTAAACAAAAAAAGTTTAATATTAAAAGACCTTTCATTTGATATAAAAAAAAGGGGCTGGCCCCTCAAATTAGGGGCTGAGAGGGATCTGCAGTCTTTTTTTCATAGTACTTTACTGAGAAATATATTGTAATATGTTATAAAAGCAAAAATGTTGATCTCACACCTTTTTAACTGTAGATTATAAAAATTTTCTCATGTGTTACGTAATTAGGGGTTTTAAGGGGCCAGAAGTCCAAAACTTTGTTCACTTATATCTGAAAAAGGACAAATATTTTGAAAGGAATATAGAATAAAAGACGTTAAGAATGATGTTTTAAACAATATTCAACCATCAAAATTTCTTTATGTGGCCCCAAAAAGAAGATAAGGGGTCGGCCCCTAAAACGTTCATTCCCAGATAGCTCAAGAACGGTAACGAATTTCTAAACACTTGTTGAACAAAATATGTTTATTATCGAAAAACCTTTCATCTGATATCAAGAAAAAGGGTCTGGCCCCTCAAATTAGGGGCCAAAAGGGCTTTGAAGTCTTTCTTCCATAGCACTTAACTGATTTTGTAAAATGTTATAGAAGCAAACATGTTTATCTCACATTTGTTTAACAATATAATATAAAAAATTTTCATGCATAACGTAATTAGGGGTTTTAAGGGGCCAGAAGTCCAAAACTCTGATCACATATCTCAAAAAAGGACAAATATTTTGAAAAGCAATATAGAATAAAAGATGCGTAGAATGATGTTCTAAACAATATTTAACCATTAGAATTCCCTTATGTGGCCCCAAAAAGGAGATAAGGGGTCGGCCCCTAAACGTTCTTTCCCAGATAGCTTAAGAACGGTATTGAATTTCTAAACATTTATTGAACAAAATGTGTTTAATATCAAAAGACCTTTCATTTGTATCAAGAAAAAGGGTCTGACCCCCTCGATTTAGGGGCCAAAAGAGCTTTGAAGTCTTTCTTCCATGGCACTTAACTGATTTCCTTATGTGACCCTAATAAGGATATAAGGGTTGGCCCCTAAAACGTTCTTTCCCAGATAGCTCAAGAACGGTAACGAAGTTTTAAACACTTGTTGAACAAAATATGTTTAATATCATAAGAAGTCTTAACATATAAAGAAAAAATGAAAAAAATATATAAAAATAAGAATCTGTTGAAAATCAAATGATCTTTCATTTGATATTAAGAAAAGGGGCTGGTCCCTTAAATTATGGACTAAAAGGGATCTAAAGTCTTTTATTCATAGGTCTTCACAAAGGAATATTTTGATATTTGCTTAGCAGGAAAAAATGTTCATCTTGCATTTTTTTTACCCATGAACGTAAAAGTTTTCTTAATTGTTACAGAATTAAGCATTTTAAAGTACTAGAATCCCAAAAGTTTGATCTTTTCCTTCTCAAAAATGAGATACATTTTGAAAAGCACCCTATAGATGTAGAAGAGCATTATGAATCTGCTCCCATTCTAACATCAAGTTTCGTTGACGAATATCAAAGTCAAGGTCATATTCTCTTGAAAATATCGCACGGAAGACCTCCTCGTTGCTCGCAACGAGATCGTGTCTAGTTTTATTTTTATTTTTATTTTTTTTTGTTATTACATGTACCCTTGTATGCCTAAAAGGGCCCATAATTTGGAAATAAAATTATCTCTCTCTCTCAACCAAATTCAATATAAAAAGATCGAGAAGAATATGAAATTCTGGTAGTAGAGAAAAATTTTCTAAAATTTAATACATTTTCAATAAATGGTTTATTTTTCCAGGGGCCATGGATTTCACATTTTAAGCCTTTTTTTGCATACTTGGTCTAACCCATAAGAGCCCGGGGTTGCTAAGGCCATGAATGGCACAATCTAGATTTTTCTTTATTCTAGAGATGCTTCAAACTAAAAATGAAAAAAAAAACCCCTTGGAGTTGTTGTCTTCAAGAAGTTAACGGACGACGCATGTCACACGGCGCATGATTGACGATGCACGACGACGGACAAAGGACAATGGTAATACGTTACTTGAGAGATTCAAGGGACCTAAAACCGAGATGTTTGCTTCTATGTTGTGTTTATTCCTGGATTGCAATGTCCTTATTTTACATTTTGTTTGATGAATAACTTTTTACAGTCATCACGCGTTATGCACCGACATCGCGGAGCCTGGATTTTGCTACCCGATATCATTTTATTGACATCGAAAAAGTAGAAACACCAAAACCTTTGGTATACTTATACCTGAAACACTGTCTTTATACAATGTCTATTTAACAGTCTTAACGAGACGCTACTCCTTTACCATATGCTTCAAAAACACCCCCGCATTCAGTATGTCTTTATTTAAAACGACGCATTCTTGACGCTATAAGAACTTATACTCCGTCTGAACCGACAACTTCTCGTTATTTCAGATCTGTTTTTGAATATACATAGAGGAACAATCATGTTTATATCTATGGAAAGACACTACAACATTTTGGAAGTCTGACACCACCATGTTCTTCATAAAACTTTGCTTCTATGAAATAAACAATACATATTCTACCTGGAAGCATACATTTGAACAATATTCATTTAGTCATAACTTTTAAAAGTATTTGATAACGTTCGATGGATGTTTTAATTCATACATGTACATGAGCAATTCGATATAAACTGGTAAGATGGTATTGTGGTTTTGCCATTACAAATACAATTGAAACTCTACGGAATCTCTTTAGCTGTTCAAATTAAATTTTAACATTCGTAATTAGTTTCCAGCACTATTCTTGAATGAAGAAATCATATTAAAAATTACCATAAACTTTTATTACTTCGGGCAATACTACATTGTGGAACGTTAGAAATTGCTTGTGTTTCTAAACGAATTAAAGTAAAGTAAATCTATTTCAATTCTTTCAGACATTTCTTAATTATTTATGTTTGTCACTAACACATCAAAGAATTCTAAATAATTCTACAATCCTTTCTACCTTTCTACTATGGTGTGCATAAGGAACCAAAGAAATATGTTAAACGTTTTGAACAAATTATAATCTTTCTTTATTATGCATGTTTGTCACAGAGACAACAGTGTTCTGCACCTATCCTCTATCCCGATCCCGATGAACATTCCTCGTATTTGCTACAGGTGCAGCACTGGGGAAGCTTCAGTTGGACGAGTCTAAACCCACAGTTTTCACAGTAGATCCATGTGTCAAACTGGCGGAAACTGTCCATCAGACACTCGCTTTTATCGGCGGGATTTTCCAGGCAGCCTCTGTTTATGAGAGAACGAAAGTTAAGAAGTACCCTCATTACAAAACCTTGCATTGGAAACATTATGAAGAATAAGAAAAAAGAAATCGTTTGTCTTAATGTCATAGTTGAAATATAAATGTACAAATCTCAAATATCATGAATATGACTTTAGTGATATTTCTTCATTCCATCCCATCCCATCCCATTTTTGCGACCACTTGGACATCGCAACAATACAATACGCAATATTATATCCTGTTTAGTTTGTTATAAACCCCCCTCCCTTTTTGTAATTGACTGACGCAAATAAAAAGAGTTACATATTTACCCCATTATCGCAAATTTTGTGATATATGAAAAAACCCATTATATAGTATTTCAAAGAATATACATGTACTCACGACTTATCTTCACACTTTGCGTATCTAATACACTGACTTTCAGGCTTGACGACATAACACGTGGTTCCATAAACGTCGACCTTGGTAGGATAGGCAACCTCTGATGGACAGACATTTGTAAGCCCAACAGTTTTATAATAGCTAAAAAAAGAAATTATCTTATTAAAAACAATAAAATACTTTCCGTTTAATTGATACGAAAAAAATCGACCTCAGATAACAATCTCTCAAAAGGTTATTTGATGAATTGAGTTTTTATGCACTTGTATTGTTAAATATATTGGCAGTATACATGTAAGTATATACTATGTATATAATTGCTATCAACTTGAATAAAGACTTGAAATATGAATTGAAATATCTCAAACATCTCTTTGTCGTCTGTTCTTTACTTCATTTGATCTTTAATCTCCCATACCTGTTGTCGCAGTGGATGTATTTTTCTTTAATGGCAGCCATAACGCTTGGGTTCTTCCTTAAGAGGTATTCAATTTTCAACCTAAAATAAATGCAGAGAATTTTCAACTTTTTTTCAAAATTTGATAAATAATAAACGATATAAGCAGAATGTATACTGATATTTCAAAAGAATGATATCAATGATATAGGCCTACTAAGGAATCATTAGATTGCGTGGTGGCTCAATTTTCGTGGAATTCGTGGGTACCTCTTATCCACGAAAAAACATTCTCCACGTATTAATAATTTAGGGTTATAAAATTATTTCTTTTATTTTCTTTTGTAGGTATTTGATAACACACGAAATTACATCCCAACGAACCAATAAAATTTAAGCAATCCACGAAAATTGCCCCCCCCCCCCCACACGAATTTTAATGATTCCACAGTATATGATACCCATAGAATAGTATTAAAAATAAATCCTACGTTTTAAAAAGAATGTTCAAAGGATTTTTTTCTAATAATGTTATAGATGATGTTAAATGTGCGATTTAATTTTTAGTCAACACAAATATATAAAATACATGTACATGGTTACTGTCTTGAAATATAAGCTATATTTGGGCAAGGGTAAGAAAACGTGACAGAGGGCGAGGCTTGCCGAGCCCTCTTCACGTTTTCGACCCGAGCGCAAATATCGCTTATATTTCAAGACAGTTATCATGTATTTTGTTTATCGTGCAACATAATATCACATTTTGCACCTCAAACGAGCTTTATTTGACAATTTTCGCTGTTAACTCAGTTCAAACCATGACGCCTTGGCGTAAACGAAGCAAGAAAGATGACGTCACAGTGCATTTAAACGTAGGTTAAATGCAGAGGCTATATTGGGGCATTGGCCGAATATAGCTTTGGTTTATTGGGTTACCTTTATTCGGTCAATGCAAGGGGTAGTTTCAATATTTCAATAAGTTCATTTAGTGTTTTATTTGCCTAAGAAAAAAAAATCGACATTTGAATATGTAAAGAAACAAATTCTATTTTGATTCGAAATGTCTTTTTTCCCAACGACTCTCCGAACAAGCCTTACTGTAAAGCAAAACTAGGAATTGTTGATCTCTTTTTTAACAGCAACCTACTTTGTACTGGCTGGTATGCATTCATCGGAGACAGGGAGATCTGGGTTCTTCGGGCCGTCTGTCCAGCATTTATCCTTTTTGTCAAAATCTCCGTAAATGCTTGTTTTGTCATAATACGTCACAGGAAATAAATCTTCTGCCTCTGTGGCCGCCAAAAAGAGGGCGGAACCTATCAAAGTGAGGAATATGGCCTGAAAAAAAAATTATAAACAGTTTAACATATTGTGAAGCTAATGGATATAACGAATTATCTTTATAACGAAGCAAAACACCCGTTCCTGGCCCTTCTTTATAAACGTGTTTTACTGTACAAGTAACTTGGTACTAAATTTTATATATTTTTATTAAGAACCGTAGCTAAAAATATGGTGGCCCTGAATTTCTATCAGCATGATAAATTCAGATTACATATTTATAAAAATGGATGAATGGATAAGGATGTTTAAAAGATGCTTAAAAAATAGAAAAAAGGGTTTTAAAATATGTTATGTTTACCTAATGCATGTATTTAAAATGTGTATTTACATGTGTTTTTAAACATGTAGATAATATCATTGTTTGCTTTTATGTCAGTCTCTCACATTCCCATAACTGACATTTACAACAACGTTTGCGAACTGTAGCGTCACTAAACAATTTATAATAGTAACATGGATGTTCTAGTATTGAATGACAGTCTAATTGTGTACCTCAACTATATACATACATATAAAAGAGTTTCCTTAAAAAAATTAACGTCATAGTTGAAAAACACAGAAATGTTGTAAAAACTTAGCAAAATGAATCGAAGATTGAAAAAAAAGGGAATATTTCTATCCCGTCAATATCCATTTTTGAGTAACTATGTCCCTCAATTTGGGATTATGAATTATATCAGACAGATATTTTGTAGTATACCCTGTTTATGCAAATTATTTAATATATTTTCAACTCGACATTAAATTCTTTCAAAATACAACCCAATTGAAAACAAAAAACTTCTTCCATAACGTTTGGTATTTAAGAGAATGATTTTGTTAAAAAATTAAAACAAAATGTTTTAAGTAGCTGCAAAGCACTTTTATACTCCTAAGTTTTGATAGACAATCAAATAGTTTGTCTTCGTCACAAATATATTTAAAGTCTCTGACCTTCATTTAAATTACTTATCGTTATAAAAAAGTCATGTTTTATCCAGGTTCAAATACGTGATCAACATTTTCTATAAGGAGCGAGAGGGAAGCTCAAGTCCAATATGGAAATTGCTGAACACACAAAAACCATATAAGGTTAAGTACAATCAACATAACAAAATAATTCTACTGAGTGCTTGTGTATAAAATAAAACTCCACTCCGCTGCTGTTAACCTAACATTTTCTTACAAATTAGCAGGCTGTAAAACATCACATGATACCAGACACTTAACTCCTTTTTATCCAGCATGGCACTAACCAAGGTTTTGTGAAAGAAAATTTGTTAACTTTGAAATTCATATTAGAATTTAATTAAAGAAATTTTTGTAAAGATGAAATATTTACCTGCATGATGTACAACTTCTGAATCAAGATGACTAAATATACCGGTTCATCGTTCTCTTTTATATGATTGATATGTTATAAAACATGCTCATTAGTATACAGATTATTATTCGATAAAATCATTTTAATAATGTTTTCCTAATCCAATACTAAATGTATATTTCAAATTGATTCTGTTCATGGTACATAATTTCACTAACTAAGCTTGAAATCGAGGTTGCATAAGATGAGTTCAATCAGTGCGAAAACGTTAGGATTTACCACTTTTTGCAAGAATTTCATCTGGCGAATGTATAATATTGTTTCAAATGAAAATGCAATGTTACATGACGTATTCCATGTCCTTTAAAATTTTTCACAGAACATATTTATAAATTTAGATCATATCAATAAAAATTGAAGCGTATAAAAAGCGTTTTTTGTAGACATCAATTGTTTTCATTTAAGTTGTATGCTCTTTACTCTTATTTTGTTCTTTTCTTTACTACTTTTTTTCTCCAACGTATACTTCTTAAAACAGGCACTGCATACTATTTTGCATAGAATATGGACGTACAGACAATTTTCTCTGATATGTATTTCGAAAGTGTTCTGGTGTGGTTTCCAATTTAAAATTATACCAATAATTTACATAAGGTATCTTAGATTTACTCCCTGGGTACATTTTACCTCTCCTTAAGTTTTGATTATTCATGGATCCGTTGCATTATACAACTTTATTTCTTTTATGATTTAATTGAGATTTTCTGATGAATTGATATGATAATTTGTCAAAACTTTAATGTTCTGCTTTGCACAGATTTTGATGGGCTTTAGATATGCAAAACATATGTGCATTTTATAACATAGGTGGTATTTATACAGGGTTATTTCGATCCACATAATTCATCCACTGAGTGAACATCAGCGTACAACATGCAGGTAAGTTGTAGTTTGTAACCAAAAATTATTTGAGGTTATATGTCATTTTATATGCATTTCTATTATTGTTTTTATTTGCCCTTTTGGGAAAGCAAATTTCAAAAAGGGATAACAAAAATCTCCGATTATTGTTTGTTTCATTGGCGGAAAAGGTTTTGCATAAGATGCTAGACTTTCCGACTTTTGTATATTAGGGTCGATGTATGTGTTCGGATAAAGGTATTGACTTTATGTGTTATGTGTTATGTATGCGGAGAGTATTTGAACTTGCAGGATTTTTGTAGATTGTAACAGAATATAAAAGAAAACGCACGTGAATTGAAAAGTCATGTATCTATAATGTTGAAAACTGCAAATGTCGAGAGTCAGTCATGAGTAATTGAAAGTCTGAATGAAGCCTGAGAATGTTTTTTTGATCAAGAGCAATATTGGTAGAACTGTGAGGACAATCAACCAGCACATTTACAATATAGCCATATACAGAAAAAGAAAAGAATTTAGGCTCCAAATATTCTATTTAGATACGAAATTAAATTATACCACTATTTTATTAGTTCTCGAATAATGAATTGTTTCAGATAGTAAATTGAAACGACATACAAAAGAATCACGGAATGATCTGATATGCATTCATGTTCAATTTATAATATAAATTATAATATAAATTTAATCAACTTAAAGGTCATTACTCTGGTCTCGGTGATTTCTCTCCTTTTCTGGAGTCACGTGGTCGGTGAGGATTCTCCTGTTGCTAAACAAGCCGAACGCCGGGATGTTGATTTGTATGTCTCTTCACAATATGACAAAACTAGCAAGTATGGAGAGTATGACAAAGATAACAATTGCTGGACAGATGGACCTACTAACCCTGACCTACCCGTTGGAGACGAGTGTCAAAGCGCAGCCGTCAAGTAAGATTCGCCTCCGCAACATTGTTTTGCGTACCTACATGCAGCTTAAATGTTCATTCAAGTACACATACAAACATTTGTTTTAATACTATGAAAAAAAACAATCAGTATTTTTTTATTAACTTGTACAAGATGGTAAATGTACACATCTAATTATAATCGATAACGAATAACATTTTGATGGTGAAATTAACATTTCAGGCTGAAGATTGAGTATCTTCTGAGAAAGAATCCAGCTGTTAATGAAGAAATCAAAGAGAAATATCTTCACTGCGCAAACACGTAAATTAAAATCTACACAATATGTAATTCATGGCTAAAACCACATCAATCAAAGCAGAGAATTTCGATATCGATATATTTCATTGTATATAATTTTTGTAAAACAGATTGCAAAACTGTTGTTTATAGCTACTATACTCCATATGGGCTGGATAATGTTTGTCCCACTGAGGTCACTTTTCCTACGACAGTCGAAATATATGGCAAGAAATGTTACATCGTCAAGCCAGAAAAGCAGTGTCTGACCTACGTGAAATGTGAAGACACGGCGTAAGTATAAGATAAATAATACAAGTATTTGCAAAAGCGTTTAATCGTAATTTATCAAAAGCTTTCTAATGACTTGGAATTTTATTTCATATTAATAATATATTTTAAATAAAAAACTAGCAAAGCAATGATTTGCAGTCTGCTTAAACAAGAAATACATGATTGAATTGAAACATCAACAAATGTATAGTTTCTTAAAAAGAAATTACACAGAGATTTATAGTGTGAAAATTAATTCCAGGGGCTGCTCCGGTTCAACATCAGATACAAGCAAATGTCTGATGTCTTACTTCCGTAGCTTTAATGCATGGGTTTATTGCGAAGATTGCGGATTTACGATGGTCAAGCTCAGTCTTCCACAATGCTGCACATGTAACAAGTATGAACAATGTACTATACCGGGTTGATTATCACCAGTATGGTTGAAATAAATTGAATCCAATCCATCACTGCCTTATGTGTTTTATATATGTCACCCAGGTTTTTCTGTCTTTTTCTGGTGACAACTGAAAAAATGACCAAGGCTTCTTTAATAAAGTTAACGTCGTTTATTCTTGAGTGTCCAGCAAAAAGTCATAAGATATAATATGACATATAAAAACATAAGTAGTAAAACAATGAGTCTTTGCACTGAAAACAATATGCAACAAAATCTTAAAGTTAATATATTTACTGACCACATTAATTAGAACCTATGATTCACATGCGCACATAATATCAAATGACAATAGATGTTCAAATACACTAAACAATCACTACACAAATGGGGGAAATTAACTTAAATGGAGAACTCGCTTGACCATGATGAGGTACACTATTTATGAAGAACAAGGCTAGGGTGTTTTGACGAACATTTGATAAGTACCAATCAACATGAACAAATAAGAAAAATAAAGAGTGGATGTTTAATAATGAGAATAATTATCTGTTGGAGCCTTGTAATAAACATGAATTGGGGCTAAGGGAATAGAAAAACCTATCTATGCAAATAACACATAGATGTATATAAGTTTCTGTAGTCAAAGACATTAGTGCACATGTACCTGACTATAAAAACAAACAGAACTACAACGATTGCTACAAAAATGCTAAAACATAGTATTAAAAGACATATCAACACTTACACATTGTTCTGTGAACAACCGGTCATTGCAAATAATTGAAAAACACATATTTCCAGGGAAATTAACCTTTTCGCGTACAACTTTCAATTCATGCGGAAACATAAACAAATATTATAAACTCTAAACCGGTCACGTGGCAATATCCGGAATATGAAATAGCAAATTTACAAATGTTGAGTAATTTAGCTTTCTAAATCACAAAAGGACACAAGAGCCATACTGAGTAATAATCAACATCATATCCTAGAATTATCATTTAGAATGATTAATTAGTAAATTTAAGACTGATCACGCCATGCGCGTTTTCCGGAAAGAAAATTCACAAAGAAAATAAATTAAGATTTTAACTTACTAATTTTGAAATTAACAGAATAAAATAGATTTACCAAATCAAAAGTAAGCTCGTTAATGATAGTTAAAATGAATCGTTGAATGCATTTTAACAAAAATGTTATTAATAACATTTCGTGACAAATTAAGCAACCTGAATAAACAATGTATATTCATGCTCTATATGAAATTTTTGTACAAAGTGCATGAAACAAAATAAACACAAATAAATCAAATTATAAAATAGTACATTGCATATTTATAAATTGAACACATAGTAATAAAAATATAGTTTCCTACCTGAAATAATGACCAAGGCTTCTTTAATAAAGTTAACGTCGTTTATTCTTGAGTGTCCAGCAAAAAGTGACGCGCTGGGCACTTGATACAAAAATCAGCCTGGTCGAGGTAGGGTTCGACAAAGGGGTAATTATCAAAACAACAAAAACATATACAGATACATATACTCAAATTACCTCTCGAGGGCCTCTCACAGAAAAGATACCTAAAAGAGCAGGTCTAACAAAGAAACTTAATCCGATGACCTGACACTAATTGAGTCAGGAGGACATCAAAAGAATTTGTTAATCGTATTGCGTGGCTTTGCATAAAGGCTATTTGTTGATAAATAAAATGGAATTTAACGTGCAATCAAAATGTGTGAATATGTACCCAACTTCTTAAATTTGTGGCTTTGAGCTAAAATACGCGTTAATCATTATTCTGTGATAAAGAAAGGATTAACTCAGGAATTTTCTTGAACATGTTAGATTGAAATTGCTGATTTTAAGATAGAAAGAATAATTTCTATTTGCAATATTTTCTCACAGTTTATTTTGTACAAAGTTACTTATTCAATTAGTGATTGACACTTTCGGACTCCATGTGTGATTTCAAAGAGACAGAGTGCCATGTCTCAAGGACTGCTAATCTCTTAAAACATCATCGTGCAATTATCTGTTTTTCATTTCTAGGACATCAAAGACTCATTGAGTTTATTTAATTATTATATATCCGTCAATCTTTCACTCAGCTTACTTATGTTATCACCTGTTAATTAATACTTATTGTTTAGATTATTACATGTATATATAGTCATGAAAAATTGTCAATCGTCAGTCTGGAATACGGCGGCCAGCCTCGGCCAGTCGTCCGACTCACCCAGAGTCTTGAGTCCGGAGGCCAATACTGGCCATATCCGACTTGTTTGTAATATGTCTGTCTGTTCAATTGTTATAATGCTGCCATCGTTGAGTCTCGTCCAATAAATTCGGAATCCTGCATCAATTGCGTTTTATTTCTCTGGAATTCCATATTGGTGGACCTTTGGGAATACGGCACATCTATCCTTCGTTTTTACCCTACGGCACACAGCGTGCCTCAACCTTATACCTTGTACCCTTTACGCCAACATTCCCTCACCCCGACCGTACTGCACACGACAGATGCAGTTCCAGAGGAATTCCTTAGCACCGTTCAAATCTACGCGGTCACATATATTTGGATGAAAATTGATCCGTGCTACATTATTTTTGAGGTACATCCTTAGGAATTGATATTCGTTGCATGTTTTTATTAGAATCAGTATCATGACGAAAATCATATTTTGTGTTTCGCATGCAATCCTAAACTTACCTAATTCTTAAATATATGGAATTTATCATCCGTTCGACTTGAAAATGACAGTCAAAATGTTCAATTTTGGAAAATATTCTACTCTTAAAATTGTATTGCTATTTATAAAAACAAAAACCCTCCTTTATTCGAACTTGGATTATAGGTCGAAGCTGTACTATTGCGCTACAGAGATAGAGACCCACTTCCAGCGATATATTAGTCGTTTTACAATTGGTTGAAATTGCCATATTTTGATGTACTGTCATAAAAAGAAAAAGTCACAGGGGGTCGAAGAGGACCCTTATAGACACTGTATGGGTGAGGCCGTTTAAATGCAAACGGGCTGATAAAATTAATAAACATGTGATCTTTTTAAAACCTAAATGTTTTACCAATTTAACCTTTACAATGATAGGGTAACATCATACAATTTGAAGATAATGATCAGTATAACGTTAGTAAATAGTGTCTTTTCTGAAAAGTAAACGAGTTTTGGACAACCACACTGGTGTAAACCATAATTGATTTTAAAGAAAGGTGTTTTAATACGGAGAATAATATTCCAAACATTGAAGAAATAATTGCACAAATATTGGCAATGTCATTCTTATCATTTGTAAACACAAACTTTAAATAAAAATATTACTATAAAATAATAGGTATATTAATATGCAAAATGGTTTTTAAAAAATTATGTTAAAATAATAAGCATTAGAGACCTTTAGAATAACGCTGAAATAAACGTGCAAGCCACCTAAAATACTTTGCAAAATTATTTAAAAATACTAAGCAATATAGTCATTTGGAATTATGTTATAATAACGTTATAAAACATGAATGCTTTTAAAAGTTATGTAAAACAATGAACAGTATAGACATTAAGGATAATGTTATCGGAACGTGGAAGCCACCATAATTGCCCTATATTATGTGGAAATAATAAACAATATAGACCTTTAGAATAACGTTAAAATAGCGTGATATAAACGTTATGAAACCGTGCAAGACACAATAAATGCTTAAATAAATGTGAAAAAATAATAAGCAAAAAAGACATTTTAAAAAACCCCCATAATTAAACGTTTTGATAACGTTGTTTTTTCGATTGGTAAGAACTTTAAATCATTGTCCAAGATTTTAGATTAATTCAATTACATTATTTACTATTATATATTGATCATACATCATTTTGGAGAAAATATCATAATGAATATTGTTAGAAAACATATGAAGTTTCTAATTAAATATGCTTTAATTTTAATTTTTCTTTGTCGACTGTTGGTAAAAAATTAGTATAAATGATCACAACCCTCTAGTATTGATCTTATAAGGATATATTTAAGCATAACTGCTGGTCTGTAGCTCCCGATATGGAAAAAAACCGGGTGAATGGCATGGTAGCTATATTTCCTTACGTGTTAAAAAGTTCAAAGCTGTGATGGGAAAAAAACTATTAAGTTAATAAAATTGTTTCGTGTGTATCAGTGTGTTTCCTAGAAAGTCACCCTTACCAATAATTTAAATGGCATCATTAAGTGCAGTTTTCTTTTGGAACTTATATAAGCGAGTTCTCTGTCCACTACTTGTTTATATACCTTAGCATATTAAGCTTCTACATGTACCTTCAATAAATGATTTGACCATCCGTATGCCAGCAATGATGAATAAACAATTAGTTGTTTGTACATTTTTGATATGGTTGGAATGTATAGACCATATATACACTGCTTCAAAAAGCTCTCATTTGTTTAGGCTAACACTATGAGTGGTCTTCCCTTTCCATTAAAATGTCATTCCATTTCTCTCACCTTGATATAAATAGGGGAACTGTTGATTAAGGAATTCGCTTAAGTTGGGCTTACTACACACGCAAATGCCTTTATTTGGTTTTTTAAACCTTTAGAAATTAACTTTCATGGGATTCGAACGAAGCACAATTTCCTTGCATTTAAGTGCATAACATTTTCATCAATGTGTCTGTAAACGTATTAAAGCAGTGAAAAAAAATGTTGTATTTGTTTCAATTTACCATGTCGGGGGAAACGAGACACTTCCACCCATCAGATTTGCAGAACTCCGACATTATATGATTATGCTGCACTTAGCTGGCTAATCTAATGAAATTTGGCACTTCCTGGACCGTGATTAGGACCCTCGAGATACTTAAAACTTTTTAAAGAATTATGAGAATTCAATTCAAAATGTATATTTGCTTGTAGAAAATATTGTTCGATTTGTAATTGATGAACTACTGTGTGATCAGTTTGCTGTCTTGTACCTTGGGATAGCAACGACTTTGTTTATAATTTTCCCGTGAAGATTAAGCAGCGACCACTCTTTTTTCTGTAAGGTGTTCAAAGTTTCCTTTTTCACCGGACAGGTGGTGATGTTTAAATCCATTTTCCTACATGTTTGTTTCATGTATAAACTCATAAGAGCTCTCACAATTTGCCTCAAAATACTTGTTATGTTTGTTTTAATGGTCAATTTTACCAGATGGTCTATAACAAAATTAAAATTAATTCTATTCTATTCAACATCATTGATTGGGACTACAGTGGTCTTCCACCACAATACCACGCTAATATTGGATTGCGGTGACCATTAGAGTTGTAGTCTGTCACTGTCACCATTGTTAATTTGGTAGTCAATTGGTGGATCATATTTATTTAAGTTTGGCAACATTTATATCCAGTACAATACACTAGATGGCCATTACAGGGTGTACTTATGTCAATACAAAAAAAGTATAACATGCAAGACTGTGCATTAGCACAGTCGAATTGCACTGAATTTGATTGATTGATTGAATCAATACTGATTGTTGTGCTTATGCTTTTTTTCATACCTTAACCATTGCATTGAATAGGATTGATAATGGTTTTGTTTGGTGACGTTAACGTTTGTGCAATTCTGCTTACCCATTGCACAATTTACCTATTGATAGATCGACAAATTTTGTTGCGATGTTGTTGTTGCAAGGCTGCCATGCCGTAGCCTCGAGTTGAAAAGAACCGCAACCAGTAATGCTATATACATGTAATTTAAATAAACAAATCAAACTAGATGTTGTCATTAGACAGCAATACCCGCACCAAGTGTTTGCCCCTAAATAACAATCTCTTTACCAGTTTTAGTCAAAAGGAAGGCCACATGCAATTTCTGGTACTTTTTAAAACTTATAATTTTCATGAAGGATGAGATCCCATCCCATAATACACATGAGCGGCCCTTTATATACTATTTGGAGTTGAACTGTTTGCATATGAATTTTAAATTTATCAATAATCTTAACATTTCATGACATAAAAAGTATGGTCTATATAATTATTACAAACAAAGTTATACTATGCCTCCCTTTCGGCGGTTTTTGGCGCTAGATTTGCTTTTGTGTGCCAACATCGTGTGCCGGATTCAGAGAAGGGGTGGGGGTGGGGTGGGGGTCCAGACCCCCTTGAAAAATTCATTTATATAGTAAAATTACCAAAAATAAACCTCGGACTCCAACCCCCTATACCCCACCCCTGCAAACACAATTATTACCCCGCCCCCCCCCCCCCCCCCCACTCCCTATGGAAAAACTGAATCGTTCTTAATCCGTGGATGTGCCGCTACTGCCAAGGAGATAAATAAACATCAGAATATTTTGATTAAAACGAACGCCTGTACATGTAGTTGCAACAAAGAAGATTGTAAACAGTGCAAAATAAATGACACATTGCGCAATGCTTTTCACTGCAGGACTGCCAGGACAGAAGATATAATTATTAAAGGTGTTATGGGACACATATCGATACTAATGTTAATAAAAGTACGTTATAATCAAAATACTTTTAACATTTTAGAATTTTCAAAATTTACAATATTTGGCCAACAAAAATAGGTTTTGTAACATTTTTGGAAACTTAAGGTAAAAATTAGAAAAGGCCCAGCAGGATTCGAACTCTTACTTACAGACAATTAGTTAACGCTCTAACCCAATTTGTGCTACGCTGTTAGGTATCATAATTTTGAGGGGAAAATATTATATTTATACTTTAGTGTTTATTTTGATAGGGAGTACGTCACAATATGCAGGTGTCCCATACCACATTCAAGCTGAAATTTGTGCTTTACATGGTTAATTAACTAATTTATGAAATTGTGCAAGGGGTTTTAAAGAATAAAATTGTGAAAATACATGCATGTTATACATGTAAGTAAATGATATTTGCTAAAAGTTACTTACACAACACAGGTCTATTGGTTGCATTAGCGGGTACTAGTATTACCCAGCTCTTTTGGTTAGATGGGTTTCACGTGTTGTACATGTACATATGTGTTTTTGGATATGCAGAATAGGATTAATTAACATGCATAAACTTTTCTCTGTGGTGATCAGCTAAAAGAATTCATATTGTGCTCTAATTGGATTATTATTATGATGTTGACCAATATAGGTAAGTATAATGCATGTAGTAGCGCAATATTTTGAGATGCCGGTATACATGTAAGTATACTTTTACTTTCGAAATAAGTGATCTCCCTTTGCCAGCATACTTACTGTATCAACATATGTTAATATTTAAATAACTTTTCATCGTTAACTTTCCTATTGCATTTGTACAGTTTCTGTAATTTTAAAAGTTATTTTTTCATCTGTCAGACTTACACTATTGAGTTGACCCCATATTGACCCTGTGACATTTTATATTAAATTTTGTTTATATAAGTGAATATATAGACTTACCATGTTATATAAGTTATAATAGGGAGGAAGGGGAAAGGGTCTTAACCCTTCCCTATCCCTAGGATTTGTGGATTAGATTCATTTCTTGTGAGAATGAAGGTATGCAGCTTTTTTTCATTAAAACTTCTACCCCATCATCACACACCAGTAATAGAAAAAAAGTTAATGAGTGTACTTTTATTTTGCTTAAATTACTCGTTTTGTCAAGAGATATGTGGTATTTGCATGGATACAGAATGATCAAGATTTATGACTCATGAAATTATGAAAAAGTGTGCGTTTTAATCCTGATTGTTAACAATATACATGTATAATTATATATATACATGTAACATTATACTAGGAATGTCAATCAATTGCAGAATTGCCAATCGGTTATAATGTATTTCATTTTGACTGATTTATCAGATAATTGTTTTGAAAATATAGACATTTTTAAATATGACATATTATCAATATTTTCTTAAGTTTTCAGGATTGATTGTCTTAAAAAGGCTATACATAAAAATGTGATCATCAAAGAATGATAAAAGTTTAACAAGATCTTGATTTGGCATTTAAAATATTCTTTTGGGTCATAATTATCTACCTAATTTTAACTAATGAAGTTTTTGATTGTTGAAATATGCTGAACACCTTATTTCTGAGTTTGGGGCAAAATAAGTCTGGTATGAATGAACTCCCTATTGTTGTTAATGATCAGGGGTTTTCCTACTGTTTTTCAATTGGGTCCAGAGTCCGTAGAATTGGGAAAATAGACGCGTTAACTGTTGAATTTGAGAAAATAATAAATTTTCTTAAAGAACTACTGGTTTCATTATTATTCTCCAAAATATAAACGAAAGTGAACAAAATTGCTAGTTTGTTGCATTTTAATTATCAGCAAGGTTAAACAATGATTCTAATGACTTTAATGCGATGATTATTTTCTCTTTTTGGTCTTTAAAAAAGTCAACAGCTTTTTCCAAGATCTATGGGCACCTGATTGCGAAAAAGGTCTTGAATTGGGAAAATATTGATGATTTTTTAATTGGGAAAGGTTCCGGTAAACGGACCCAAAACTAAGCCATGAAAACCCCTGATGATTGACAAACTGTGTTAGTTACATGTATTTTGTTGACCATGCAGGGTAAACTTTTATTTTGTAGAAGTCTTTCGTAAATGATCATTCTGTTCAATTCTGCTGATCATGTCAAGTTACATTTAAGACATGACCCCTGCCCCTGGGGTCATCCAAACCCCAAATGACCAAGTATCTTAAAAACCATTGCATCCTATATATTTTTTGTTCCTAATGTATTATGATGCATCAAATGTTATGTAGGCCATGACCCTATGGGATTGTTCTGACTCCCATGAAACAGGAAAATACCAAATATCTTGAAAACTGTTGGGATCCCCACCACTAAGCCATATATATTCTTGTTTCTAAAGTATTATGATGCATCAAATGGTATAAAGTACATGACCCCCAGGAGTT
>WFKH01010211.1:44369318-44390129 GCA_016163765.1 Magallana hongkongensis
GCTATCACGTCCATTAAAACAAGCTATATAGAGAGGACTGGCACCGTCCTTATCACATAAATTAATGTATGCCCCATTACTCAGTAAGAGTTGTACAGTGCTATCATGTCCCTTTTTACAAGCTTTAGAGAGAGGACTGGCTCCGTCCTCATTACATGAATTAATGACTGCTCCATTACTCAGTAAGAGTTGTACAGTGCTATCATGTCCGCTTTTACAAGCTATATGGAGAGGATTGGCACCTTCATCCGTAGTTAAATTAATGTCAGCTCCATTATTCAGTAAAAGTTGTACTGTGCTATTATATCCCATTTCACAAGCTATATGGAGAGGACTAGTTCTCTTTCGATTGCTAAAATTAATGTATGCCCCATTACTCAGTAAGAGTTGTACAGTTTTATCTCTTCGTGTTGCACCTGTTTCTTCATGATCATAATATCCGTATCTCTGGGTATCATTACCAACTGCTAGTTGTAGAGGGGTCCACATTTCCAACATGTCACTTACTGAATTTATGTTGACTCCGATCCGTATTATTTCTTCAAGTATTTCATAATTATGGTATACGCTTACGATGTGAATAGGTTGAAGATCTCCATATTTACTAGACCATCTAAATTTCAAGGATTCTTTAACACGATCTTTGGAAAATACATGAAACAATTTCATTGATCCATTACAATACACTGCGGGAAGCAAGGAAATGTCAATGCAATTGGCTTTGGTTTGTTGTAGAGTGTTTAAACATTCAAGTGAAAAATCTGTATGACCAAGAACAATCAGTGCAAATAGGGGTTTTGGTTTCATTTCTAAATAAATGAAAGCAAGTTTTGACACATATAATTGTTTTGCTTCCCAAAGAGCAGTATATGTTATTTTAATTTTCTGTTCATTTTTTTTAAATAGCAATTGTAGTTTTTCAGGATTCTTTTGAATTATTTTTTTCAATACTTCAATCATCTTTTTCTCCTTCATGCAAGGATTGAGAACCACATCTATAAAGCGATTACCGATCAGTTCATTTAAAAACCTTTCTCCCAGTTTCACTCTGTTTTTATCACTTAAATAGAAAGTGAACAGGTCCTTGAGTTCTTCACAATCCCATAACCTTTTTCTGAGTAAGCCGATATCAGCGTATTCTATTGTTTCGTCGGGATATTCTGTTACGAACACATGAGTTGTAACTTCCATCACCAAATCATGACAAAAACGATACTTGTCACCAACTTTTATGACCAAAAAATCCGTTAAGGAGTTAAGATTATCCCCAATAGCTGAAGGTGGTGTGTTCTCTGGTAATCCAGACAGTTTTAACGTGTGTTTGAATTTGTTTTCCATGTCTTTATTTTCTAAAAGATCATTTGTGCAAAGATCATCGTTAAAAAGAAAAAGGAGAGCCAAAGCACAATATTTACCTTGGTCTTTCTTTTTAAACTCTAATATTACATCTTTTAGCACTGTTCTGGGTTCTGAAAAAAATCTTATATCCTTATTTTTAGAATATAATTTACACAATAACGGGAAATACCTTTTTACTTCAACTATCCTATCACACTCATTGTCAGATAAATTCATATCGGATGTATATCTAGTCAAAATCTGACGTTTTTCATCAACGGATAATTTGTATTTCTCATTATCGATGTCTACGATATCTGATCGATTCACGAGATAACGTTGGACTCTAGTATCAGATGTAATATTGTTTCTACACGACATCAGAAGCTTTGCTCCTATTAAATAAAGCGTACGCATTTGCCATGAATTTATCAATATTTCATCACAAGATTCTTTTCCAAATGGATCATTAAAAACAAAAAGAGTTTCTCTTCCTTTAAATGATTTTAAATGATTCTTGATATCTTCTTTTTTTGTTACTCGTCTTACGGTCCAGCCCTGTTCTCTGTAGCTGAGTGCAATATGTTGAATAATGGCTGACTTTCCGGATCCGGAGTGACCAGCCACAATGACCAGGTCCCTGCTTTTAATTAATTTTTCTACTTCTTTACACGCCTTTGTTGAAATAAAACAAGAGTCGTCCTGTTTCCATTGGTCAAACATGGCTTTTTCATTGGGAGATTCTGGAATTAAAAAAAATTGTAAGAAATAAATGGTTACATTATAGAGAATACATGTGGAACGTCATATACATTAATAACCAGCAAGTAAACATTAAAATGATATCATCCAATTAACAAGTCAACATGTCGGAAAAACAAAGATGATAAATGATGATTACTGAATTATATAAATTGGGCATTAAACATTCAAATAAACATATCTGGACATACTTATAATTCAATGAATAGTATTTTAAACACATTAGTAATATTCATTTACAATATAGTTTACATATTAGATGGAATATACACTTCTACGTTCAAATACATTTTGACAGATTGATATGAAACTTATTACACCTTTTTTAGATAGATCGATAAAGTTGACTCCGCTTAATTTAAAAGTTATTTTGTCAGAAAAAAATTATTATACTAACCGGGCTATAATAATAACCGAACCCAGCTAAATTCAATGTGTACAAGTATGATATGTGCCTATTATGCATTCTTACTATCTATTGCTAGACAATGAAATATCCACAATCATTGATGGTTTCTTCTAAAACTTTACATTTAATGCTTCAAAAAAGTTAATTTTATGGATGAAGTTAACTATTACAAGATGCTAAAAATTGCAAGATCCACCAATCTACTTCCGATTGGTTAACATGCTTTCATTTTGGGTTTTTTCCTGTTGATCCGGTTTTGACTGAATCTAATAAGGCATTCATGAGACACTTCGTTTTCAATAACTTCTTTTAATAGCAAAATCAAATAAACCATAAAGCTATGCAGAACTTTGCTCATTCTTCCTATAAACTAAAGGCATATCTAAAAAAGACTTTTGTCACTACATAACTGCAGGACAAATCATAAAACGGAACAAAATATACATGCAGTCTATTATACCCTATAATATATATACTAGCGGAAAAAAGAAACTGTGCATTATAAAATTTAGTATAATTTTTCTATATCTATTGTTTGTATTTATAAAATTTAAACAATCGATAATGGTATTGTTTTTGACAATATCGGATGGTACACATGTAACCGTTTTTCATGATTAGTGAGCATCTTTTGTTTATTGAAGAATTTGTACGCAGGAGTTTTACGGGCCAATACTTTTTGGAATAAGAACTGTAAAGGATTTGTTAAAACTTTTTTTGTTAAGGAAATCACTTTAGTTTCAACAAAATTTACCCCTATGTCATGCCTCGACTCAACGAAAACCAACGTAATCGTGCTGTTGGGATGCTGCAACCTGGAATGGCACACAATACTGTAGCAAGACACTTTGGAGTTCATCGGAACACCATCCAGTCATTATGGAGACGTTTTCAATAATCTGGCAACACCCAGGATCGACCGCGCTCTGGGCGACCTCGTGTGACGTCACGTCAACAGGACAACCACATTAGACTTGTGCATCTGAGAAATCGTTTCCAGACAACAAGTTTGACTGCCCGTAGCATTCCAGGGCTTTGACCAATTAGTCCAAGAACTGTGCGAAATCGTCTGCGCGAGCAAAACATCAGACCAAGACGTCCAGCGGTGCGCCCAGTACTGCTTCAACGTCATCGTATCGCCAGACTAGCGTGGTGCACACATCTGCGATTCAGAATACAGGACTGGGCCAATATTCTGTTCACTGATGAATCCAGATTTCATTTGGATAGCAGTGACGGCCGTTGTAGGGTGTATCGTCGCGTTGGGGAGCGTTACCAGGACGCTTGTGTTATGCAACATCGACAATTTGGTGGAGGTAGCGTTATGGTGTGGGGTGGAATATCAGTACGTGGAAGGACCCCTCTACAAATTGTCAATGGAAATCTCACCGGCGTACGCTATCGAGATGAAATTATTCAGCGTCATGTGATACCCTTCATACAGAGACATCAAAATCACATCACTCTGCAGCAAAACAACGCAAGGCCACACGTTGCACGTGTAGTTCAACAGAATGTCGATGCCTTGCCTTGGCCAGCTGTTTCCCCCGATTTGTCGCCGATCGAGCACGTCTGGGATGAAATAGAAAGACGTTTACGCCGTTTACCAAATCAGCCAGAGACATTGGCTGATTTAGGCCAGGCTTTAAACAACATCTGGAACAACATCCCTCAAGCATTTCTGAACACTTTAGTGGCATCAATGAGGCGTCGCTGTCAAGCATGCGTGAATGCAATGGTGGTCACACGCGTTATGAATTTTGTTAATTCAATTTCAAATAACAGTGACTTTCGAGTGTGCTGAAATTGACGTTATTCGACGTTGACATTAATGTGTTATGAGATGTTGTTACGAATACATGTATTAACAGTATTACAAAAAATAAAATTTGTTCATTGTAATTTTTAAATGTTTTTTCATATATAAAATAATGCACAGTTTCTTTTTTCCGCTAGTATAGTTATCAATGATTTCAGAAAAATAAGGGACATTCGCTTATTCAAACTGTAAAGAACAATATACAGCGATGTTACTTGACAGGTGCATAGGCATAGTACCATAGGCATGGTACCCAAGCCACGTGCAGTGAGGCGTGACTAATCCCGTCTTGACAGCACTGTCGGTAAATTTCAAAGGGATTTTGGAAGCTAGAGTGTTTATACAAGCTACCCAGGAGTGGCAAGCACATGAAAAATGTGTAAAACTCAATTGATAGGCGTGATCTTTATATTATATTTCACTATTTAAGCTATTATATCATAAACGTATAGAAAATATACCCTTTTCCGCCCTGTGTTATATAAACAGATATAAACAGAAAATTCGCCTACTCGTGTGATATATAACCCTAAGGGTGTGATATAAGATTTATATTTACATTCTACTGTGTTTTTCCATTAAATTCTGTGATCTTTAAATACCTCTCAATGCAGTAGTAGTCACTGGGTACTCAAAGGTTAAAATGACGAGTTTTATTATGACGTCACAAACGTTGAACGCTGTAAACTGCAACGTCACAAGCGAAAATCAAAGTTCACGCTTTTGGCTGTTACTGTGACTCTTACCCTTAGGATAAGATAGAAATTTTTAGGTATGAATCACATTTGCAGACAAGGCAAGAAGTTAAATGTAAATGTAAATATAAGCATTAAATCATGAATTTTTGAAGTATACACTCTCATAACTGCAGCGATGTGTGCATACAAATTTTCATAACGCGCTAACGCGCGTTACTAAATTTGTATGCACACATCTCTGCAATTATGAGAGTGTATACTTCAAAAAATCATGATTCAATGCCATAATATCACACCCCTCTCCGGCAATCTTTGGATGTTATATCACACCCCTTTCCGTGAATCATCGGCTATTATGACGTAGAGATCGATATGCGTCGTACAACTCCGATCTCCGAGTATGACGTCAAATAGTAACGTCGACGTCAACTTGGTATACAAACAGCTGGCGCAAAAAATTCCGGGAAGTTTATTAAAGATGGAATATATAGACACGGAGCGATTTGTTAGCAATAAATATTCATCTGACACATGATGTTGTTTTTTGTTTCTTTAATATTTTCTATAAGTATATGATTTAAGAAATGTAAATAATGTAAATGAAGCCGCACGTATGAATACAAAACAGTAACAGCAACAATATTCAAAATGGATGCGCTTTCAGCTGATGCAGGGCTATTGAGCTGAATTTAATGGATTAAACACAAATAGAAAGTTGAAATCTGAACCGGCTGAATTGAAAACAAACGGAAATTACATGCGATGGCTTGTGATTCTATTCACTATGTAGCAAGATTCGTTAAAACTGGTTTTGATGTGAGTTAGATCGCTGGAATATGCAACTGGATGCAAGGAGACGCGATCGTGGACGAAATAGTTGATATGTCGACAAATAATAGTATGTATGAGCGACTTTTGTAAATGTTGTGGTAACTAGATGATATATCTGCCGCTTGGAATACGCCGAAGGAGTTGATGCACGGGTGTTGCTAAAACGGAAACGGAACGGAAAACGGAACGGAAAGCGGAACGGAATGAAAAACGGAAAATATGATATCATCTTTTTGAACTGTTTATGGTTAAAACAAGCTAGAATCGATATACTTTTATATAGATATATTTAATCTTCAAAAGGATTTAATTTTGAGCGGATTATCGAGAAAAGAGTATGTGAGTATAGCACGATATTATAATTGCTTTGGCAAAAGTGAACATATAAGGCTCATTGCTAGAAATGTTAGTACAATCTTAATTTTTTTTTCTAAAATGGGTGAAAATCAGAACTTAGACAAGGATTGCCGATATATCAAACAACAGCATCGTTGACCTGAACAAATACTGCTTGATTCAATCAAGTGATACATGCATTTAGAACAGTTTTCGGTAATAAAGTTAACAATCGCATGATGCAGAATAACTCCTAAAAGATGATTTAGTTTTTGTTAGTATTTTGATTTTAAAAGGACATAGACACGATTAGAACTAACAATTTTATATTTTAGTATTTCATTTTTAATGTCTTGAATGATAAACTTCAGCATTTTATATTATAGTTGACTTTTAAGTTGATGCACTACCCATAGCTTTGCTTTACGATGCTTATTCTGATGACCGATCATGTACGTGTGTTAATTTAAAACTCATCGTTACCAAATTTGAACAGCAGTGTTACCGTGAAGTGTATAGGCCTGTATGTCCGCTATAATTATTCCTGGAATTGGAACAGCCAGCCTCGCCGTAAATGCTGATTGTTGATCGCAAGCAGACGAAATCGTGAGAAGACGCTTAATTTTCTATTTAGTGAACTAAATTTTGTGTATTGTTTATTTTTCAAGGCTAAACTTTTAATTTTTTATATTTATAAAGTTGTATTTTGTTTGCTGACAATTAAACAGACACAACTTTACATTTTGTTGACAGTGTTTATTTTGGAAATTCCCGTTCTATAAATAGTGTTAAATCAGAACAGTTGAGAAAAGTAGATCCGGCAAAAATTTTATTGATGCAGGTATCAAAGAAATTTTTCGACCAACCAGAAGCGCCAATATCTGATCAAACTAACAAATATTAAATGATATAAAAAACATAACATGGCAATTTTTATATCGCATCTAATTTTTATTTAGTCATCACAGATTTCAAAAAGAAAATAAGTCCTGCAAGGGGTCGTTTTCAAGCATCGGTCGATACAACCAAAGCTGAAATAAGCTTGCTTACTGTTCATTGGTAGGAAATTGTACTCCATTGATTGTTGGGAAGGCTTGGATAAAAATGTAAATTCTTTAAAATAAATATGATCGCTTTTAATTTTCAATATGCGATATCCAATCATAGAATTAATTGCCAATGAATTCGATAATAAATTTGAAATTTTTAAATATATATCTTTTATATACTTTACGAATATGATCTGATATATATTGTTTATTCATTTGTTTTCGTATTGTTTTAGAACGTGATAAAACAAAAAAAAAATTAAAACAAATTTAAGATAATCAAAAGTAAAGCGACGAAGTCCGTCTCTTATGACTTTCAGAATCAACTCTACTACATGAAAAATGACAACAACAAACCGCCAACCATCTAAAAAATCCGTGAAAAGCAATGCGGACCTCTAAAAAGATAGAGGTAGGATCAGGTGCCTAGGAGGAGTGAGCATCCTCTGCTGACCGGTCACACCCGCCGTGTGCTCTTTGTCGTAATCGGGAAAACCCCCCCGGAAAAGTCCGAAGACAATTAGGTATTTAATTATGGTCTAACAATTAGTATGAAAAACGTCAGTCAGCATGCGACCCAGTGGAAGATTGTACCGTATTTGCTGACAAGGTAGTTGTATCGACCATAGAACTTACGAAAAGATGACTTCAAACGAGACTGTTGATAGTTCTGTTTTATCAACTTGTTTGTCAGTAGGTTGCCTCGCCTTAGAAACTGTTCACACTGGATATTCTTATGTTAATTATCATTAGTCCCCTTTGTAACAGGATGCTTTTATAGTAATATCACATGTTGAGCATTGCAGCTCTCAAAAAGATCCTAAACAATTGTTTATATATGGGATATAAACCTACATCAAACTCTGAACCCCTTGTGAGACCCAACAGTCCAGGAATCATCTAGAAGCCAAAGTCTAAACAATATTAAATAAATACATGGCTGATTAGTTTCTGAGAAGAAGATTTTTAAAGATTTACTCTTAAGATTCCTATGTAAAAATTCCATCCCCATTGTGGCACCACTCTATCCCAGAAATCGTGATTTTTAAAACGTTGAATCTACACTACCTGAGGATCCTTCCACATAAGTTTCAGCTTTTCTGGCTAAATGGTTCTTGAGAAGAAGATTTTTCAAAGATTTACTCTATATATTCCTATGTTAAAAATCGACCCTCCATTGTGGCCCCACCCTACCCCCAAGGGTCATGATTTTCACAATTTTGAATCTACACTATCTGAAGATGCTTCCACATAGGTTTCAGCTTTCCTTGCCTAACAGTTTTTGAGAAGAAGATTTTTAAAGATTTACTCTTTGTATTCCTATGTAAAAAGTCGACCCCCCATTGTGGCCCCATTTTACCCCCGGGGTTCATGATTTTCACAACTTTGAATTTACACTACCTGAGGATGCTTCAACACAAGTTTCAGCTTTCCTGGCTAAATGGTTCTTGAGAAGAAGATTTTTGAAAATTTCACGAAAATTTTCATTAATTCCTAATTATCTCCCCTTGTAAGAGGGCTTGGTCCTTAATTTTCACAACTTTGAATCCCCTTAGGCAAAGGATGCTTTGTGCCATGTTTGGTTAAAATTGGCCCATAGGTTCTTGAAAAGATGTTAAAAATGTGAAAAGTTTACAGACGGACAGACAGACGGACAGACGGACGACAGACAAAATGTGATCAGAATAGCTCACTTGAGCTTTCAGCTCAGGTGAGCTAAAAACCAAGGTCAGTTTAAAATTGATCTTCATCTTGAAATTTTGATCATGAAACCGGTTTTAAATTCAACAGTATACAAGCACAAATAAACGAATTGATAATAATTTAAAACTTGAATATTTGAATTTAAAAAAATCATTCTTTTTCCAATTTTATTCTTGGACTTACATGATTACATGTTTTTATCATTTGAAAAAATGAAATATTTCAATGATTGTTTTTCAAATTATATAACATATTGATGTATCAAATATGTATTAAATATTTCGTCATAAATTGCATTTTCGTGAATAATTCCCGTTCTGATATTTATATTAGAAAATGATGTTTTATATATGAATTTGTACACATGGTTGTACTTTTATGTTGTACATTTTGAATTTACTGCCACCCGGTAAATTCAAAAGTGTCAACATGACAGCCGATAAACTACTAGTATTCAATTAAGTGAAACATTTTCTTTTTATATTTGCTGAATGGGTGTACAAATATAATAATAAATTTAAAAAAATACAATCTGTCAAAAACAAATATTGTTTAATTTGATTTTAAACTCACCAAATAAATTGAAATTTTAAAGGTGTTGCAGAACGACAGGATTTTTCCGCAACGAGAGAAGGGCATTTAAATACCCGTAACGCATGAAGAGTCTTTCGTACATGTACATGTAATATAGACAAAGCTACGTAGACGACGGATATGCCCTGTATGAATGCATACTACGCCTTTTTTTTTAATCGAACACGACAAGTGCCAATCGATCGTTTTACATGTAATTAGGAAGATGACCATATTTTCTGTATTTTATTGTTAACCTTAAGCAACATAATTTCTACTGACCAACGTGTTCATAATGTAATTAATTCTTTGAAACTAAGTAAATAAATTTGTTTTTAAAAATCGTTTGAGTTCGATCTTGATTGTTATATAATCATTGCGTATTTTAAAATTATGGACGATATAAAAACTTAGTTCTGATAATAGGGTGACTTGTCCGTACATATTTTCATCCACCTAAAGTTTCATCACTGATTCATAAGTTTTTGCATTACTACTTGTAAATGCATCTTTATATTTTCTGTACCAATATACACCAATGTTGTTAATCGATGAGTTTATTGTTTTGAAATCCATCGTTTAGTAGAAGATGTTAACGATTCATGTTTAAAACGTGGACTTTACGCAGTAATTAACGTAGAAAAAATTGATTCACATATTTTAGCCAGCCAAAATCCCCTGGAATGGTGACACCAATACCTACTGTGACACCAACACGGGGTAACTATTGCAGCTGTGGCAGAATGGCAACACGTGCCTCCCTTTAACTGGTCTACGTAATTTTTTAAGTTGGTCAAAAAACCTCACTTCTAATGATATAACTTCTAAGTCATTAACCCGTATTCACAATGCACCTTAAGCTTGACTGTACAAATACTATGCACTATGGCCTTCTACCAAGCTGGTTTGGTTACTCAGGCGATACTGGTTGTATGCACTTCCAGGGGATTGACCATAAATCAACAAAAGAGGATCAGAATCAAAATCAACAAAAGAGGATTAGCATCAACAAAGTTATAAACAAGTTAATGGATAGAAAAGTGCAGGAATATTCCAAAAACCAAAATCACACAAGAGTCAAATAAGTTTACTTTTTTTTACTGACGGCACTCGCATGTCTAGTCGTTGGAACCATATACATTGTATGTCTCAGCAATCTGCAAGCAGCAATTCAGCTTCTTTTTTTTTAAACTGCTAAACTTATTACTTTACAAAATAGTTATCTAATATGTCTGTGAGTGCATTAGCAATCATTACTAATAAGAGTTATCATTCAACGATTTTTTTTAAGTTAATAGGTTTTATCTCATAAGGATAAATCAGGTTATTCTGCGCAATGAATCATTGTTAATAATTTAGGAGAAAAGAGCGATGACTCTTAGAAGTCGGTTTAACTTTAATTAGCCCCTCGAGGATCCCCCAGTCATTAATTTCAGAACATTCTAGAACATCATGTTAAATGGTGAGCATACGCTATTAACTCTTCCTTTTTCTTTATCAACCGCTGCAAGAAACATCGCAAGTCCCCCAACCACCTCTTTAAATTAAGTATTTAAAAACGTTTATAGACAATTATAGTAATATTTTGTTTGTTTCTGCTTTCTCATTTTATAATTTCAGCGTTCTGACCAGGCGTTGCTCCAAAGGGATATGTGTAGCTACGCCGATCAGTTCATGCGAATGTATTTGGTAATAAAGGACAATAAAGTAAATTTAATATCAATTTTGGTTATTGTCAAGATAGGGTAGGCTAAATGGTCGCTGAATAAGTTATAGTTTCCGTACCATTCCATCCATCAAAGCAATTACTGTATCCCTCATCGAGTTCGACTTTGAACTTAGTTTAAAAGTATACCACCATATTTTGCATCATTCTTAGGAGCTTTTCTGTTTTTTCGTTAGTTGTGGTATGGAGAGGTCTACGGTCCGTTTTAGATTCGTAAGTCTTAAGTCCTTAGTATTAAATATTCCTAACTGACGACAAAGCGTAAGACTGTTTTATGAAACGTGTCCTAACTGCATAATGTAACTCCGAAATTGCAACTTTCTTAGCAAGTCCTAACGGAACTCTTTAGCGTGTAAAGGTATGACAATAAACTTGAATAGAGCGAGAACCAGAACGCGATGACGCGCAAACGATTTGTTTCACAAATGACTAGAAAAGAAAATTAGCGACAGGAAGAAGTCTCTGTCCTCGTTGAAGGTGTCAGCGATCGAATTGATGTCATGCAAAGGAAGTTTTTGCCTTTTTGGCATCAGACAAAAAAGCACAAGCATGGGAGGAAGTGTTGCAGATGAATGTCATATTTTTCTGAATTTCAGTTTGAGAGATACCATAGTAGATCTTATTCCTAAACAATCGAAAAACCTGTGTATTTCTCCATTAGAAGATTTTAAAATTATATTTATTCCTATCTCATCCCCCAGTCTAATTTTCTTTTTAAGGGGGAGGGGGGATTTGTGCCGAAAGTTTAACAGAAAAGATAATATACACATAAAATTGCGTTAAATATAAACATAAACGTTTTCTTAAGATATTAAATATGACAGAAATTTAGAATTTCATGTACTCTGTAATTTTTCTAGGGGGTGGGGTGCTAAGAAGTCCTTTTTGTATAGTGGTCAGCATTGTTTGGAATTTATAATTTTATTCTAAATATATCAGCCAATAGAATCGGGGAAATCCTGTTAACCTTGAATCGCTCTTTTGATTTTATATATTAAAGTGTTTTAAAACCGAAACCGATTTGAAATGAATTTTCTGCACCTACATATATGTATGTTTTAGCCTTTTAAGATGACTTCGAAAATGTAGGTCCTGTATGGATCACCGCCTGAATCATCGGATCTTTACAATAAGTATTCCTTTTACAGGAATGATCGACATGTGATATCATTCGTCAGCTTCGTGTTAATGTAAGGCAAAAGCATTACATGCAATAAACATGATGAATATGATATATTGCACCGTTTTGCAGTTTTCCAATATAGCAAGGATTAAATAAACTTTACTCTTAGTACGCGAAGTGCACTTCCTATATAAATTCGTACGCTTGTAAAGAAAACGTTATTTGAATCATAATGTAACAGACAATTTTTTTAATCTCAACACAAACGCATACGAATAATGCTTTTTTAGTAATATACATGTAGAAGATTTACACGAAGCTATGGAAAGTCTCAAGTGCCTTATGTGGATAATCTTCATTATATGATGATACTTCAACATTACATGCTGATACTTCAACAAAACATGATGATACTTCAACATTACATGCTGATACTTTAATATTACATGATGATACTTCAACATTTCGTGCTGATACTTTAACATTGCATGCTGGTTCTTCAACATTACATGCTGATACTTCAACATTACATGCGGGTGCTTTAACATTACATGCTGGTAATTTATCATGACATGCTGGTACTTCAACATTGCTTTACACCCAAACATATCGTAATTTCCGACATTATTTTTTATTCAGTAGAGATCCTCTCTTAAGAGCTGTACTGTGTACTTATGTGGTGCCAGCATTTTTTTTTTTACATGCATGTTAGCAGATGCGCTATGTTACTGAAATTATGCAATATAAGCACAGTAAATTATTCATAAAGCCAAGCTCATTTTGCTTTCTGTTTAAACAACACACTTTTGTGGAAACATACTTTTTTCACTTAATAAAATATATAAAAAAACGTTTTGAGGAACTGACCATATGCATTTCACTATATTTCAAACAAGGTTAAAATACATAATTATGTATACATGTGTATGAAAATTCGATCATATGTAAATCAATAGACACAATATAATTTAAAAATAACCCCAATTTTCTATTTACTTGTCGAGATTGAGGGGGAGGTCCGCCCCCCCCCCCCCCCCCATAGTAAAGATGCTACGTGCGTGCGCTGGGATCTACTGGATGAATGCTCGTGCTCTGATTCCCTTTAAGGAACAGTTAAGTAGTCACTGCTTAATGGCGTAGAAGCGCCAAAATCAATAGCGCTAAATAAGGGCCATTTGAAGACGTCCGCCTGCAGTATTAAAACAATCAACCTACGACATAAAACGTTCTTATAAATAAAATTGGCATCGAATTTAAAGGCGCCTAAATAAAGACGAGTAATGATTAAGGGACTGGGGGTCGTTTGACACAGAAAGATTTTGGCGCATGTTTTCAATAAATATAATGAAGTTGACAGTGCCCCCATTCCCTCTATAAAATCCAGTTTCACCTGAGTGACATAAGCCCTATCTATTTTGACAATATAGATTTTTATAATAACCAAGCAATCAAGTTCGATGAATGTCCATTTTTATATAAGGAAATTAACGTAAATGAAGTTTGTTTGAATTGTGGAGTACATGTAGCTTGAATTTAGTCCAATACTCTCCTTCGTAATACCCCCGAGTTTTAGGGAATCACGATCCCGCTGCTTATACAGTAGCCGCAACGTTATTCTTTACAATCCTATCCTATCGTATCGTGTATCAATCCTATCGTATCGTGCGTGTATACTGTTCTGTCGTGCGTTAATCCTATCCTATCGTGCGTTAATTCTATCAGGTTTATCGTTTAATTTTAACATGTTTTTCCGTTTATCCTATCGTGTTAATCGTTTCATGTCTTTTCATAAGCAATTACATTTATTTCGATGTTACAATTCGTTCAGTGCGCCATATACGAAAATTTATCGAAGAAGAAAAGTGAAACCCTATCCAGCATTTTATCATGATACTAAATTATTAATTCTTTAGATCAAAATTAACCAATATTACATGTAAATCATATCTGTAAGCAGTGGAAGTGAACAATTTATGTAAACTATCGAAGTTCTTAGGAACAATGTAACATATTTACCTGACAGTCTGTATATCGATTATATTAAATCGTATGCGGAAACATTAACTTGTATGTAACATAATTCGTTTTTCATGCATTATTGTTTATAGAAACAAAAGTATGATATAATTTATATTTACTTAAGGTAATGATCCATACCCCACTACAAAAATAAAATACCTACAGAATTTTTTCAAATTTCTCAGACATGTATTTGGGGATATATCCTTATCAAATTTTACCCAGTTAACTGGTCCATCGGTATTACAATAGCTAGGGCCGTTGCTAAAAATAGAACCAATTACGCAAAATGGTGCTTTTTTCAAACATTAAGAATATTAGCCTAAGCCTGAAATTTGACTTTCAGAAAATCATTTTTGACTGATATCCTATGTAAAATGAACGAATTTATTTTTTAAAACAAATACTTTAATGTTACACATGCTTATTTATTAAAAAATAGATAAATTTGTTTATAAATGAGATAAAATTAAACAAATTTTCAAAGAGAATTTAATCTCTTATAATTTTATTTACATACAGAATTCTTTGAAATAGTGATAATGTTTACCACTTACGGCCCTTAATCAATAGAAAATAAAATTACCCAAAGGACCGCCTTTTTAGGATCACAATTGGCGTATTTTTGGTAAAATTCATTAAAATATATATTTTGAAAAAAGTTCCGTAAAAATAAAATTTTGCATAGTTTTATCATTTCATCTCTTTAAAAAGTATATTTAGCTTTTTGTTAAATAGAAAACATTATTTGAACAACCCGTTGATCAATCTGTATTAAATAAATCGCGAAAGATGGGGTTTTTTGAATATCGGTAAGTATTATGGATCGAGATCGGTATTTAGAAATTGCAGTCACATACTCGGAAAACGCTAATTACCTGATATGCTTTCAAGACAAAACCTATATTCAACTATTTTTACTGGTTTTAAAGACTGTTCTAAAAAATGAAGTAATTTTTCTTCAACGTATAATTTTAATTCTAAAAACAATTTTAGGGAAAATATATTTATGTTCGTTGCTAAGCGTATAGAGTAAAGATCGGGCACGGGCAAGACGTAATAACGCGTGAATTACGTCATACGTTGTTTTGTGACGTATGGACAATTACCTTAAAACAAAAGTATTTACTTTAAACAGAACCCGCTATTTTCCGTGTGATATTTGATCTCGGGCTGATGTTCGCGCCGATCGGCTTGGTTGTGCAGTAATAAAATCAATGTTACCAAATCGTAGGCGGAATGTGTATCTGCGTTAATACTTATTTTACTTGCATGCAATATAATTCGTTTTAATGCATCATTTTTATACAGAAATAAATGTATTTATTATAGTTTTTATATTCATTTAAATCAAGAATTGTATTTTCATTGAACCCGTTATTTTCAATCAGTCAATCGTGGTCAAATATTTTTAACATTTGAAGGTTGTTCTGATTATTTAATACTAAGTTTTGCCCATTTTATGTTTGTTTTTACTTTAACCAGATAGCTATGCTTTGACCGTGATGAGTTTGAATGAAATTTGGCTGGACAGTAATTGTGCTGGTTTTTTTTTTTTTTAAATTGTTTACTATTTGCATGTACTATCAAGTCCGACACCGAATCTTGAGACTGAAATTCGTAGAATTATGATATGATCATGGACAGCCTTGATGAAAATTAAATCATAATGAGCAATGATTATATGTATGTAAAATTGTATTTTTGTCATGTTAAATATCCATGCGGGAGTCTGCACGAGGAAAATTGTATAAATGTAAATAGGTTAATTACATATTAATAGACGTTATACTTGTAGCACGAATAGTCAATTATACTGTTGCTTATCTACTCGCAAGCATCGTGCTGCTAGAATTTAGTTATTGATGGTCATACCAGGTGCACAAATCCAATCAGAACTCTTACCATGAATTTATATAAACTCTTGATAAAGGATGCAGGTAAGATGTTGTAGTTGGGCTTTGAAATTTTTATGACAACTATACGATTCACGCTGGAACAATTGGCATTGAAAACTAATTTTGAGTTATATATTTTCCTTAGGTAGACCTGAATGAATTAAACAATATGCTTACACGTCAGACTTCAGTCTTCGGAAAATTCATACAGCGAAGTACATAGAAGCGTTTAATAGGCATTTACTCCAGAAAAGTTGTTACGTAATGTTTTGACTGACCTTTGACCAATCAGATCGTAGAAGGCGGAGTTGAGACATTACCGCTCGTGACTTAATTTGAGAGAGAGAGAAAGAGAGAGGGAGAGTTAACTGGTTAATGGAGTAAATTATAGATGACGCAGATGAGTGAACTATCTATCAACAATATTATAAAGTGACAAATCAAGGTCTAGTATATCTCATAAATTTATGTAACTTTGAAGTGTTTTGAAATTCTTTAACCTGGGAACAACTATGTCTTTATATAGATAATGAGATGAGGTAATGTCAAACATCGAAGACTGTACGAATATTTAAGAAACTGTTTTTATTACAAGTGTTACCGTTAGTATTCTAATCAAAGTATGCCGAATCTTCCTGGAATTAAACATAGGTTGTTAATTTACTTTGTATAAAAACTTTCTTCATGGTTACTCAGTGTGAAACATTCTTTACCTTAGGACGAATTTGTCCGCCATTGTTTTATTTTTCCACTAAGCATCCGCCTGCGTTGCCTTTCCTTTTCACTACATCTAAATTCATAAGTGATCATTCGTTCGCATTTCAAAATATTTAATGCCCGTTCTCGGCTCCATGACAGGGAATTTAGTTGGTTAGCTACGTCATTATTATTATACATGTACATGTTGTCGACGGCGCGCGGCCAAAGAAATTTTCACTATCGTTCTTTAAAACACTTTAAAATTATACCAATGTAGGATATACATGTAATTTTTATATACAGACCTTAATTAATTTGTTTGCCAGTTTATAACTAATGATTATTTCTTCATCGGCACCACTTATAATTAGTCAATTCACTTTCTCTCTCTCTCTCTCTCTCTCTCTCTCTCTCTCTCTCATTCAAGTCACGAGCGGCAATGTCTTAACTCCGCCCAGCTACGATCTGATTGGACAAAGGTCAGTCAAAACATTACGTAGAAACTTTTCAGGATTTGATTTGATTTGAACATATTTTTATTGTACAACAATACAATTGGGATTGGGCACAAGTTCCATAACTTAGACCGCCCTCTCCCAATACAAAGATATAATACAATATATGTGTTCACAACATAAATAAAGGTCAGAGGATAGAATGGCAGTATACATATATGCAATTGACATGTATATAATTAACAACGGTGTACTAGTAGTTATAAGATCAGTTAAATCTTTCAGTATTTTTGATAAAATTATAAACTAATGTAAATAAATGCTTGTTTTCATTGTCACTTATTGCACTGTCACCCCAAAGTAAAACATGAGTATTGACAATGTTAAGATTTACAATTGAAAAACGATTTAACCCCTATTAAACGCTTCTACGTACTTCGCTATACGGTGTTATCAACTTTAAAATAGTTAAAAGCAATAATAAATAATTTATTTTAATTAATTTGTAAACAATAATATTTCTGTCGGACTGTCGTTTGACCTTTTAGCTCAGATTCGAAATACCCAGAAGTACGTGACCAGCAGTACACTAACAGGTTGGTGTCAAAAGAACCCTGGTCAGATTTGCTTTGTCAAAGATAAGAATTTTTTGACACAGATCTGTTTACTGACATACTCTTTTACCTGTTAATACCAAATAATCCATAATGATCATGTTATTCACAATATATTATCGTCGAGGAATTTCGGATTGAGTGTTTTTGTCTGTTTCTAATCTGTAGGCATTCTTTCAGCATTATTTGCATAACTTTCATTATAATCATAAATATTGTACATGTTTATTTACCTTTAGTCCCATAGTAATGTATATTTGGTGGGAAACTGCATCAAACATTGATTACGTCTGTTTAACTTTTACCGGGAAATTCCATGATTTATTTTGTAATACCGAACCCGACCTCGACTTTATTTATATTAATCATTTACTAAATATCGTAAATCTTGACTAATTGTATAGCAAGAACTTATATTTGTATATTTTAAATAAATATTGTTGCATGTATACTTTTATATTTACGATTATATCGTTATTATTGTACATATATACATGTGTATTGCTATTACCTAGCTACGTAAATATACATTTAGTAGGTATAAATAAACGTACGGAGGTCCGTTACGGGCAGAATTGAGTTAGCCTTCTAAGAGTCTGGAAGAATATTCTGTTAGCAGAAGAGAAGTTTTGAGTAACGAATGTTACCAGGTATTTATTGATAGTGAATTTATTGTAGTGACTAGGTCATAGCAATTAGAACTACCCAGATAGCATGACTACGTTGGGCCAACGTTGGTAATTGGTTGTACCGTTGGTCGATGGTTGGCGTTGGGCACACAATGTTGGCCCAACGTTGGGCCAACATTATAAACCAACTTTCATAGCACATTGATTGCTTTGTTGGCATGACAACGTCGGGCCAACGTTGGGCCAACATAAGTAAAACATGTGATCTCTATTTGTTGGTAATGCGCAGTTGAGCCAACGTTGGGCCAACATCTTCACATGCCATGAATTTCGACTAAGTGTTTGTTGGTGTAACAATGTTGAGCCAACGTTGGGCCAACAAAAGTAAAACATATGATCTATATTTGTTGGTAATGCTCAGTTGGCCCAACGTTGGACCAACATCTTAACATGCCATGAATTTCGACTAAGTGTTTGTTGGTGTAACCATGTTGAGCCAACGTTGGGCCAACATAAGTAAAACATATAATCTCGTTTGTTGGTAATGCGCAGTTGGGCCAACATTGGGCCAACATCTTAACATGCCATGAATTATGACAAAGATTTAAAACAAACATACAGATAACAAAAACACAACCCAAAAAAAATTAAGGTATACGTGGGTAAAATATGTGATTTGCTCTGTTAATTTTGATGGCAATTATAAGGAATTTATAGGATCATAATTATGTTTTAACACATGAAAATGTTAATTAAAAAGTGCGTATGTATAATTAGTTGAGTTAAATCTATTTCTCTTACTTTGGAATACATAACATGATATGTTTATAGATCTCAATAATTTGGGTTGAAAAAAAGTTAATCTATGTTATTAATATAAAAAGTTTTTAACTGTCAAACGTTGGCCCAACGTTGGTTCATTATTAGATTTTGAACCGACAATGAATTTTTTTTATGTTTAGAGAAATTTTAGGGGAGCATTGTAAATTGTATTGGACTTAATTATTTAAAACTGTTGGGTCATAGATGTTGGCCATTGTTGCTCTGTTGAGGGATGTGGCCCCTGGGCCTCTTGTTTATGAATCTACTGAGCTGTATGTACACGTGTAGCTGGAGCGCCTATTGCATAACGAATCTTAAAGTGTCGAGATTAAGAGGCAGACGGAGCTCCTTCACTGCCCAAGTATCTGGGTCAGTGCTACTCACAGCATGTGACTGGCCAGTTTCCTTGGAGATCGTTCATCTGATATAACCAGGATGGTTAAAACTGCCACGTTTTATTTTGAATATATTGCAACCATTGTGCGTGCACACCTATAGTATATAGTGGGGTTTTTTCTACTCTACGAATTATACATTAGAAGATTGGGGATACATATGCTACAAAAAGTAAGTACATAATAAATTATTATATTAACTTATGTACGTAATACTATTCCTTTTTTCAGGTGCTTATGATGTTTAAATTTATTGTGTTCATAAAAAACGAATTATCATGTATAGTTTAACTTTATTGATTGAACATTTCAACTTAACCTTTAAGTTTTCAAAAAAGCTTTCGACTGAAATGCGACAATAACAAACGTCAGTGTATATCTTTGTTCGATCACTATCTTAATTGATTTTGATAAAAAAAAAAACCTATTTTGTGCAGCGGCATGGCAGGGTTTTCATACTAGTAGAGGGAATTTGGTAGATGCATAATACTATTACATCATAAAACATATGATTTATTTAGAATATTTTATGCAGTTGAATTTTAAATCTAAAGGAACCATTAAAGAGAAATATTTAGAGGGGCGCATTTCATTTCAAATATAACTTATAAGTGGAAACCAGACGCTGCGCCCCCTGGCGTGAAAAGGTTAAAGAGTTATGGTTCTTCATTCGGTTTCTTTCAAGAAATTGAATGCTTGTGTAATGTTTGTTTATATTATATATTGTTTGAATTGTCCAACAGTTAAACAAAATAATATATAAAATATATAAGTATTCATAGTCATATATATTATACATTCCTTTGCAGTATAACTGATAACGTTGATACATATTGCACAATAAAAATAACAACTAGAATTTACATTTTCAGCCGCAGTAAGAAAAACACAGACTGTGTGCCTCTGCAACAG
>WFKH01010211.1:44413179-44433073 GCA_016163765.1 Magallana hongkongensis
TCATGATGGTTATATATATTTCATTTTGCTCGATTTCGTTTTGTTTCGGTAGGTTTCGTTTTGATTTCGTTTCGTTTCGTTTTGATTTCGTTTCGTTTCGGTAGGTTTCGTTTCGTTTCGGTATATTTCGTTTCGTTTCGGTATATTTCGTTTCGTTTCATTTCGTTTCGTTTCGTTTCGTTTCTATTTCGTTTCGCACTTTACAGGTACCCGTCTCTGGTGTTGTAAAATAGAGAAAAAACATAATAATATTTAGATTTGTACATAAATATAATTAATATATGTAACAGCCGTACATTTTTCTCTTGTAAAATATATTTTAAATCATGATGGTTATATATATTTCATTTTGCTCGATTTCGTTTTGTTTCGGTAGGTTTCGTTTTGATTTCGTTTCGTTTCGTTTTGATTTCGTTTCGTTTCGGTAGGTTTCGTTTCGTTTCGGTATATTTCGTTTCGTTTCGGTATATTTCGTTTCGTTTCATTTCGTTTCGTTTCGTTTCGTTTCTATTTCGTTTCGCACTTTACAGGTACCCGTACTTTCTGTATCTCTTTGGAAAAGTATAAAATCATTAACAAGGACTGTCAAGTGTATGAGACGAACATTTTTGGAGTAAATATATCAATAAAAACCAATGAAGAATACAGACTTCTTTGAATTATTTTTCGCACATATAGTGTTTGATAATAATGTTTTTTCAGCTCACCCGAGCTGTAAGCTCAAGTGAGCTTTTCTGATCACATTTTGTCTGTCGTTCGTCCGTCCGCCTGTCTGTCTGTCCGTAAACTTTTCACATTTTCAACATCTTCTCAAGAACCACTGAGCCAATTTCAACCAAACTTGGCACAAAACAACCTTAGGCAAAGGGAATTCAAAGTTGTGAAAATTCAGGACCACGCCCTTTTTCAAGAGAAGAAAATAATGAATTATTGGAAGATTTTGAGAAATTTTAAAAAATTTTCTTCTCGAGAACCATTTGTCCAGGAAATCTGAAACTTATGTGGAAGCATCTTCAGCTAGTGTAGATGCAAAGTTGTGAAAATCATGAACCTCGGGGGTAGGTTGGAGCCATAATGGGGGGGGGGGGGGTTGAATTTTTACATATGAATATATAGAGTAAATCTTTAAAAAATCTTCTCAGAAACCAATCAGCCAGGAAACATGAAACGTATAAGGAAGCATTCTCAGGTAGTGTAGATTCAAAGTTGTGAAAATCATAACCCCCAGGGGTAGGATGGGGCCACAATGGGAGGTTGAAATTTTACAAAGGAATATATAGAGTAAATCTTTAGTAAAAGCAACCTTATGTAGTGTAGATTCAAATTCGTTAAAATCAAAATCTTGAGGAGTAGGTGGGGCCACATTCAGGATCCAATTTTACAAAGGAAAACATTTTAATTCACAAAAACTGAAATCAGTATCACTATTAGTCATCTAATTTACCTTTGGTTGCGAGGAGATAAAGTATTGTAATACTTTCTTGATCTCGTAACATTATCTCCAAATTAAGTTGCTTCTTATGTTATATTTTATGGTTTTACTTATATGCAAGCATTTTTACAAATTGCTGATTCTTTAAAATTGTTAAGACTTTGGCCCCTGAACGATTTGTTGTCCTCACAAGGGGTTCAAAGTTTGATGTAGGTTTATATCCCATATAAAAACAATTGTATAGGATCTTGTTGAGAACTGCGATGCTCAACATGTGATATGACTATAAAATCATCCTGTTAGAAAAGGGACTTAATTATAAACATAAGAATATCTAAGGGGAAAAAGGAGTTTTATTTATACAGGATCTACGTGTACTATACTACATTGTCCAGATATTTTGTATTATGACTCCATTAAGCTGATTTTATCATGCCTATTGTTGCTCAGGTGAGCGATGTTGCCCATGGGCCTCTTGTTTGAAAACAGGTAATTTGAAACGTATGTTACAATTTCCTATAGTTCAATGTAGATCTGTATGACTGTACAAGTGAATAGACTTAAAAAAGGACAAATAAACAAAATTCAGATCTGATGCTCACGTGAACGATATGCCTATTTTTTTTACAACCAATAAACAAGATATCACAAAGATTTTGAGGTAAGAAAATCTAAGCGCTAACAAATCGTTTGTTTCAGAATTTGAAAGAGTTTACGGAATATGCCCCATATAATCAATAAGGTTTGTTTTTAGCAACACATAACATATCAATGTCAACACTTATTACAGATCCAGTTGTGGCGTCATATGGAAAGGTAAATAATGGCGAAAATGTTTTAAGATATGTCTGAAACTAGAGTCTTGGACGATGTTTTATCTTTGAGTTTTTTCTGTTGTTTATTTTTAATGTAATGCGATCTATCAAAATATTATTTCTAGCATGGCTTTGCCAGTTTATGTTATCATCATTGGTTATTTTAAGAAAGTTAGAATAACTAGGATATAGAGACACATGCTGTTGATACCCATCGATATGCCAAAGGAAGACTAAGCCCGTATCCCGAGCTCAAAATTCCAGAAAATTTAAAAGAGGACATCACACTAGATAGTATCGAAATGGAAAGCCAACGAATGACTAGACAGTTAAAAAGAACAAAACAGAGCTAATTCTGGCTAAGAGTTAGACAACGGAAAAAATAATACGCCGGGCTATGCTAACATTATTGTATACCACATAATATCAAACACAAATATCACACAAATTCATTAAAGGTTAGGAATTATTCCCATCTTGTATTTTCAAATCAGGTTTGATATTGTCATGAAGTTGGCTCAGGTGTGCAGATCGCAGACGTAATTGAGATATTTATTCTGTAAACCAACTTTTATTTGCTTTTTAACGACTTTATTTCACGATATACCGGAGGTACCTGGTTAGCCTTGATTAATTTTCGCGACCAAGCCTCATTATCAACCATATTGTGAAAGACCCATACCAAAAAGGACTGATTCTCCCACGCGAATAAAAGTTTTTTTTACATTATTCTCTTTCACAAAGGCAAAACTAATTAGTGAATGGTTCACTGTAGTAGGTATTTGCAACAGAAAGACTTTTCCGAGCCTCTGAAATATTCACTTTTGTGAGAAGATTTACAGTTTCAGGTAAAAAAGAGTTTAGCATAGCCATCAGGTATATCATATAAGATATATCAAAACAATTCATATGTATAAAAGTTTCTTACCGGTTTCAATGATTAATTCTTTATTAACGGCGATAACCAATGCCTTTCAAAAAAGGTAGCAGAGATAAGAAAAAATGACCGTAAGTTAAGACGTTGACGTTACTTTGTTAAGTTGGGTTTCCAAGGAATTTCATTTGGGTACTTAGTATTTTTTCTTGCATATTTGTTTGAGTATGGCTCAGTAAACTAATATTATCTGCAAAGTCGATGTCTTCCAATGCAGAAGTAAAGGTCCAATGCATTCCTTGTTGTTTTTATATTGTGCTTATTCATCTAATTGGAAAAACAGAACCAACTAAATCAGATGTGCTATGAGATTGAATAACAAAGTGGAAATATCATCATAAGTAGTTATTTTTAAAGTTGATCTAAAAAATATCTAATTTTTTTGGTCAGTAACGCGCCATCTAATTAGCTGAAAAAAATGTTTACTATATCGTGACATGTTTATACATGTATCATAATGTTTCGTACAAATTTAGGATACAATGTACTGTAGATGTATTATGTTTGGCATTTTCGATATTTAGCAGAAAGTAGTTTTTTTACCAAGTGTGCGTGTATTTGATTTAGCGCATTCCTGAATTTTCCTATTCATTTACATGTGTGCATGGTATTTAGCGATGTACTTGATTTATCAGACGCCGTTTTCCGCCGAAAAAAGCTAATTAGAAAACAAATGTAATACGCTTACAGTATTAATATCTTGACAAAGACTGTGGAATTTTTTTTTTAATTTGAGTGAGATAACAACCCAAATAGTGTTTCCTATCATCTTCATGGTTTACAATTTCAAAGCCGTTTATTTTGTATCTCATAATTATATCACAGGATGAAGCTCTGCCATTCAGTCAACTGAATGTTAACTGAAAGGTCTGGAAAGGTGACTGACTGGCACAGATATGCCATTCAGTCAACTTTCAGTAACCATACAGTCATATTTCAGTTGACTAAATAGCAAAGTTTTATCCTGTGATATAGTCTTTTTTATTCTATAATTTTCTGATTTTAATGAATTTAATTACATTGACAATTCCTTAATAGTGTATGTACACAGTCATGTATGTAATAAATTCCTGGATCAGCATTATATTACATGTACAGTATAAAGGTACGACAGTGTAGCATCTAAGTGCCTATATCGATTACATCTCTTCGCGCTATCATTTACCAAGGCTGAAACAATCACCATGTATTTATATACTAGATTATCTAAAGCTTATTCTATTTTAAAATCTTGAAATGTAAAGTTTGTATCTTTCATCATTTCAGTGCAGTGTTTATGATACCATATAGTTAATAAATAGTGATGTACCTAATGTCAGTTATACATTACATTTGTATATGTTTATAAATCAATTACGGATCCTTGTCCAATTCAAAGAATTTAATTTTTAACCACATTTGCATTTCAATGTATTGTACATATATTTACACTTCATTATAGGTTATATAAAAGAACTGGTCATACAGGAATAACAAAAATTAATAGAAGGTTATGTATTGTGTGAAGAAGTATTTGTCAAAATGACAATTTTTAAAGTTGACAGTCATTAATTCCGGTAGCAAAACTGTCTAAGCTTTTAGAGTGCAATATAGATAAAATTGTTATATAAAGGAAGTTAATTAGACGATAGTGAGGATATGTCCGAATGTATTTATTTTAATGCTGAATTTTTCATACTGCATACTAATACTTTTATCGCGCGCCAACTATCATTTCTATAAATAATCCATTGAAAAGAACATTATTGAATAAAATAAATCTAAAATAATAAATGGTAGAAAACTACGGTAACCTTTAATATTTTTTGAGGATTTGAATTAGTTTAAAATGCAAGATGATATATGCATTTGTTTTCTCTCGAGATTGGACTCTAATGTAACACTTTTATTGGTTTAAACATGACACGTGACTGACGGATATAACTATATCCAACTGGCGTGATATACATTCTGCAATATGGCCGAAGCTTCGCTCACTCATCTCGACATTTAATATATTTCAATGCATAAATCGCGGTTTTTTTTTTATTTAAGTAGTTGCCCTTTGAAATTACATTTCAAATAGAATAGTTGCTCTTTGAAATGACGTCGCTTTGTTGTAGCAGCGTCGAGATTTGCGCAAACCTTTGTTGAGGAAACGTTTAAAATTAATTAGCAATACAGTAATAAAAGTGAGTAAAAGTGTAGTATTGATTTGCAAAGAGTATTAATTTTGAAAGGTGAAATTGAAATTTAGAAGAGTTTGACTCGAAAATGTAGGACCTATTTACTTTGCAAAAACGTACTAGTATTTGTCGTAGATCGTGATGAGGAAATATTTACTTTACAAAACGTAGAGGCGTTTTTATAAGGAACTTCTATCGAATAACCACGCATTGTTTTACCGAATGCAATTGATTTTTACTTATTAAATTATTTACTTTAAATAGTTTTTTCCTAAAAAAGTAACCGATCATTAAAACAAAGCTAACAAATAAATTGACATGTTGATGAATTCAATCATAATTAAATTATAAAAATGATTAGAAAACCTAATTTAATTACTTAAAGTAAATAATTTTCAGGAATCTCAACATAATTGTTTTGAAACAAACATGAGCAATACCCGTACTACAGAGTACATGACTTCCTTTATCAATAACGCCAATTGAAATTCCAGCTAAAATGTTTATGGAGAGAAGTCTTTAATCAAGATTGGACCTTATGAGACCTGATGTGAGAAGAAAGGTGGAGCTGAAACAGACAGAAGTTCGTGAGAGGAGAAACAGTATGTTGCGTACATTTGAAAAACGACAGACGGTCGCTCTCCGTGATTATCGTCAGAGTCGGTGAACACCTGGAACTATTATGGCTTAAACTGAATCCGTGTCATACTCGGTTTAAGGTCGGTCGCGGGTTTAACGTTTTGCGCCCTCTGCGCAGGGTACTGCGCATTACTGTCGTAAAACGCAAATGCAGAGTGAAATGTTCAAATATACAGGTTATCATGTAACGTTTTTATTAAATAGAAATTCTTTTCATAAAAATTATTTGTAGTGAAATGAATCCTTAGAATAATGTTCAGAAGTATTTTAATCATTTCGTCGCCTCTTTAAAATCGACGTTATCCACGTCGGAGTCAACGTCTTACGATGACGTCAGTTGAGACTTTAAGGTAACAATTGACAAATATAAAAGTCGTGCATTTCTTATTGCAGCGTCAAAAATTAAAATTGAAAATATAATTTGTAAAATAAAAACATATGCGCTATCTTTTCATGTTCTGTGTGAATGGAAAGCTATTTTTTTTTATCTATTACAAATAAATTTAAATTTGATTACTAAACATCCTTTTATTCTATACAGTTTTATATGTAAAATGGCTGACAAGACTCGTTTATAGGACCAAATTATGAGGGCGGATAGCATAAAAACTATCCGGTCAATTTCGTTTTAATTTAACAAAAAATTTACTTATACCTTTAATCTTCCATCACTGAACATTAAAAGAAAATCGTATGTTTGTAATTTTTTACACATGAAATTGAAAATAAAAACCCCCTTTTTCCTATATAATCCTATATAAAATGTCGGGGATGATTCGGACGTACGTTTACGGCGGTAAACGGATAAACTATCCGGTCAATTAACTTTATATTTGGCACATTGTTTACTCATAAGTTGACTTTTTACTGGAAAAAAATAAAGGTAATCGTATGTTTGAAACATTCTCCCCCGAGACTCCTTAAGTAACATTAGGAGGCAAATAGAAACGTCGTGCTTATTAAATAAACTGATAAATATACCGATTAAGCACGACAAGGATGTACATAATTAACAAATATGATACATACAGTACAAATGGACTGTTTCAGAGCGAGAAGAATGAACAAGAATGTTCACGATATGTAAAGTATTTAGTCGTGTATTCAGTGCAAGGTGTCGTCTTTCACAGAATATGTATGTATTATTAAAAAAGGATATTAAAATAACAACCTTTGAAAAGTTTCGTTTCTGGTTTCTGGAATAAAGAGACGACACTACAATGTACATGTTTCAAGATCATTTGCATAGATGTAATTTTTCATATATAGTAGTGTTTATTTGTTATTGTGAGCATACATATTACTTCTTTTTTCTCGAATATAAAAAGCTATGTTAATCTTCTCCAATTACAGGGACGGACCTCGATTAAAAAATGCACCGATAGGGGTGCACAGAATGAAGATCATGTTTTTGGAAAAGCAGTTTCAGACCACTTAACAGGTCAGCAGTTCTATGATGAACACCCATGTTAAAACTGACATACGTTTATAAATTATGCGCATTTTATTTACTTTTTTCTCTCAAACTACCACCATAGTTTTTTAATCTCTATAGATACTTTCAAAGTATCGCTTCACTCTGTAATGTAAAAGTAAGAACATTATTCAAGCTTCACTGCATCGGATATTTCATTCACACGAGCACAATAGATTAAAGCTGACGTGAATTCATAAAATTCACTGGGGTATGTATACCGGTCGAGAAAGTTACGGTCGGTTGCTTTCCGATCGAGGCATTTGGGTTGCACGGACTTCTAAATGCATGAACTACACATTGTAGTAAAATGATTGTAATAAAGAATAAAGAAAACTACAATCAATAAAACACAAAATATATTTATTCTTTGAAAGAATTTCCAAGGTATCTGTATTATTTTGCACAGATAGTGCTGCCTTACTTTGCATGCACATCGAACACGTGTGTCGTTCACACAGAATGCATAAAGTCTGCATCTTTTTGAAAACCCCGGCGGCACTACATCCAACACAGTAGATAAATGATAGTAGATCCAAGAAAGTAACAACGTAACATCGTTTCCATCGGTTTCTACAACCGTTTCTAAAATCCATGCGATCATTGACATTGCTCAGTCAGCCACAGCGTGTGGTTTGCGCATGTGCGATGCTATAACATACACAGGAAAACAATTATCGAGGATTTTTGAAATATGTGTGCCTGGATTTCAGTCTGTCTTGTTTCGTCGTTCATTGGATATTACTTGCCAGTGCAGTGGTTGTCATATTATTTTTGTTCAAAACGCGTTTCTACAAGTCTTTTCGTCCAATGTAACGTGTTCGAATGTAACAATTCGTTCTATAGTGCTATCGGCCTTATATAGGGGGTGTGAAGCGATGAGCAGAACAATAGAAATCGACAACTTATATGGCGGTAGTGAGAGATAAAAGGGAAATAATGAGTATTTATGGATTCATGTCAGCTTTAAATACAAACATTTGAAGGAAACATCACAACCAGTCACAGGTAAAGAATATTCAATGAGCAACATAGCATACTGTAGGTCAAACTGAAAGCAGCCAATCGTAACATTTTTTTTAAAATTTCGACCGGTATAAACAGGTACTACGGTTGCAGTTCAGAAACGATTGTATAAAATATGGGGACCAAGTATTTTTGTTTTAGAATTCATTTAAAATGAAATCATAAAACTGTTTCTTTGTGACACACGTAACCTTCCTTTTCGTAACTAATGGTCGCATTCGACTTTTTTTTTTTTTTTAGATTAAAAACACTTTACTCGTCTTGCTTAAGTTATGATTCCAAATTTTCTGTTAAGTTGTTAACAACATGTATTTTGATTAACCAATACGACATGAAAAGAAATTTGTTTCTTTTCATTTCTTTTATGCATTGCACGACTTCAGACATCAACCATTAAAACGACATTGTGTGTAAATTTACTCAGTGTCATTAAAGTAATATCAATAATGCATAACATGAAAATTATCTATGATCTAAACTTAAAAATAACGAAACTTGGATCACTATTTCTCCAGTTCGTAGTCCGGATAAAAACGAATCACAACTCAGATAAGATAAAATATTTAAATTCAAATTGGGTACTTACACACTCGAGAAGCAGGAGAAAAGAGACCAAACATGTTCCAAAGAGCAAAAAACACAATTGTGTATGCAGAGTCATTGTATTTCTTCTACAAAACTAGCAGCTTCACTTGAACCTAGTCCTAAAGAGTTAGCGGGCTAAAGGACAACGCCTCTCCTCTAATGCGCATTTCTGAAACCAAATATGGTTTAAAAATAGACCATACCTCATGGCTTTAGTTTTGGTTTTAGAATTCAAAGCAACAAAACGAAAGTTATACATAACTGGGATGTTTTCTAAACTGTGTTTTAGTGTGTATAATTTAATTGATGTTCGTTAGAGCCAATATTCTGCAGTTATAATTTCTCAAAGGTCATTTTAGACAAGCATGTTCATAATGACAATATAATATAATGTCTTATATATATTTACATGTATTTGGCATATTTTTAAAATATATACTGCTTTTGCCAAAATACGAGTAAGAATAACAAGCGTTATTACGCTTACAAGCGTTTCTTCGTCATCTTTATGGTTTCGAAATTACTCTGTATAATAGTAGCTTGTATCTTACAATAATAACTGAAAGCTTTATCAAAGATATTACATAGCACACGATAACACCAACTGCAATTCTTTTACTGAAAACATTGATGTTACGTTACATGTTACCCATGCCATTACAAAACATTTTATCATACTTTCATGTTAAATGGTGAAATCTGATTGGTTTAGACGCAGTTGACAATCCGTTCTCATACCCTCAGCGTTAGCAACACACTTGGCAACGTGCCATTAGAACGAATTGTTACATGCGCGTAGATTATGCGCGTACAGTTCGCCGTATAACTAACGTCGCGTCAGTTGACAATGGTTTTCGAGGGATGTCAATTTCAACTGGTACCCTCCCAAGCAGGCACTATTTATATAGTGTCAATGATGAATACATATTAATTGAATACAAATATAAATGTACGTGCCAGTAATTATTTCTGATATATTTTGCCTGGTAAAATCTTATGAGAATAACAAATGCTCATTTGAATTGTATCTAGTCATGATATCAGAATAATGTTTACCCTTGTTACAGTGTATTTTCTTTAATGCACTATGTATAAATTAGAATATGGCTGTTCATCCAATATATGCCTTGTCACAAACTCTGCAGTATGTTTGATTCTTTTACTCGCCGATTTTCTAATTGGCTATAAATTTATTTCAAGATTGCAATATTAGGCAAGTAGCTTTTTATCGCCTTTTAGGTTGTTCAAAAACCTTTGTATATCTTTTCTGTAAGTGGCGCTACTATTATTTTCAAGAGAATTAATAAATATATACATATACTTTTATTCGTTTCTATACAGTATTTTAAATAAATGTCAATGTTAACTTATGTTGATCAATGGTGAATTTCACAAATTCCTTATCTGACATATTTTTAGATAATGATAATTTATTATGATCAATATGTAACAAGAACAAGCTTAGAAAGAAGCATTTGACATTTATTTACTATTTTCAATACAACATAAATATCAGTTATAGTCGTTATAGATTGTAACGTATATGTTTAGTCCTCCTACAATGTAATGTATAAGATATATAGTGACAAACTTGCATCAATTTTTTTCAAATAACCCACCAGGCATTTCTGTTTGGATTATGAAAAGCTGGTCATTTTGTAAATCTGGGGACATATGATATAGCATTCTAATTTTTTTTACGTTTTTATTCAGTAATATCACGTTTCCCGTTGTTCAGCGTTCAAATTGTTGAGGATTGTGTCAGTGTGCACAACGGCATTCATCCCAATCACACACAATGTCAAGAAGCATTGAATTTCACCATCAATCATTTATCTCATGCGCCACACAAAAAAAATCATACTGAAGAAAATTCTGACGTCATGCAACACAATAACACAGAGGTTGTTTTTGTGTTATGATTGCAACAAGTCATTCAACCAGTCTCAAAAAATCCAAACATTTTCAAGTAAATTAATAAATATATAATTAATGAATTGATTAAAAAAAACCAGTCATACTTATAAATTTACTTTATTTAATTTCTTTACCGTATTTTTAAATAAATATTAAGGTTACGTCTGCTGATAAATGTGAATTCAACAAACCTCTTAATTGATGTGTATTAAATAAAAATAAATTGTTAAATGATCATGTCATCTTCACATCTAATCAGCACGTACTGTTAAACTATATTTACAGTTAATGAGTTTTTTACATGCTGTAAAACTTCTAACAATACCAAAATCAAACTGATAATACAACACACATGGCTAAATATCTTAGTAGCATATGATAGTACAACAGTATGCCAATCCGTTGTGCAGTACTACTATTCCGCTAGTAAGAAAAGAAACACTATTTAAAAAATGCATGAACAGTAGGAAATAGATGTAGTTGATGGTTGGGGGTTTGCGAGCACTTTTTGTGCTATTGAGAAAACGACATTATTCAATAGTAATACTTTCATATTTGTATCATTCTATCGCATTGCTTGAATGCAAAAGTTTTGTATTTCTTAACTTTAGTTTTGGATTTTATATGACAGTTTTTGAAAACAGAAGTAATTAAGATAGGCTACAGTTGTTTTCATTCATTTCAAAGTTCTAAACTTGTTCCTATATCAATTAAAACCACAGATTATATAACAAGAAATCCTTATCATACGTGTCCTGTATATAAAAAGTACAAGTATTTTTCATTTGAACATCTCTACTTTGATATGAAGGCTGGATGTTTAAACAAGTCCATGTACAACAAATAGCCCATCAGGTCAATCTAACAAGATGAATATCCGTGTTAATGAAAAGGGCGTATATGCGGTCGAATGTAAATACATATTTTACATATAATACAAATACACAATTTTCAAAGGAGTACATATTTATAGAATGTTCCCAAGACAGAAAATACATACGTAGTTAAGTGTAGTGTTTAAGGTAATTTCTTTTACAAAATATGCAAGCATTGCTAAATAGGACTTTAAAATAACAACATATTTTTTTCCCCAATAATACTTGTAGCCAAGGCGATAAAGCAATACAAAAGGCATGTTTCAATATCATTTACGATCTTTTGTATGCCTGGGCGTTTTTATGGTTTCTTATAGAGAAGAACAGATACTTTCACATCATAACACCAAATGTTACACGCGACATGCTATGTACAAATACTGTGGTTTTAAATATTTGCTGCTAAAATGAAAATACGACTGCACATTATTTTTATACCGAGATGCTTTTTTGTTGCATTTTAAGATAATAATGGACGTTTTGCCCCATCTTACAAATTCTTTTTCTTAAAAAAAAAAACTCCAAAACTAATCCCGTGTGCATGTTTACGGAGACATTTTTAGGTCTACTTTTTTATATTATCTGGTTTTTCTTGTCGGCGTGCGTCGTTCTTTGACATTAGAACATTTTCAGCTTCTTGTATGAGACAACCACGACTAACTTGACCAAATTTGATGTGAATTATTTAGAGAAGGAGGTAAACAAAAAGTATCAAATTCATGACCCCTCTCTTTAAATTTTGGGTAAGAATTAATGCATTTTGTACAAACAATCATTATCTAAACATTCATCAGAAAAAGGAAGCACATAATTATGATGACAAGAAAGTGTTTAAGATCATAATTATTGTTTTACCCTTACAAAAATTAATTGTGAAACTTATGGCTCGTCGTCAGGGGTTTTGGTGTTAGAGTGGGACCCTAGAGCGCATATAGTCTATATGCTTTAATTCTTTTTAAAAAAAATCTAAACGACAAGGCATCTAGCAAGCAAGCAAGCTAAGGCATGATCAAGATAAGCAAATATTATACTACTTTAAAAATGTAAAATTTTCGGTTCCAGGGTTAAAGGGTTGGTATTAGGATGGGGCTGTGCGGTTAATAAAGTGACTTTTCTTTCTTTTAAAATATTCTACTTTTAAATAAGGCATTTATTAAAGGAAAAAAAAAATATTCTTCCCTACTACTGGACTTGTAAAAAAACAATGTAAGCGCGTGGTAATGGTGAACAAAGAGGCCTCTTCTAGCTATGTGAAATGCATGACCCTGTGACAAGAATACAGGTTTTGCTCATGGGTGGGGTTGGGGGATGGACTTGCCTCTTGCAATTAAATAAAACATGGTTAGGCTTAGCAAATAATCCTTAAATTCATGACACTGGGTCATCGTTTTTGTGTTTTGGCGCTGGGGGGAGGGGGGTGGACATATAGCTATGTTTAATTTTCCTCGCTCTTTTATGGGCATCCTACCAGCAAATGCTAAAATTAAGGAATTCTCGACCCATGGGTAAGTGGCTAGTGTGTTTTGGGAAGGTGGAGAGGGGCTCTAATGGTCATATATTGAATATGCAAAAGTTTTTAAAGAGATGTTATTTACTTTTGGGCAAGTGGCTGGCAAAATGAGTAATACTATATGATTAGGATGAGCTAGACGATCTACCAATTGTGTAAATCATTGCATTTGATTAAGGATTTCTTTTTTTAGGGCGTAGCTTTACTGATTATGAAGGGAAATATTTTTACCAATTTATCTTCTTTATCTAATTTGTTCAGGCAAATGTAAATGCAATGATTTTAACCCGTCTGCATGTTGGTGAGCAATACACTTACATGTGTTTCACGTCTTACGTACTCAAGTGTGTCATACATGTAGCTCTTCACCTTCAAAACATTGAATGAAATCAAATATTTTATAACATCTAAATCCAGAGCGATTTATTTTCTAGATCCTTCATCACCGATGGAAACATTTTCCTTTTATCAGTTTATTTTGCAGTGATTTATCATATAATTTACACAAATTATATTTCTTTATGATAAAAGGGATATATCATAATTATGTGACTGTTAAGGCCCTAGCTTGGACTATTGTTTATGAATAGGATCGATTGCACTAATAAATACTACTACAAATGTGCGATGCATAAATACAAACATTCATGATTTATAACATGAACTTTAAATTTAATTGTATAAAATTTACATTATAAAAAAATTGAGGTTAAATTCGGGTAAACCAAAATATGTATCTAATAATTTACAAAAGTAAGCTACAAGCTTACATGTACCAAGAGAAATGTTGCACGGGTTTTAAAACATACATGTATAAACAAGGACTCCACTAGCGCTCGACTAAAGCCTCTGATTTTTTGACTAAGTTGTCTGTTTCTGACATCCGTAAAATTAAAAATTGTATGAGGAAATATGATTTAAATATGGATACACACGAGAAGAAAAACTATTCATATCAAAAATTACAATCAACATGCAACGAGGGATTTGGATGATGTGTAGAATCCTTACGTTTTTTATTATTTGGACATCTCTTTTTCAAAAGTATTTGTAGATTTGTACATCACTGACCATCGTTTTAGTTCTGCTCTTTATTAAGAAACTGAAGTATTTTAACCAAGCATTTCAGCATCTCTTTTATAGCAATTTATGAATGAATCATGCAATTTATTCATATGTTTTACAGAGTTGAAAACGATTCCAATGATGATTGTCGTTACGGTGCATTCAAGGATGGAGACAATTGTAAAGGTAATTTAGAAAAAAGAAACCCAAGCCAGCCATGCGAATACTCATATAAAAGACAAAACAGTAACAGTTTTTAAAGAATTTATGTTGAGAAAAAATACATGCATAGCATATCACGCAATTTAAATGTTGTAACTCACAGATTGTCCTGTTGGATATACTGGAGACAATTGCTCTGACGTATGTCCCTCACATACTTACGGAAAATTGTGTAGTCAGGAATGTACATGTATATCATGTCATCACATATTTGGTTGCATTGTAACAGAACAGACAACAGGTAAGACCTTTAAAATAAATATTTTAGAATATTTTATACTGTCATTGTGTCATATTATTCGAACGGAAACAAAATTAAAATACATTTCTTTCCATGCACTGTGCACGTTTTGTTTGATATTTGTTTTTAAATTGTAAATAGATTTAATATATGAAGACATTTCTGGCTATTTATTATATACATCCAGCATTCTTTTTTTTCTTTTGAATACAGATGCAAGTACAATTGAACATATGAAGTCAGGAACAACAGTAACCCATGATGTGATGAACATAACGAATCAAACCATTCTCGGTATTTTTTTTCGATATTTCAAATTTTGTTTGAAAAAAAAAATTATTGGTTCATTTCGTTAAGCTTAAACAAAAAAAACAAAAAAAACAAACCAAAACAACAAACAAACAAAATACAAAGATGTTTAATGATTTGAGTTTGTAAATTGTAAATTTTGATAGATCACAAAACAAAAATGTATATTTCTTAAATATTCAAAATTGTCTTATGTATTTGTATTCAGAACCAATGCAAAGTTCAAGTAAACATGTGACGTCAGGCTCGCAGGTACCCCTTGCTGTATACAAAACAACAAATCAAGAAATTCGCAGTAAGTATGAATTCTTTAAACGTTAAGATAATTGATTTTTCCATAATTCCAAAGATGGAGAAAGCTGCATGCTTTATTTCGTTCAGTTTATACAAAAGACTAACAAATCATAGCAATTGTGAATCTAAAAGTAATGTCACAATTACGATTAAAGCATAAATATCGGGGTACGGTGACATCAATGTGTTCGTTAGAAAATCCATTCATTTTATTTCAAATCTGACAGTTACAATGTAAAACGACAATTACATCATAAGATTACATTGTATTGAGCGTGAGGTACATGTAAGTTTGGTCGACGGCGCCGTTATTTCTGTTGGTTTACTCAGCGAGATGAAATCCTACATGTAGGTAATAAAAACGAACACATTTTGACTTTGACAATATAATATACAAATATTGTTAAAAGTTTAAAAATGTTTTTGTGCTGAATGTTATCAATTTTGCTAAAAAAAACCAAACTTCTAAAGAAGTATCTATAATAAAAATATCTATAGGCTATTGTTTTTAATTCAATCAAAACAGAATTATACCTTTAAAAATAAATAAATATCTAACAATGAAAATTTAAGATTGTACATTTTGATTTTTTTATTATATACGTGTATAAAATATAAGGTTTTTTGCACCCCTGATATGAACAAAGAACACCTATTATTACACCTTTCCGGAACATCTTTGCATTTTTAATTCGGAGTGCCTCGGTTTTTTTCTCTGCCAATCAGCAGTTTAAACTATAACGTCATAACACAAAAAAGATGACGCCCCAATACATTTGAGTGTCAAAAATACGCCGGTTTCGAGATGGAAAAACTTTGATAAAGCTGGATAAATTTTTTCACTAGAAAATAAAAACGAACTATTTATTCAAATATATTATTAAAATATCAAAATCTGCATCACATCCAAATCAGTCATCGACCAATCTCAGCCCTCTGACCTTCGTCCCTCTAATTGATATAGGGTGTAATACAGATTTTCACATGTAATATTCTCTATTTATTATGTATTTTAGTATAAAATACTTGGTTTTTGCACCCCTGGTATGAAGAAATACACGCCCCTCTATCACATCCCTTGTATCTTTACCCTTTATTTCATCCTTTTATCGCACCTTTAATTACAACTTTCCTGAACACCTTTGTACTATTTTATCGGAATAACGTTTTTTTTTTTCTCTTTTCTTGGTGCTTATCTTCAGTCGTAACTATGACGTCAAGGCATATACAATTTGACATAGATAAAGTCATAATATCTTTGAATGTTAAACAATGCAGAATTTGTTCCATTAGTCCTTAATTCTTAAGTTTTTTCACATAAATTTGAAAACGAAATATGTATTCAACTATATTACAAACACAACATTACATGTCAAATCTGTATCACAACTCATATTATCTTTCGAGCACTGGTCCTCGGCCCTCGGGCTGATCTGAAATATTGGATGTGATAGATATTGTGTATTTACATTTGTATTTTACGCAGTGATCATATAATGTATCGTTATCAAAAAAGTCTTTTAAAAGTGGAAACCGATTACCTTTTATTACGATAAATTAGGTCAAATAAATATTTTGAAGGTTATATGATATTTCGTAAAAAAAAAAATATGGCGCAGTCAAAGCAATCATTCTATTGATGTTGAATTACATGTACACATTCTATTTATTTTTTTTTGGTAGGAATTTTGCCCCAAAGTTTGAACTATCATAAACATCATGATGCATTTATCTAATAATATTTAGAAATTATTTTACTTTACAGAATTCTATCTTTAAAAAAAAATAACACATACATTTTCCATCAGAAGAAATAAAAGTTCCTCCAATGTTCGACTGAAAGATGAATGTATTTCTCTGTCGCGACTAACATGTATTATTTATATTCCTACAAACCTGTGTAGGAATAGTTTTTGGACGGAAGAGAATTCAAGAGACTCTTGTTTGTTCGTTGGTACACTTGTTACTTTTAAATTAAATTAGATACATAAAACGAACACGCCTATTCGTTTCTTGTAAATTTGAAATAAGTCTTCAAACTATCTTTAAATTTCAATTAAATAATTAGGACTATTACTGATTGATTTAATTAAATATGGTTAATATAGTAAGAAAACACGAACTTTGCAGTGTTTCTATTTAAACATTCATCAGAAAAAGTAATTTAAAACAATTTTTCGAGTTTGATTTAATCAAAGGAATAAAAAAAAATTCAGAGTACTTTTTTGAAATTTAAAATCAATATATAATCTCAGACACTGACGATGTGATTGTTTTGCTATCGTTTTAACGGATGAAAAAATTACGGGTGGATTGTGAGTATACTGTTTAATATCGTAAGTATATAACCATCATTTTTGCATCTCCTATCAAGTTATAAAGTTCAAGAAAAAATATTTTTAATAAATTTGAAATCTTACTTATACGATCATGTTTCCATTGAATAAATCAAAATCAGGTCATGTTTGAGTAACATTTCGAAAACATTTACCGTGATACATTTAAATTTTAGATTAATTTATCCGTTGGATTGCGTGGAACAAGGAAACTTACTTGAGAATGTCACGGAAGGATATTCATTAGTAAAATATAATCTATGTATTTGAATTAAATGTATAATTTTGGGATAATTTTACTTATGAATAACAGGTATTTAGCCATAGTTTCAAACCGATGAAATTTTTGAGTATGTAAGTGCATAAGATGAACATGTAGTTTAATATATTTGCAGTTTCATAATCGTGTTGAAAAAGTATAAGATATTCTACAAAGACCTTTAAATGTGTCTAAATAAGTTTTTGTAAATGCTCTGAATAGTTCTTTTTTCCTTTACAGAAATCAGGGCTGCGTTTTACGAAAGAACTTACGACTTACGACCAAATTAATGAATGCTAATCAATTATAAACTAATCAATGGTTTTACCTATTGACCGTTAAATATTACTATATATATCAAAAAAGTTGTAAATGAATGGTTTTATATAAATTTTGTTAGGTGAAGATCATTCAATGAGACATAAATATTTAGAACTTTCTCGTAAGTTATTTTGTAATACGCAGCCCAGGAAAACCAATAAAGATTACAAACTTTTTTGAATTACTTCTTGCACATATAGTGAATGATAGTACTGTTTTCTCAATCATATTTATAATTCGTGGCACGCGGCTATTTCATAAGATTATATAATACGTATTTTATGATTCCCTATATTTCAATGTAGATGTGTTTAACACAGGATATAAATAGAAAAAAAGACAAAAAGATTCAGATCTGCTGCTCATGTGTGAACGATGTGTCGAATTTGTCAACATCATATCAGACAAGAAATAACAAAAAACTTGCAGGTGAGAGAAAACCTAAGCGCTAGCAACTCGTTTCTTAAGAATTATAAAAACGTTATTAGGGATGTCAATATTACTCGGTTGGTTTAGAAAATTAATCGGAGGCTTTAGTTGAGCGATAGTCGAGTACTCGATGATTTATTTGAAGCTGTGAGTCTTTTTCAAATCAACCAATGCTACTGCCACATACATCTTATATTTAACTAAAAATAATCTTAAAAACTTATGATAATATTTAGTTTTTTACTTAATATATTTGATTTAAAAAAAAGTATTTTATCCTAATTTTCGTCAGAAATTGTCCTGGCTTTTCCTTTTCAGCTCACCTGAGCTGAAAGCTCAAGTGAGTTTTTCTGATCACTTTTTGTCCGGCGTCTGTCCGTCCGTCTGTCCGTCTGTCCGTCCGTCTGTAAACTATTTACATTTTCGACTTCTTCTCCAGAACCACTGGGCCAATTTCAAATAAACTTGTCACAAAGCACCCCTGGGTGAAGGGGATTCAAGTTTGTTAAAATGAAGGGCCATGCCCTCTTTTAGAGGGATATAATTAAGAATTATTAAATATTTGTTGGTAATTTTAAAAATCTTCTCTTAAACCAATTGGCCAGAAAAGCTGTAATTTGCATGGAAGAATCCTCAGGTAGTGTAGATTCAAGTTTGTTCAAATCATGATCCCCCGGGGGGGTACCGTGGGGCCACAATTGGGGGTCGAAATTTGACATAGGAATATATAGAGAAATATATTTAAAAACCTTCTTCTCAAGAACCAATTGTCCAGAAAAGATGTAACATGCGTGGAAGAATCATCAGGTAGTGTAGATTTAAGTTTGTTCAAATCATGATCCCCGGGGGTGCGGTGGGGCCACAATTGGGGGTCAAATTTTGACATAGGAATATATAGAGAAATATATTTAAAAATCTTCTTCTCTAGAACCAATTAGCCAGAAAAGCTGTAACTTGCGTGGAATAATCCTAAGGTAGTGTAGATTCAAGTTTGTTCAAATCATGACCCCTTGGGGTACGGTGGGGCCACAATTGGGGGTCGAATT
>WFKH01010211.1:44450437-44464243 GCA_016163765.1 Magallana hongkongensis
TTTTTAACAATGATGCTTTTACGAGCCTCTGAAATGTTCTAACTAGCCAGTTGGTTCACAGTTTTTGACCAAAAAGAGTAAAACATAATCATCAGGTATATAAAAAATAAAGTGTTAGAACATTTCAAAAACAATTCATATATATGAAAGCTTCCTACAAGTAACTTTGATAACAAAGACTTTATCAATAACCGCATTATCATGCAATGTCTCTTACAAAAAATAGGTAACAGGCAGAAAAGAATAGGACTTTAAGTTAAAACTTTGACCTTTATTTTTAAAGTCGGGCTTCCTGAACAATGGTATTAGGTATTACGATTTTATCTGAATGACATTTGCACTATGACTTCGAAATGTATGGGAATGCCATGTATATATAATTTTATGATATTTGTGTACAACGTACGAATTAAGCTTTTGCTAGTTATGAGTAAATAATAACAACACCAGTAGTGTTTCCCTATCATTTTTACGACTTGTATTTTACAATAATGACATGTTGATTTTATAATCTTAATTGATCTAATTAGAATAAATTGAACTGCAAAGTATATGTATATATAATGTATTAAGGGGTCATTATTATATATGTTAAAGTGTTTGTATCCGTTAGATTAACTCAGGCTAAAACCTACTACGTCTTTACGTATAGTTATGCAAATATCTCTTAATAAGGAAATATTAATCAAAACTGACAATAACATTTAAATGTTTGTTTCCTTTTTCATTAAACGATATCACATTTCCGAATAATTTGTGTTTAAGTTGTTTAAAGGACAGTGCTGCCAGTGTATACAGATATATTAAATTTCTTCATTTGTGTGCACAATGTAGAAAGGCATTAAATTTCATTATCACGCATCGTTCACATGTGTTGCCAAAAATGCCAATCCCTACAAAAAACGAGACATGTGCTTTATATAAAACCCCCAGGTACACGGGTTAGAATCTGTTATAATAGAGACAAATTATAGCTAATATGATAAGATAAGATAAGATAAGATAAGATAAGATAAGATATTCTTTTATTCCTCCAAATTAATGGAGAGTATTATGAAATCAAATTACAAATTTATGTACAGTTGATAACAAGCTAAAATCAGAACATATTTATATATTTATATAAGAATGGACAGTCATGTAACATGTAAATTGGCCAGTTATATATTACGACAGTCATCAACAAAATACCCTTTGTTTGTATAAACTGTATATGCAACAGTTAACATGACATTTTTCCATTTTGTAAACGATATTTTTTTTTACAAAACTTGTTATATTGATACACCCCATTAGTGATAAAAATTACAGCTCAGGATCTTGATTATCAAATAAAACATATTCATACACATCTAATATTTCTAAAATGTTTTCAAGCATGTCCTCTCTACAACAAATGTTGAACAGCTTAAAAGGATATGGATATTAAAGTGTTTACAGATTTGTTACAAAACGGACATGTTTTTTGAACTATTTTCATGCATGAAACTTGTACTAAATAATTTATAAATAACCTTTAAGTAGGATCCTCTTTAGCAATAATTCACAGCTTATTAGGACTTAACTTTGTATGGATCTTACTGTAAAAATACATAGCAGTATGTACAGAGAGAGAGGCACGCCATTGTTTTTCTTCTTCTGCCCATATTGTTTTAGTTACTAATTTTGAATATTCCTTATTGCTAAAAACTATACTACAATTGTTGACAAACAAATCAAAGAGCTCATATTTCTTAGCAGTTTGTAACAGAGTCTTAGTAGCAAAAAACGTTTCAGTAACCTGAACATCAGATATAAATCTATACACCTGGTTGTGAAAGGAAGTTTGATCTGATCTATGGAGTCTACCTAAAAACAGTAGCCGGCATTTATCAATATATCCTTGAATAGTCCAAAGTCCAATGTTTGAAATGCTTGAAAGAGACGGAGAAAACTTTGAAAATCCTTGAATTATCCGTAAATACTAAGGCTAACTTGTGTAGATTAAAACCAGTGTTTTTTTCCTATCAGTAGCCGGTGTAAAGTTGGACCTGAAATAAAACCCATGATACCACATTCATCTTAACCGACAATGATTATATTCTATCTACACACCAGGTCCGCACGTACTTTAAAATATACTCGCAGATGTTATTTTATAAAAATGTTGTTAAACCTCTAACAATTAACAATATCTGCGGGTTTTTAATACTTTTACAAACATGTCCTGTTTGGGCTCAATCTCACTTTTTAAAATAAAAGGACTTGTAAACGATGAAGACAAAAGTTTATAATTAAATAAATATGACACATATGTTACAAGTGCACTGTTCCAGAGCAAGGAGAATGAACAAGAATGTCCACAATACATAACTTACATAGTCAGGTATTCAGTCAGAGATATCGTCTTTCACAAAATATGTAGGTATTTTTTAAAAGGACATTAAAATATCAACACAGTTTTGAAAAGTTTCTTTTTCGGTTATGCGCTGTGCTGCTGAGATAAAAAGACGACACTACAATAGAAATATCGCAAGATCATTCACATGGATTGGTTATATCCTCCTTTTAAAGAAAGGACGCCTAGGTCATTTTACACACAAACGCACAAAAGATTTGCTTTAAAAAAAGATCTGATTTAAGATATGCGTCCGATTTTTTAACGTTGATTCTTTTTAAAAGATTGGATCATATTACATCGACTGCATAAACGATGGATTTTACGACTGATACCAAGGTCAAAATATGTGTACATGCAGGTGCGCCGCTGTATAAATGTCCTGGATTACACTGAAACAAAACTTCTTATGTTTTTGTTGTGCATATGCACAAGATGTAGTTTGATTAAATGTACTGCAAGAAAAAAAAATACTATGAAAAATAAATCAATAACTTTATAAAAACTGTTTAAATCCTACCATTTTGATATGTTGCGATCAAATGTTAAACCTAAATAGTTATTTTGTTAAAGCTTATTATTCAAACGGATTCTGTTCATTGGTTTTGACTTTTATAACGAATTATCTTTAACCTGTTTCCCGTAACGGTGTTTGTTACATTTTAAAAACATGTATTAGTTTTTGATAAAACTTCTTGAATATGATCATGCGAAATACCTTAAATTCTGAATCTTGACAAAAAAGGGTTGTGTATATGTAATTGTTGTTCATGATATTAAATGTTAGAAAAAATAAAATGATGAATAATATAACTCTTATTTATCATACAACGTACCCATAGTGATATATTTGTCACTCTTTGTAAGCAACTAATTATAATGAAAAGTTGTAATAATTCGAGTCTTTCATATTTGGGGGGGGGGGGGGGGGGTTCAGCATAAATTTATGTCTCGCAGTCCTATATGAACAAAGAGAGCTGATGACCAGTCTAGTATTACACTAATTGCATAATTATCAGACTGTTACAGTATTTGTATCTTTCGAACTTGGACCATCTCGTAAATTAACGAATGAATTTGACATAAAATTAAAGGTATTGTAAAAAAACAAAAAACGAGTGTAATAAATGCTTCATTCCATTATGCATGAAATAGAATGATACATTTTAAACCTTTGCCGGACATACCTCAAACTATCTGATGATAAAGATGAATAGAGATTCAGGTATTTATGAGTACAGTCACGTAAAACTCATTTAGAGTTCAATAACATGTCAGTTTTCAATTAATCTTCTTTAAAGTCAGCATTCGGGATGTCATCTGATTCTGTATAAAAAAAGAAAAATGTTTTAGTAACTTCATTAATGTCACCAATTATAATTAGTCAACATATATTTTCACTATTCAATCAACAGTTGTTGGATATATGAATATCCAACTGTCTTACAGTTAGACATTCAAATATTCAACTGCCCATCATTTGGATATTCTAAAAACCAACAGTGCATCAAACAATAAATGAAATAAAAACCCAAAATGTTGAAACATGTTTTTCTGACACACAAAAGAATCATGACACCTCTAGAATATTGTAATCACTATCCACTAAAATAGCATTTCAATAGAAATGATTCCTTTCTTAATTTGAGAGATTTGGATTCGCACACAGAATTTTTAGGTTTTCTATTTCCCAACCACGATTGAATAAATAGACAGCCCACCAAGATTTTGATTCCGTTTGTCTTGCAAATATAAATCTAAATTTGGAAATGCTTTTATATTCAACATCTGAGAAAGGTTTCGCAAAATCGTTTATACCCCTTTTCATTGGTTCATTTTGTCCGACCAGGACAATCATATAATAAAAGACACTGCAGTAGTTTTCCAGGTCAGTTAATCAATATTTCAATGAAAAAAAAAATGAGGTAAAAAATTTGTTTTAAAATCAAACGACACAAAAGGGTACCGCGTTATTTCGCCTGAAAATAAAATTGACGTCGAGGCGGCTATGATTGTATTTACGACTTTGACATCGCTATAAATAAAGGTCATAATGTTTTAGCAAATCAAAATAAACTTGTGTACATTTTCTTCACTAATATTTCTGAAGTTTGCTTTGTTTACAATCGATGCATAACATGCGGGTTGAATGCACCTAATCGTTCGGAGACGAAACCAAACGGTTCCCTTTTCTAACAATCCCATGGTGCAGTTTGGTTTGGTTTTTTGTTTGCCTATAATGAAATTATTTATTTACTTTGAATATTTCTAACTTTGAAAGGAGACCTATCCTGCTGGTATAAATAGGCAAAAGTTTATTTATTTCTGCGATAAATGGTTTGTTTGGAAAAATATTTGTTACTCTAACAATCAAAAAAAAAAATCGGACCTAGCAGCTTTAACAAATCATCATTTGATACATAACTAAAATATTTAAAGTGTTATGTGTCTTTCCCTGAACTGAAACTCTCTAAATTTATTTTGGATAAATAAAATTCTTCATCTGAATCCATGTGTGCTCAGTACAACGGAAAGGTTTAATATGACATGACCACTGTTTCCCATGTTCACTGGTCCATGAATAAAAGGGGTGGGTGGTTAAGGTATTGTCGTACGGCACAGTTGGATATATGAATGGATCATAGCATCTTTGAGGTTCAGTTGGAGTAATTTTTAAAAGTAAAATAAATAACTCGATAGTGTTGAATAGTTAAGAGAAATCTATCTCGCTATTTATCTATCACATGTATAACCGTTTGGAAATCGGCGTTAGTTTCAAGATACGGAATGGTATAGAAAACTAAAATGATGAATTTTATTCTTGTTCATTATACATTGTAGCCAAAGTTATCTATTGGTCATTTTTGTAAAGTATGTGCTTGTAATAAAAATATAAACGGTTTTGACGTTATTTATCTTGTTTTTTTCGGCAATATTCTCTATGCACAATTCCTTTATGCATGAAAGAATAAGACGTTTTGAACTTACGACATGAACCTTCTGATACTTCTTATAAACAGAATTGTTTTCAACATATATCCAATACATACGTACATACACGCACGCACGCACGCACGCACGCACGCACACACGCACACACACACACACACACACACACACATACCAAAAACCAGGTGATAGAAATAAAAATAAATGACTGGTGAGAGAAACGATATATTGGTTATATCCACACTAAACTAAACTGTATTTATATTTTATAAACTGTGCAAAAATCTCAATCTAACAGATGATTATTTGTCTAGGAAATATTACTTTCTGAATACTGTTTCACTTAAAGCATTATAGTATAAGTACTCATTTACTATCGATTCTAATGCAAGGGGGCGCAACCTGAATTTAAAAAAATGCAATACTATCGTAATTTTTCTACCTAAAATGGGAAATATTTACTTCTGTTATTTGTTGATCGTTAATATGAATGTTCCCTCACTGGACAATCATATTAGACACTGTCATACACTAAAACTTGTTTCCCTCTAATTTTATCATTTAATATCTCAAAACATGCGTTTTATGTAACGGAAAGAAAAAATGATTTATCTATTTATACAGTTGTGTATTTTTTTTTCTGCTCATTTAAATGTCGACGTCTACATGCATTATGTATAAAAACAAATCTTATATAATTAAGAGTAAATGAAAATTCAATGACTGAAAATCTAAAATCACAAAAAGTTGAGACTAAGAAAAAATTTGCACAGTCTCGGATTATTCATTGAGTCAACATTATACAATTATTTAATGCTTGAGCAGTCAATAGACCAGAATATTTTCCCTCGGTGCAGGGAACATCTCAATGTGTTCTATTGCCCGATGCCAACGTTAATTATGGCGTCATATTGTATGACGTACAGACAAGTGACTTTCTACACATCTCTGTGAAATCAATCGGGAAGCCTTACCATACCCGCGTTCTGAAATACGTTGCCGGTCCAATATATCGCAGTCTATTGACCGGCGGTCCAATAGATCGCAGACTATTGACCGGCATGCAGTTCAATAGAACGGTTTCAATAGTTAAGCAAAACTGCATACACAAACAAAATAGACGCAAATATTTAATCTGTAATAAAACAACAAAATTCCTTTGATTAGGTAATAAATTGCATTGTTAAAGTGACCTAAGTTTTAAGCATCAAATATCTTAAAAATCCACTTATTCATATATTATAACGATATTTTTTAGTTAATAATCTATTTTCTTCTACATTCGATGTATTATCAAATCGTTGACCTTGAATTTTATGACAATTGTACGACACTTTATCTCAAAATTTCAAAATGTTTTATCCCGTTACAACTTTCAAGTATATATATCCGTTTTTCACTAATTTAAACAAGTCATGTACTCACGGAAAATATATATGATACATGTTTAATCATTGTTAGTGTATATTTTGGCAGTATTGTTTGAATGTTTGTTTCTATTTCATGTTCCTTTTAAACCTGTTAGAGATTAACCTCATATCCAAACATACTTTGAATGCATAAGGTATCAGTATGATTTTGACTAATTTACAATATTCAATAATTAGTCGGTATTTGGATTTTAAAAAACTAGAGAAAGGGAAAAAAGCAAAGAACCTATCTTATTTCTACTATTTATTTTGAAAGTGATAAATGCTGTATAAAAACATCGCAATCATTCAATAAAAATCAGCATTTGCAATTGTGCAATCATTAGCATTACAAAAAATGCATAATACTCAGTAAAAGTTCATATCTAAATGCAAAATGAATCTTGTGTTCTGCGACATAATATAAATGTGTGATGTATGAATCAAAGTTCTGGGATCTGTTCAGAAGCATTCACGTTGTTTAAGAACGGATATACTACACTGACGCTCAAAGTTGTGAGAGAGACCTGAAAGTAAAAAAGAAAAACATAATCTAAATATTTCCTTGCATTTAACATTGGAATGCGGCATGTTTCGATAAGTTTTTGTTAGCACCTACCCGATTCAATTGAATATGTTTCTCTTCATCATTGCTGGTATCATTTTCGATATCGATAACGTAATTTTCCCTTAAACTTCTGGCCATGTGACTAGAACACGAGGGTTGACAGGCGGGAGAATGGTCATTTTTCTGACAGAAGGTGGCGTTACAGTATAAATGCACAGCGCTATGACTGCTAGAGAACTCAACATACTGGAAGGAGAACCTTGTTTCGTGGTCTAATTGATAGAACACTACAGCATTAGGATCAATTATACACCTGCATAGAAATAAAAGTAATTAGGTAAACACAAGGTAGATTAAACACATGCTGCAAGCCTGATGGGATGCATACATGTACATGCAGGAATGAAACGTGAAATTCCTGTCACTATAAGATATTCTCAGGTTTTTTCTACTTTTTCAACAAATCTCTTGACATTGATATGAATAAATGTTTATTATGTACTTAATTTTGTTTAGGAGTAACGGATAACAGGTAAAATTTCACAAAACTATTCATATTCTGAATAAAATAATGTATATGTTCGTTTGCTTTTAAAAATGTGACTTAAAAAATAACTTATCTTAACTCACGAAGGAAAAGTTACCCTCACTGAACTAGTGAACACTACTTTTTGTATGCATAAGAGAATGCAGGCGTGTTGAGGAAAACTAGAAGTGTTAATTTTAATTCTATATAATTGACAATATTGATAATATTGTCTTAAATTGTCAATTAAATAGGACTGCATGCTGAATTATCAGACAACCTAAACAACAAATCAATAAATATATGATAACTATTTTTACAACATCTTTAAAACTAAAAAAGGTATAACGTTAAAGGAGAGTTCCTTTAATTAAAGATGAAAACTATGCATAAAATGTGAAGTTCTACAATCATAAATTCGATTCATATTTGTTTACCATATTTTATGCTTAGAAAAATAAACTAGTCATTGATGTGCATACATGTATTATATGGTATATTCATGGAATCAATTCGTAATTAAAAATTATTCATAAGAAAAATACTATACATATATATTTTTACTGTTAAATAAAAAAATAATGTTTTACCCATCTTTGATGATATAATACTGCATTCCTCGGTCATTGATAACTTTTGGTGTGACAAAGCAGTGTGATAACCTCATTTTGATGCTACTGTCCTTGACGTCACTCAATGCACGGACATACAGCTTCTCTCCAGCTCGACATCTGTTGAAATCTTTAGGCCTTGTGAGCGCGGGGTCGGAAAAGTACTGAAGATGAACTTGTCGATCCGAATGTGTTGAAGACACAACATCAAGAGAGAAAAATTTGCAAAGAAGGTTCACTTGAAGTCGAACTTCACGAATTATGAAGTGGTACAGACGATCATGACGGGCGCAGAGAAGTTTGTTGCTGTATTCAACACCTTCCGTCAGATTCTGTAAAGAGTTAAGACTAATAGCAAGCTACTTTTTTATGTACCTTTCTTCCCAACGATTCCTTCAGGATTACTTTTCTGTGCAAATATAAACACCGATTTGATTACTCCAGAGTAAGTTACTTGTAATAGTTGGGTAGGATTGGATGTAGATAGTTGCGCATGCATACCACATGCTCTATAAAAAGACTAGCAATGTATATATTTAATGTCGTCGTACAAACTATCAATTTTACCATTTTTCATTAAACTACCTTTTCGCTTGTTTTGCACTCCTTGTAATTTTGTCCAAAATAGAGACTATCGCCATGGATACTTCCGGTACAGTTAGCGTTGTTAAAACCTATATAACATTCATCTGGATCAAAATCCGGGTATTTCTGACGCAATGGATTAAGATCCACAGTAATGTTCCATGCGTCATCAAGACAGCTGACAAAGACTGATGACGAGGATGATGTATCTGAAAACGTACAGTAAAAAAAATGCATCTCGTATAATTAAGTATTGAATCATTATTTTTTGAAAGATGTGGTTTCATAAATGCAACGGTGTGTGCACACAAATTGAATAACGCGCTCAAATTGAATAACGTGCGCTAGCGCTTTATGAAAATTTGTTTGCACACCGTTGCAGTTATGAGACCACATTTTTAAAAAAATAATGATTCAATGGATATATTTACATTTTCCGTAATTATGACTTAATTTTCAAAATTTCTGTCTTATTCTACGAGTAGTGCGCAATTAACGGACGAGCCATTGGAACAGCCGAGTTATGCTGACAAAAATAGTGCACAACGCTATAAGTTATAATTTCGAAATCCACAATTTTATTTTTCATTCTGTTATAAGATGAATATAATCTTTCGTATTAAAATAAAGTAATCAATTGAATTCATTTAACTATAAAAAATATTTGCATCAATATAATGATTATGTTTATTAGCATTAGTATAATATCAGATCGATCGTGATACGGTTTGAAGTAGCGAGGAGAGTCAGAGTCAAGTTCTTCAAGAAATACTGAAGAAATATTGTTTTCATACGCACCAGATTTGGTGATTGGATCTTCTGTGTTATAAGTAAATATCACTCAAATCAATTAATGAAATTTAAAAGAGGGACAGAAAGTGAATGTAAATGTATATGAATGTTTGTCACCATGATAAAGGCGTAATTACCCATTTTCCATTTATATCAATTTCAGTATGGTTCGTTTGGGCTTAGCTTCCAAATTTTTTTTTATCGATATACAATAAATCATTCATTTAAGGATTGAAATTTCTTTGAAATCTTTTAAACATACGTGTCCTCATTATCTGATTAGTTATAATCATTGGTAATTTTCATACAAAGTAGAATACTCACCTGTTTCACAAGTGTGTCCAGTATAGCCATTAGGACACGTACAAGTGTATTCTGTTTGGGAACTAGTTTGAAAGCACGTGCCTCCATTTTGACAATGGTTTATTGGACAAGGGCTTTTCGTTGTTGTTCTTACGATACCTGATTCATTTATAACAATTATTAACTAAAGTAATTTAAGATCGATATCGAAACATCTGCAACCCTGCTTAACCTTCAATGTGTTCCATGAAATTTGATGTCTTACAATGTCATTGTTCAAGATATGGATTACGTATAATCTCATGTTTTTGTGTCATGCAAAGTTAAACATAATTTTGAAAATTGTATATTATACATGCATATATAGTAAAGTAACTTCTTCAAAATATTCAAAGTATCTTCACACGTTACAGAAATCCATGCCAATATAATCATTTGTACTTAATGGGGCATGGTCACGATTTTCCTTTTTAAAAAATAAATATTTTGTTTTTAATGTTTATAATGCTTCAGTAAAGCACTTTTAATAGGCAATCAAAATTTGAGGGTCAGACGTCGGGTTATAAGCAAAATACAGAGCTCACAATTCTCAGTTAGCTATTATGTAAACAAAGCTCTGGTGATGTTTTTGTTTACATTTTGAATATTCCATGTTTAGACATGACTGTACCAATGTAAACAAAAACAAGGCACGAGCCTTGTTTACCTATCAAAGAATTGAGAGGTTTTTTTCTTGCTTGTAATTTTACGATCAACACTCAAATTTTGGTTGATCATTAGAAATACATTACTAAAGCATGGTAAACCATAAAAAATTGAAAAATAAAATATTGGCCACAATAGTGACCATGCCCCTTTAATATATCAAAATGTCTAACATTCACATTGTTTATGTGTGTAATGCGTTGCATTTATGAAACCGGCGTTGAAAATACAAAAGCGTAATCAAATAAAACATGCCGTATTGACAGTAAGGTCCACCAAGTCCTTCTGGGCATATACAGGTGAAACCGTAATTTGAACTGACAACGCATGTACCGCCATTTTTACACGGTGTTGAGGTCAAAGTGCAAGGGTTTCCTACCGTCGTCTTCTGATTGAAAGGAAAGTTACCAAACTCGTAAGGTACTGAAATGTAAAACAATGGCTCCTCTTATTTGTTTATAAACCAAAAAAAAAAAAAAAAAAAAAAAAACCTGTTTATGGTGTGCGCATTTAATAATAGAAGTTTATGAAGGTTTCACTATCGGATTGAGTCTAAGTAGAACTCATAACAGGTACTCAGCGATACATTTATGTACATGTAGATCTAATTAAGATTAATGGCTGACCACAAGACACCCCAGCGTCCTCCCCGTGACCACAGTCAGTGTTTCCCCATCCATTTGAGGGACAGTCCCCGATGTCTGTCTCATTTCCCACACATTGTAAATTGTCTTGCCAGATTGGACCGTATCCGTTGGAAAAGTGGGCATATTTAAACACCTGACTGCAAAAGAAGAAAAATAAAACGAAATTCTTACAAGAAGCCAAAATGTCACATTCCCCATTACCTGATGAATCGGTGTGTCTCTTAGACCCAACAGAGCGTAACATTTTAAAAACACCATTTAAAAAAGTGACTGTATACAGTGAAACTATGACATTGTCTTTAAATAGAATTCACGAGAACATTTCTGAAATTTAGATGCTATGGTATCTAAAACTGACAGGACAGTGTTCAGCATTGGTACAGGATTGTATAATCATCGTACTTGGTGATCTTGAGTTGTTTCACCTCAGAATCAAAAGCGCTATCTACATTAAAAGAGGCATTGGGGTTTGGTATTTTTAATTGCCTACATGATTAAAAATAATGGCAAAACGATATTGATTCTATGAGAAATAACGGAATGATAAGAACTGAAAAATCTAAGGATGATGGTCCAACTCTTGTAGAAGACTATAGTAAAAAAATCCCTCTATGAGAGCGTTTACCGAAAGGACAATACTTTGTAAACCTTCATGAAGACGTATTATGTATTTACAAGCAACGCAGTTTTGCGACTTCGTCTCTAAATATTTATTATCATTCTGAATATCTGTTACCATACTAGAAGTGGCATTATAATTATTAAAGAATGGCGGCCTTTTTTTTTTTTTGGTTGAACACAGATCTAGACAGTTTGTGCTATGTCTGTAACAAAATGGTTCCTCCCATGCGCACATGAACACCAAAGCTTAATGACTGTCGAAGGTTATATTTGACCTGGATTTAAAATGTATACAAACAGACGAACAAAGTTCAAAGTAAACCCAAAAGAAAAAAAAACTTGTGTTTGCATAGAATACAAAACAATGATAGTTTTTTAATGTGTTTATTACTTAATTCACGAAGTGTGATCTCTTCCGTAACATTTTTTTATATTATCGCGGTATTTCTTCTCAGTATTTAGTAATAACTTGATCTAATGGGTCCTGGTTCAAATATACTTGAAAGTAAAAAACCGACGCATAATTAAGTGATTGTTTGAGAATATCGAAATTATTTAATTTAAAAACAATTATCTAATCAAAGCTAAAAAATTTACTTACTTTAAACCCTTTTGTAAAATCTTATCACGTTTTGTAAAGCAAGTGGTTGGTTATTTTGAACAGAAAATAATAAAATTTAAAAAGTGTAAGAAATTATACATGTAATTTCATGTTCAGCTACCTCGCCTCTTTATAACCAATCATCCTGCAGATGACGTCACCGTCTGCTTTATCGAACATGTCGTCACAGACCGTACCCCATTTCCCGTCATGCAACAGCTCTACTCTACCTTCCGTCTCAGACTCTCCATTAACAAGTCTTACAACTGAACAAAAATGTTATGAAGATACCAAATTCAAAGTTTATTCAGATTAATCAATACAGACATACGTAGCGTCATTTGAAAACTGTGATGTGTACATTAACATCCTTATATAATAAAGGAGAAAGCAAGACTAACTTAACTATTGATTCATGGTAAAATAATGAGATTCTGTTGTATGTGTTGATGCAATCTTGCATTACAAATTACATGTGTATATTAACACTCCTATATCATAAAGAAAGCAACAATCTATAAACTGTTTACTTATCGTAAAGCTATGAGAAACTGTTGAAAGTGCAGATGATATTATAATTTGTGCAGCAAATCGATATTTGAAGATAAACTTACGCGTCGGAAAACTGGTTGTTGTAACTTAAAACGTTTAAAATGTATAAAAAATAATCTTTGGATTATTAAGGAAAGTAAAATTATGAAAACAATTGTTAAGATGTGTGATTTGAAAGGCTTTAGATTGCAATTATAAGTTGAAATAATGTGATGTTTAAAATTTATGTAGTGTATTGCATTAAAATAGAATACCAAATAATTAATATAATTATTAAAATAAAATTAATAATAATTAATATTGCTTACCTATCGGATTTGTGGAATATCCTGCGTGAAAGAAATAAAATGAAATAGTTCAATTAGACGTATAATTTCTCATATATACGGGTAATTTATCATTTAATTAATTAATGCCTTTTTTCTGAGATTGGTGTTTTTGTTAAAGCAGAATAATGTATCGAAAAAAATATATAATTGAAAGTATATGTTCATGAATACTTTCATCTCTTATTTAGTATTTCTCTGATACAAGAATTTAAAGCTCTCCAATAATTAAAT
>WFKH01010211.1:44469243-44481557 GCA_016163765.1 Magallana hongkongensis
ACAGCCTCATCACAGAATCTCTGGAAGATGTAGCAATAAGACAGGTCTGGATAAGAACAGTGAAGTAGCTGGGATCTATAACGGTCGTACATTATTGTTCTACAACAGCAGAAATCACACTACGTCTTTATGAATTTTTTTTCTAAATTCGATTTCTAAACGTTGATAAAGTTTGTGTAAAATGTAAAAGTTAAAATAAAAATGGTTGCTATAATGTAAGACTCAAACAAATGCATCTGGTATTTACGTATGATAGGCGACCTACTTTTGGTCTTACTATCAATTTCCTAAAATCCGTTAATTTCATTGAAGAGACTGTTACTTTGAGAGTACGCATGCAATTACACTTTGTTTTATATGTTCCAATATACAGAAAAGATAATTACCTTTTAAAAACGGTTTTCTATTGGGAAAAATAACTCTTAGTAAAAAAAAAAAAAACAGTTCTACAGAAAATATAAAAAGATTGTTAAATTTCAAAAATCCTGTTGGGGTTTTGTTTCCCATGTATTTTTCAAAGAACACTTATTTATTCAGGATTTTTCCCATCGGAAATAAAATTTTTTGCTATATTTCACAATATGATGACATTTGTTCAATATCTGACGGAATTCAAATATCAACATAAAGTCATTTCACTAAAATAAGAAAATGGAAAATCTCTGTAGAAAAATTATTTTTCTCCTTCGGGAATTTTCAATAAGATAAATATCTAACCTGACATATGACTAATGTCAATAACAAAAATTGTTAATAACTCTATGCAAAGATTAGTTTAAGGAGGCTGAATGGTCAACAAGTTAACCACCAGATCTTCCTTGAACTTTTAAATATTATATTTGTGGTCATGTTTAATCATTTAGTAAAGGTAAAATCCAAATAATTTAGCTAAAAAATTTAAACATTTTCCTTTATCGTTTTACAGAGCTCTTCGTTTAAAGGAGGTAAGCATAGCCTATTATGGCCACGACCATCAAACTCTCTAGTCTTTGGGTTCTTACTTTCGTGGATATAAAAATAAGGTTTTAATATTGGTTCAACAATTATGGGATGAGTTATCATGAATTCCATGAAACTTAATCGAACAAAACTTCTACCTGTTCAACGGTATTTTACCGTGCTTTTTCCAGTTTCCAGTTTCAATTGTCATGAAATATAATCCTAAACTTTGTTGTATCTATCGTACAATCCTTAATAATGCGTACCTCGTATGTGACCTATACTGCAGCCCTTTTGATTGGCAGAGTGCCTCCCCAGCAGTTCTGGTGAAAGATCTATAACAAAGCTCCCTACCATTCAGTTTGATGTGTCCACCATAACGAAAAGGGAACTGTACATCAGATATCCCTGTCACAAAAATACATACAGTACTTGCTAGAATAAAATTGTAACGTCAAAAGGCCCAACAGAAGATAAAACGACGGTGAGTATAGACACATGCGTTTATTTATCTTACCTATTGTCCGGGCGTAAACTAAAAAATAAAAGAACTTCATCAAATGCTTTTAAGTGGAACAACTGATTTCTAAAGAATAGATTTCGATGTCTTGAAAATAAAATTATATATTTACCTGGAATTGTCATTTTTGAAGGCAATGAGGTAGCTGGTGTAGAATTTATTTTTGTTTGTTGTGTTGACGTCGTATGGACTTCAAAATAGAGAACCAAATAATTTAAAACCTTGAACATCTGCATAGCATTACATAAAGCCCCTTTCACAATTGGCGCACGAGCAGAAGCGACAAAATATTCGTGCGACCGAAAAAATTAGATATGGTTCGTAAACTGTTGCCAAATTAATCGCATATGAAAAAGTACTCGTACGAAATTCGCACGATTCAGAGCGACCGTTGTGCGATGTAAACGCATCGAATCTTGCGATATATCTTGCGTCTATATGTGAGTGTTGTACAATGAAAGCGAGTGTTGTAAGGTAATGCGATAGGATCGCACGAAAGACCTGATGATCGGATGATTGAACGTGCGCGAATGCGATTGGACGAGCGGCGCTTGTCCGATCATGCGTTTCATCGTACGAATGCTCCTAAGAGTCAGAGGGTGTATATATACCTCCCGTTTCCGACTCTCTTCAGTAGACATAGCTGAATGCAAGAGAAGATACCGCGCAAGAAAATGACAAAACAACAGCCAAAATCAATGTCAATTGTGGCCTGAAACAGATATGCTTATACAGTGTACACTGTATAAGGGAACTATTCACCCCCGTTTAATTTTCGCTCATTTCGCTCTTTTTTCAGTTAGCGGATTAAAGGGGCATAGTCACGATTTTGGTCAAAAATTATTTTTCGATTTTTATGTTTACAATGCTTCAGTAAGGCATTTTTAATAGGTAACCAAAATTTGAGTGTCATTCGTTGAGTTTTAAGCGAGTAACAGAGCTTACAATTCATTTCTGAATAATGAAGTAAAAATTCCAGTTTTAGACCTAAAATGAATGTGTTAAACGTTAGGAATTGTTTATTGATGCTTGAAATGAATAAGAAGATAGACAAATCAGCTTGAAAAAGATTTTTTACTGGTATATTGAACCTACGTCAACAAAAACAGGGCACGAGCCTTGTTTACATGACAAAGAACTGTGAGCCCTGTATCTTGCTTATAACTAAACGACTGGCTCTCAAATTTCATTTGATCATTAGAAATGCATTCCTAAAGCATTGTAAATAATAAAAACAGAAAGATAGAATTTGACCAAAATCGTGACCATGTCCCTTTAAGCCTTGGCGAATTCTAATGTCTCACATTATCTCTCTTTTAACACAAAATTGATGGGGCGAATTCAAGACGAGGCAAAACCGTAAGTAGAAGCGAAAATATCACGGGGCGAAAAGAACGCTGTATCCATATATACTAGTGGCAAAGCATGGAAACTAAAACCGATAAATCTTCCAATGATAGTAAAACGTTGCAAGATTACATGAGACACGTTGTGCAACAATCTCATGGTCGCACAACACACGCATAAACAGCTGCAATTTATCTTACGATCTTAAAAAATCGTGCATCGCTCTTGCGAGTACACAAAACGTGGTAAAACGTTCGTTCTTATGTTTGTGCGTTGGATTGCAATAATCTAGATCGCATTCGGTCGCGTCTGAATAGTGTGCATCTCCACTATTTTGAGGAGACTTGATGCGACCATAAAAACGCATGCAACGAATGCGAGAGCTCGTGCAACGTATGCAATAGCTCGTGCGAAGCCAAAAAATTTAGATCGTAAAGTGTTGTAAAGTGCTCGTGCACCAATTGTGAAAGGGGATTAAGATACTCCGTATGGAACGCTTTGAAAACTGTGTGGCATGTAGGAACGTCTAATAAATAATATATATATATGGTAAATTTCTTATTGCAAGTCTTTGGAACTTTTTCATTCATAGATGATTTTTTTTTTCTTTTGTTTTCTGGAGATCGACCTTAAAATTCTTTAACCTTATAAGACATACATAGTAAGTAAGACATCTACAGTAATCTTCAAAAGAGTTTTGGGCAAATGTAATGCTTGGCGAAAAAAGAAGAATTCTAGGAACATGGTATCTAATAGAAAATGTTCATTTCTGACCAGCCTAATAGAAAAAAAAATACATTTCTGTAACGCGAAGAAATACGCATGGCAAATCATTTTTTTTTTTCGAAATATTGCTGCAAATATAAAAATACTTTGTTAACAACGTTATGCTTTTGTAGACAATTGGGATTAATTTTTAATATAAAAATTTCAAACCACACATCTCATCGTTTATAAAGAATGAAATAAATTTAAAGATATAATGCAATTACATTTTGAAATTTTAAAATGAAAGCAGCATTTCTATCAAATATAAACAAACATAGAATATTAAGTTTATATAGCACTCTTCTAATGTGTATACAGTATGAATTGCACATTACATAACTGTTGGAAAGAAGTAAGATAATATGAATTGGCGCTTGTGCTAGTATCTTGTTCTATTGTATAAATTATGATAATATCTGTTATCTTCAGAGAAATTAAATAAAACATCGTAAATGGCATTTAGTATCAAATCAGATAATTTAAAACAATACTCTCTACTGACATTGTCAGCAACATAACAAGTGATGTTACTAATACATGTATTAAGATTTTTTTTTGCAATCAATTAAATATGCATGTAATAACTTTAAGAATGACCAATGCCATTTTTAATTAAGAGAAATCTATAATCAAATGAGGACTATTTCTGAATTTGCGAACATTTAAACTAGTCTTCGAATTCACATTTCTTATTTTCGTATTAAAATTATTTCAGTTGTATAATTGGTCAATAAGGTTAGACTTAAGTATGTCAGCGATTAGTTTGTTTGTCTTGTGTTGATAAAATTTGGGTTACATAATAATTGTATGTCAGCTTTAAAAGGAGATGATATACTTTTTAGCTCACCTAGCCAATAGCTCAAGGGAACTTATATAATCAAAATTTGTCCGTTGTCTGTCGTTGTCGTCGTTGCCGTCGTTGTTATAAACTTTTATCATTTTCATCTTCTTCTCCAAAACCGCTTGGCGAATTTCAACCAAACTTGGCACAAAGCATTATTGGATAAAGGGGATTCAATTTTGTTCAAATGAAGGGCCCAACCCTCTTTCAAGGGAATATAGTTTTTAATTTAAATGATTGAAATGGACTATATATATGGTTTGAGCCTAAAATGGCCCCTTTAAATGAACATCGTCATTTTACTGTTATTCTTTGTTTTCTTTGTACAGATATACATTTGAAGTTTTTTCATAACTTTCATTTTGAGTTAAGTGCCCACAATTTAAAAGTATGACATCATAAAGTTTACCTTTTCCCGCCATTTTCGCATTTTTAGCATAAAACGGCTTGTTTTGAAGCAGTTTTTCTTTAAGAAAACATTGAGCGATTGCTTGAACAACCAAAATATTTTCACCAAAGATGTATCATACCAGTACTAATATGTGACAAAAAGTTCGTTCTTGTTCAAAGCGTCGCTCTATATTTCCCATTCGAAAAAAAGATTAGAAAATGTCAAATTTTCACTGATTTTCATTGAATTATTAAAAAAAGCGTCAATTTTGACGTCATATACTGCCAGTGAGTGCAAAAAAATCGAATAAATAGGCCAAAAATATATATAATATCAACTCTTCTGAAAAATAACACAACAATTTAATGTACATGAAACACTGAAACACAAATTTGACTAATATCATATATAGTTCTCTGTTTATTTTTTTTTTTCAAAAATCTTTATTACTCCAAAACCATGTGGCCAGGAAAGCTGGCATTTGTGTGGAAGCATACTCAGGTAGTGTAAATTAAGTTTGTTCAAATCATCATCCCCGGGGATAGGGTGGGGTCAGAATTGGGGGGTCAAATTATTACATAAGGATATATATAACAAAAATCTTCTCAAAAACCTTAAGGCATGAAAGGCTGTAACATGTGTGGAAGTATCCTCAGGTAGTGTAGATTCGTTAAAATCATGATCCCAAGGGAAAGGGTTTGCCCATAATGGGTGGGGGTCGAATTTTTACATAGGAATATATAGAGAAAAATCTTTGAAAATCTTCTAAAAAACCAATTGCTTGGAAAAGCTTTAACTTACGTGGAAGCATCCTAAGGAATTATATATTTAAGTTTGTTCAAATCATGAATGGGTCAACAATGGTGTGTCAAATTATGACATAGGAATATTTAGAGAAAAATCTTTAAAAATTGTCTCCTCAAAAACCATTAGGTCAAAAAAGCTGAAATCTGTGTAGGAGCATCGTCAGATAGAGACAAATTTAAATTTAAATCATAATCCCCAAGGGAGAAGAGGGGCCTCAGTGGGCGAGGGGGTGGGTCAAATTTTACATAGGAATATATAGAGAAAAGTCTTTTAAAATCTTCTCAAAACAATTGGCAAGAAAAGCTGTAACTTGTGTGAAAGCATTCTCAGATAGTGTAGTTTCAAGTTTGTTCAAATCATGATCCCTGGAGGTGGGGTGGGGCCTTAAAGGAAGAGGTTGAATTTTACATTGAAATAAACAGAGAAAAAAATCTTTAAACATCTTATTCTCAAAATGCAAAACAACAAAGGAGCTAAATGATTGAACATCAAGATATACTCTATCAAGTTGTCTTGATATTTTGTATTTGATAATCTAAAGACCGTCTAAAGATTTTGTTGGCTTTTATTGCTTAGGTGAGCAATGTGGCCATTGGGCCTCTTGTTAAAAATCATTATCGATTTGAAGACAACTCATACATTCATTTAGTTTTTCAATTTTGAACTTTAACTTGTTTTATCAATGTTTTTTCCAAGTATACATTTTAAAAGGTGTACCTCTAATTCTCTTGTGCAGTCTGTAAAAAGGGAAATTATAGCTTCAAAAGTTAAAAAAAGTGATTTTTAATCAGCTGCAAGGATAAATAAAGAAGAAAAATTGCAAAATGCTTCTACACATTTGCGTACAATTTTAAATAAATCTAAATTATTTAATTGGCAACCCGAAAACAGCTAATATAATTTATTGTTTTTTAGGTCAATACGATGATTTAGCTACCAGAGAAGTAAAATATTCGCCGAAGGCGAGGTGAAGATTGTACTTCGAGGGTAGCTAAATCGTAGTATTGATCGAAATAACAGCAATAACTGTTTTATTATATGATTAAACGAATTGATACGGACATATCACATTGAGTGTTACCAAAAGAAGAAAACTTTATTTCTTTTTAGTTTGAAGCCATCGCCGAACAAATTGAGAAGCGCGATATTTCATTGGATGACAAGAATAATGATAACCAATTATAGCATTTTGGAAATTCCCGATCTCGATAAAAAGACACAAAATTACCCTTGTCATGACATTTACTCTATTAAAGAAGTGCATTTGCAATCACTGGAAAGATACTTTAGATGTTTTCTGCTATTGATTACATATGATTTCAACGTATAACACGACGAAAAGCCTTCAAGAAATCAAACAAATTTTTCAACTTTAATAGAATTTTTTTTATAAATATTGACATTAGTAACATTATCAAGTGAATATGTCGAAAAATCTTTTTTGGCAATTAGGTCAACTTTTTTCGGTCATTAAAACTTTATTGTAATACCCCTATGAAAGATGAGTATGCACATTAATTCATTAAAAATAAGGAATTCGTTATTTGTAAGGCTGTCGACAGATATTACAATTAACTCATCAAGGTTTTCTGTTTAGAATATTCCATATTTTTCTTACCAAATGATAGTGTTTGTATTAGTTAGCAAACAAATTCATAATGAATTTACACATGAGAAAATGTTTATGAATTAATACTAAAGGTTGTGATATGCATAAGGTTTTAAGAAAATGTGGGTTTAAACTTGAAAATGAATTAAATTTCATTTGTAAAAATAACTGTTATTCAAATGAAAAAAAAAATTGATAGACAAACGTATGACTTTACCTGAGAACGTGAAATTGTATGCGAGCATAATTCTTCTTACAATATATCATATGACAAAAACACCAGTGCAAATCACTTTTAAATAATAGCATTCACTTTTCTTAACGAGAAGAAAATTAAACGATTCACGGAATACAGTTTAACCCTATTCGGAAAACAAGGCGATTGTCTTTAAAGAAATACAGGAAATAATAAATAAATAAATCTATTGACATGAATGCCATCATGAATAGAATAATGTTTACAGTGCGGAGAAATTATCTGGAGTGCAGCAACGTTTGTGTTTGGAAATAGAACAGTGGGATTTTTGTTTTCTGTTTTTGGTTTATTAGACTTGCAAAGCTGGAGAAACCTGGAAGAGTGTTAAGGATTGGACTAAAACAGGAAAGGAACGAAACGCAAGGCATGTTATGATGCGTGAACTTAAACATTAAATAAATAAACATTTAAGGACCGAGTGATATTTTTTCTTAAATTTAGGTAGCATATTTAATTTTATTGATAGGAATGCTCGTTTAAATCCCTACACCTGTACTTCATCATCTAGTGATAACGTGTCAGATGTATGTGATTTTATACTTTTATTACTTTATGCTTAGACAGAACTGCCGCCATATATACATCAGATGTTATACAAAATACATATTTAATATCTATACATAATGTAGTACGAAAACTATAATAAACTATTTCATTGAAAGGTGTCAAATTTATTATTTACCCTCTGCAGCTCCATTTGCTAGAACAAAAATAAACGAAATTAAATAAATGGTACTTGGTTTACAAACGAATAATTTCATTAATGTTTTTAAATTTGTTAACTCTGCGTAAAGAATTAAAATTTGATTTTTAATTTTATAAAAACTTATGTTCAAACCATAATTTGAGTGAAATCCTAATATCTGAAAAAAAAATCATTTTATTGTTACGACAATAATATCTCAATCAAAACTTCCAACACTAATTTGAAATCAATTGGACCCATTTCCACATTTAAGATTTCTATAAATCATTTAAAATTGCTTTCCAATGGTCCAAATACAAATCATTCAGATATAAATGATTGATGACTTACCAGAAAAACGAAAAAAAATTCCATCGTATATCTTTAAGTATGGAGTAAATATAGTCAAGCACTTCAGTTTCCTAATTATGAAACGTGAAAGCCTAATTCTTTCACAAGTATATATGCATGAGATCACGTGCAGAAGGATGATGTATGTAAGGTCCGAATGGAGCATCAAGATTAAAAAGTGTATGAAATTTGATGATTCAAAATTGTTTATAAGTTATAACAATCCCATCAAATATATTTTTAAAAATATTATTAATATGATAAATAATAATAGTAAATATAAAATAAGAGTTGAGCTATGCATTGTTTTAATCAAAGTAAGGTATCGATTAAACATTAAATCTGGAATGTTCTAAGCTTTACTTTTTTAGTACTAGTGCAATTGAATTTTTGATGGTTGTCTAATATAACTGCCATTTTTTAATTCAAACTGTTTGTTACCACACATTTAAAAATGTTGATTTTTCGAGATCTACTAAATCACGCTCTTGCAGGGTGTTTCGCCGGACTTTGCTACAAAACGTAAACCGATCTCGACACGCGATAATCAGTAGTTGAATGTTCTAACGATAAATGTGTCTTATTTGTATCTTCGTTATCGGGCAATTTCCAGATCCATCCTAACAACGTGGAGAATTTTCTTTTTTTAAACAATTAAACTAATAACTATAAAAATGATAAGAATGATATATTACATATGATAGTTGTACAATAATATAATAACGGCAGGTAAAGACAAGTTATTTTTCTTGTTACCTAAATATTTTTACCAATTCATTTTCATTAAATTCTGTATTGCTATTATTCATAAATATTTTTCGAACGTTTTGCATTATTAAAAATGCAATGTTTTTACCACTTTTACAAGACAAGTTCACTTTGTGAAAGATAACGAAACCCTGACCTTAAAAATGAAAAAAAAAATTCAGACTGGACAATAAAAGAAACTCCAAAGAAATCGTGTCTGCTGTAAGGACAGGGCTCCCAGTCTGCACCATCTAGAACTGTTTTAATTGAGGGAAGTCAAACTCAGTTTCAAAGATGAAAAACCTAACATTTTTATGATTGAATAGGCTTGCACCAAGTTATCAAGTACCTTGGACTTTGTGTTAGGTTGCAATCAGTTATTTTGAAACGGTATGTTTTTTTTTTAACTTTTCTCTTGTTTTTCGCTGCATAATTGACTATGTATTTTGTTTGAATCATGTAGCGTGGTTGAACGAAAAACAATTATAATCATATTCTTCATTTTTAATGAAAGACCAAAAAAATGACGATAAAAATTTGTTACATACAAAGTTTTAATTTACAAACACTTTAATAAAAAAACTCATGACCTTGTTTTAAAGTACTTTAGGCATTGTCATTTTTTTAATTTAAATAAACTGTTTATCTTGCTTGCGATACTAACGGAGTGTCGTTCATATTGTCTATGTCCTCTCCAGTACTCTCCTGTGCTCCATTTAAAGTCATATAAATTCCTCTTAACGAACGTTTAATTGTTAAAATAGTTCCTTATGCTCAATATCGTTCAGGTATGGAAAAAAATCTTGATTTTTCTAGTGCATATAGAACTCTGCATTTTTGTAATAGGAAAGGAAGCGAGTGTACCAAATGAAATAAGCACATGGACAGTAGTGTTTTGAAAAGTTTTAAAACCCAGCAAACAAATCATTTAAACAAGTACCAAACGTTAATGCCAATCAAACATTGCCCAATCAAAAATTAACTCAAGTAATAAAAAACAACTAATAATGGTTTAGAAGGTGTAAAAGATAAAACGATTTCTGACAGTCAAAACTGTCAGTATAAACCATTATAATTTTTTTTTTTAAATTACAACAAGAACAACACCTTCTAAATAAGTAATCTCGTCTTCGTTTACATAACCTGATTGTCCTATATGTCAAAAACTTACACTTATTCGCTGTTTATCGCTTCAGAGTGCTTTACACCCTGCTGTTTAATAACGTTTGATAATGGGTCAAAGGTTGAACAAAAGCGGGATACATTTTGTAGGTCTGTGAAAAAAAAGAAATAAGGCATATAAGCTATACTTTTCAAATAAAATTAAAACAATAATAGTTTTGGGTTTTTTTTTAAATTTCCGTAGTAATATTGCCATTTAATAACAATAAGGAAAACAATATATATGTATTCATTTATTTATTTCGTACATTAGTAATATTATTTCTTTATTACATAACATTCATTATGAAAATCTTAAATCAATAAACAGATAAATTTCTTGGAACTATCTTTTGTGCGGAAGGTTATCTTAATAACAGTGGGAAAGTTCATGAAATTTTAATTTATTTTTTTCTGTGCATGCAAACCTTTGACTTTTGATATCTTTAGAACATGTTTTGAAGGCCCTGTTTAACAACAATGAATCAAAATTACAAAAATGTAAACAGTTCAGCGTAAAAGCATGCAGATACATGTACATAGAAGATGAAGTATAAAACTTTTAGCCAATATTGCAAGAATTTTATCTTTAAAGCTTTCTTTCTTAAAAAAAAAAACAAAAAGCCTACATCATTGACCCCATGTTTTCTTCTATCAATAAAATACTGATGATATACCAAGCTAGACAAACTTCTTTTGATTTAATAAAATTTTGATATTAAAAAAGCTTTTATTTCAAATTAAATTGCTTCTATTGTGCATAATTAAAAACAATATTTGATGGGTTTACTCTGATTTGTTAAAAAAAATGGCGACGAAAGTAAATACAACCAAAACTGCATTTTAAGGTCAAAACATGTCAAATTAAATTCGACCTTACTCAAAGGAATGAACACTGATCCCATTTCAAGCATGTTTTGTCTACAGATTCCTTTATATAAATTTATATCAACCATATTATTTAATTCTTTTTTCATTTTTTTTTACAGCAATTAATTAAAAAAATATATATTTACATATGTTCATATACACACACATATATATATAAGAATTACAGTGAGATTCACAAATTTCGTCCATACTAGAAGAACTCCATAAATCTTCTCCAGATCCTCTCTCTGTAACAGTATGTCCTTGGACCCAGGATTCGTTTCGTGCGGCCTGTTACGTACTGATATATAGAACTCGCTTGCCGATCCACGTTCTCATTCCGATTGCACATGGCGAGTGAAGTCCGCATCTTGAAAGATTTATCACCGAAATGAATGCGTTTATCGAAAAAAATGTTTAGCACATTGTTGAACGATTCAACATACTAAGTGTCCATAGCGTGCACAAAGTCCTCCGGACACTTATAGACGATCGTTTTTTTCTGATTACCGTCCTCAATAGCTCCTCTGCTCTGGGATCTCGGATCAGCAGCTTACTTGGCTCATAATGGGATCTTGCCGGTGTAACGACGAAAAGCGACCCCCGTAGAATATTGACCCGGGGGTCAATTTTCTACGGAGAAAACCGAGAAACATAGAATTTTGATTCACTTATAAAATACATAGAAATTATAGAAATTAAAGGCGATACGTGTAGCATTAATGTTTGGCGAGTGTCCGGGGGGGGGGGGGGGGGGCAGCGAAAGCGTATAAAAGATTAGACAGAACTAAGTATGCGCCTCCCGATTTACCCTTTTACATACATAACATCACTTTGAACAAAACGATATCTGTGTTTATCTTGAAGTACTTGTCAGCTTTCCTTGTGGGGCCACTTCGCTAAGCCTTTTTAGGGCTGTGCCCCCCTCCCCCCCTCTAGGTATATGCATTATAATGTGCTCCCTTTTTGCATTATCCTCGCTTTGCTAAATAGGCCCAATTATTATAGTAGATGATTTAATA
>WFKH01010211.1:44486557-44507064 GCA_016163765.1 Magallana hongkongensis
ATTTAGGTTGCTTTCAATCCTATTCAGTGATGGTTGAACAATGTACTTTAATAAAAGAAATATTTATCTTTTCTTTTTTTTTTTATTATTTGAAAAATGAAAAAAACAGACTGAAATAATGATGGTAGGCAATGACAAGTGACCAGAAAAGCAAACTCAAGCTGGTTATTCGTACAAGGCTATACGATAATATTTACATTTTCCAGTGGCTTTGTCTGTGATAACACTACACATCGATTTTGTACTATACAGTCCGATAAATTCACATGACGTATTGTTAAGGCGCAAGCAGGGTTTGCATACTTAATATTCTAATTTTAATCGTACAACTGCTGAAAATTATAAGTAATAAGGAATCATTCTTTGAATATTATCTGGTGATAATTTTGGTCGGGGCGTGATCAAATCTATCATAAAGCCCTCCGGGCTTAAGTGGATTTGATCAAAATTATCACCTCATAATACTCAAATAATGATTCCTTATTCCTTAAAAAAAATCTAAATACCAAGCAGGCAATGTAACCCCCCCCCCCCCCCCAATCACCACTATCCTTGTATCCACCCTAAGGAAAAAGAAGGATCACCTTGTGGGTTGAATCTCCGGTATACACTACGTTGGTGTCCTTTGCATTCCGGCGACATCCATGTCTATCATCCGTGAGAATGCTAATGGCTCCGTCATCATGTTCCGAGCTTCCTATTTCTTCCCTTAGAGCGTTGTCACACGAGATGTTCCTCTCATCCTGGACAGCCTGTGCGTATTGGGAAAGGAGTTTCTTTTCATCTTGAGACTGTTGAGGATAGAATCCCATCCCACTCTGAAGTCTGTCGATTTGGCTAGGAAGCAGACCCGTGCTGATTGCTGCATGCATCCATCGTGTGTTGGCGAGAAACGTTCTATTTGGTAGGTATTGGTAACTGGCCATGAAACACAATGTCCATATGAACACTGTAAACTGTAGACGGCCACAGTCCCAACCATGAAAGTCTTATCATAACGACAACAAAGTCTCTCTGTGCAATGTTCCGATCAATTCACCGTGACTTTAGTCGCCATTTCGTGAAGCGAAGTGATGATAAAACTACAATATTTAACACTGCATTTTTTATGATCTCCTCATTATAATTAATTAAAATTACTTGCTAAAAACAATTATTTATTATCACAAGATATTTTACTATTAAATTTTAGTTTACCAATAACCTATTGTACGATTTAATTATTTTCTACAATGTCCATAACTTTGTATTTGTATTTAAAATTTAACCTTTATATTATTTAGGCAATTTTATCGAAATTTATTTTCTTTTATTTTGATTACTTCTCAATTGCGTAGAATTCGTGCTTGCATACGCGGTAAACATACAAGGACAAAAATTAATTGCTCGAGCGCAACGAGCGTCAGCCGAAGTATACACATCTCCGGTGAACGACTGTCAATCATTTTCAATCACTTTCTAACATCCAGTCCGATGCTTGAGTTCGCTTGATTGACAGGTGTGATCAGACCAGGTAAATTTTAAGGCGGTGCTTATTTCCTCGGTCTTTGTTCACTAATGTATCTATCTATTTTATATTTCATTCAGAGAGACAGAGAGAGAGAGAGAGAGAGAGAGAGAGAGAGAAAGAGAGAGAGGGTTAATTAGTGAAACATGAGTAGAGAAGGAAGGAATTTAGTAATAGTAAAAGCATCGTACAATATCCGTCATCACTCAGATTTAAGGAAAAAAAGGAAATACTGGAAGATTGTCAAATATAAGACGGACCATCATTCTTTTAAACGAGTTTTCCCCCCTATTTTTGCTTTTTGTTGTAATTATTTATTAGTTTTTAATATCCCAAGCAGAGTAACTTCATAAGGAACAAACAGGTGTTTTTCTTATCTCATAAGTTTTGTTATCTAACGCTTCAGTCGGACATTGTGCTATCATTGTTTATTCAACCGACATAAAACCTGTTGTCAAATAAGACATATCTCGTAATTTTGAGATCAAGGTAGTTCACTTTAAGTTTTCCACGACACATTTAAAATAGAAAGGTCATATCCACAAAGAAGTCATTGACACTACCATACATATTGACGACCTGGGTTTCAACTAAATTTGGATCCTCAACTTAAGCACTTAAGTACTTTACGTCTCTAGTCACATTTTAAAATAACAACTAATTTGATTGATAAATTTATCAATATTTACATGTAATCCTTCAAAGTCCATTACAATTTTTGGGTTTGTTATTTATAACTGCACTATAAATCCATTTTAAATTACTTATAAAAATCAATAAATAATAAAATTTTATGATAAATACACTTTCATAAGGTAATATTTTTTTTTTTTAGAAAATTATCAATTTATAAGTGCGATTGTAACGCACTAAAATTCTCCTGAAACAAATGCAACAAATGCTGAAGAACCATGTCAAATCAGGTAAAATTGTTTATATTATCAATACAGTGATACGTAAACGTGGGAGAACAATTTATTGTGAATGAAATGTGAAGAATAATTTGTTATGTTCTGTTACGCTGTAAAATGCTTTGGGCGCGCAAACAGCTGTTTTCTTTCCATATGCTAATAAGTTTGAAAGCTGAGAGTTTTAGCACGATCGTACGCAAGTTTATGCATGTTACTTTAACCTCCAAATAAATAATATCCAAAACTTTCAGAAAATTTCCGAAAGGGTGTCTCACACTCAATCAATTTGGTTTATTTCTATAGCCTCTTTTTACTTTTTATGAGGAATTGCTCAAATAACAAAATAGAAGCATATATGATAGGGAATAAAATACATGTTAACATACTTCAAAGTCTTTTTTTAATATTAGTTTACAGCTGAGTCGCATATACTTTTCTTAATATGTGCATTCCTTATTTGCAATTGTTTAACAATAATTTGATATTATCTAAATACATTTTTTTTATTTTTCTAATACTTTAATATAACGATTCCAGTTTAACGCTTTTATGAATACACATAACAGTTTTATGTCAGTAATGTTCAGCCTTAAAATACTCATGATCAATTTAATGATCAGATGCTAAACCATAAAATAACTACTAACTTATATGAAATTATCACATTATGGTACACGGAATATATACTCAGCGTCTCTAAAATGTCACCATTTTGATAATTAAAAAATAAAAAATGACAACAAAATTGTGAGATTTTAAAAAGTTTCTAAAGTTATTGGGGTTTTTTCACAAACATTAAAACATTTTGTACATATTATATATATATATATATATATATATATATATATATATATATATATATATATATATATATTTTGTATATAGAAAAAAAATTATACATCTTTATCTTTTCTTTTTAATCATTGAAAATATATAATATTAACTCATCTTTAACTTTTGATTATATCAGGTCTCGGGATCATGAAGCATCTTTATATTAAAGTCTGAATTTTAATCATTCATAAAATTATGATATATCATAAAAAATCAACTTAATATAAAGACACATTTAAAAAGCAGTCATTTCTTCGATGTATTCAATCAAAAGACAATAAGACAGTGTACTAGTTTTGACTTAAGTCTAAGACTGTGTCATGATCCTAGGGCCAGTTTTTCAATATACTGTGTTGAAATTCAAGGGCGTTTTGGATATTGATGAATACTCAGTCGACTAAATACAAAAACCGTTTTATGATCGGCAGCAATCAAAAAGAACATTGTTCTACAGACCCTTTATCAAGCCAAAATACAAATCACATAAATCAGAGATATATTGAGTAGAATTTATTTCAACCATACTGGTGATAATCAACCCATAGTACATTGTTCATACTTGTTACATGTGCAGCATTGTGGAAGACTGAGCTTGACCATCGTAAATCCGCAATCCTCGCAATAAACCCATGCATTAAAGCTACGGAAGTAAGACATCAGACATTTGCTTGTATCTGATGTTGAACCGGAGCAGCCCCTGGAATTAATTTTCACACTATAAATCTCTGTGTAATTTCTTTTTAAGAAACTATACATTTGATGATGTTTCAATTCAATCATGTATTTCTTGTTTTAGCAGACTGCAAATCATTGCTCTGCTTTGTTAGTTTTTCCATGTAATATGTATAATTAATATGAAATAAAATCCAAAGTTAAGTCATTAAAAAGCTTTTTATTATTACGATTAAACGCTTTTGCAAATACTTGTATTATTTATCTTATACTTACGCTGCGTCTTCACATTTCACGTAGGTCAGACACTGCTTTTCTGGCTTGACGATGTAACATTTCTTGCTATATATTTCGACTGTCGTAGGAAAAGTGACCTCAGTGGGACAAACATTATCCAGCCCATATGGAGTGTAGTAGCTGTAAACCACAGTTTTGAGTTTTAATTTAGTATTATACATAAATTACACACAATATATTTGCATTGTATCTATTAAATTGAAATTCTCTGTTTTGATCAATATGGGGTATTAAATTGAAATTCTCTGTTTTGATCAATATGGGGTATTAAATTGAAATTCTCTGTTTTGATCAATATGGGGTTTTTTATTCGTGAATTACAAGTTTCCAACAAACTTATTGAAGTATCAGTTTAAATTACGTGTTTGCACAGTGAAGATATTTCTCCTTGATTTCTTCATTAACAGCTGGATTTTTCCTCAGAAGATACTCAATCTTCAGCCTGAAAGTTTGATTTTCAAAATAAAAATAAAACCAACCAATTTATTAAAAATTGATATCAACATGTTGGATAAAAAATGCTAATACTTTTTAAATTTTTTTTTTTAACAAAAATGTTTTTAAAGTTTATTTTTAAAAAAGTATTGTTCGCAAAACAATGTTGCGGAGGCGAATCTTACTTGACGGCTGCGCTTTGACACTCGTCTCCAACGGGTAGGTCAGGGTTAGTAGGTCCATCTGTCCAGCAATCTTTATCTTTGTCATACTCTCCATACTTGCTAGTTTTGTCATAATGTGAAGAGACATACAAATCAACATCCCGGCGTTCGGCTTGTTTAGCAACAGGAGAATCCTCACCGACCACGTAACTCCAGAACAGGAGAGAAATCGAGACCAGAGCAACCACCTTTAAAATGATAAGATTATAAATTGAAACTGAGCGCAACTGTAACGATATGTGCCTTTTCAATGAATACAAACATTTTCGATCATGAAATGATATCAAGAACAATTTCGTTATATTGAAGACTAAAATATCAATAAGATTATTGCCTAGATCCACTATAATGCTTTCAAATTACAAAACAGACCTTAAGACACTGTCTTATTTTAAAAATAAAATTGTACATTGACTGACTTTCCGTATTAGCAGTTTCCAACTTTGTAGAAAAGATATTTATTCTCAATTATTTTCTTGAATATTATCCTTGAATGAACATATTTCTAATAAGTTTACATTCGTCGTTATTAACTCGTCCATTGTATTATCAGGTGCACAAATTACTTAAACTTGCAATTTTACCTTTTACCTTGTTTTACCAAACCAAAATCACTTCAGATATAAATAAATAATTTATTTATTAATTTTTATTTAGAAACCTTACCTGCATGATGTTAACCAACGTCCAACCGAGGAAGAAAGATGGCAGCTGTATAGAAATACCTTATTATATATAGCATCTAAGTTATAAAACGCGAATGTGTTTTGCATATCTTAAGTCAATCAAACGTTGTGCAATGCCGAACATTAATTTTTAATACGAATACACCTATCAGTTCATCTATAAAACTCATTAAGATTATAATTCTTTATTGGTGTTTTATAATTTAAAAAAAAATCAATGAGTAAAATAAATGAGAAATGAAGCATATCTTTTGCTGAAATATCAAAAAAAAATAAAACTAGCTTTTGGTATGTTTTCAAACTTTAAAATATAAACGACAATTTCCGATTGAATTTTGTAACGCGCTTAATATTATATAGCTATTTAAATTTTCATTCAACTTGACTGTAATAAGTACCATGTACAAAATGCGACTAAAATACCAACACAAACTGGGATATATTTTATACTCTTTTCTCCAATCAGGTTTTTAACATGTATGTTACAAATTACAATTGATTATAGGACCATAAACATACATTTTAAACGTCCACTTGTAGATATGCATATGGTTTAAATTTCGTGAACCAAATATTATTATTTTACTTCTTTATCTGTTATTTGATAAAAATATGAAAAATTTCAGTGTAAATATCCTGTATAACATTTTATCATGCAAAACATAAAACCAAAATATAACTTAGTTCACACTTTAAGATTTAACTGTATATACAACAGGTTAAACAAAGCTACCTTTATTCGAAATACATCAGAGAGAGTTGTGATCAATGAATAATTTCTTTTGAATCATGATTTGAAATAGCCATGTTCTTAAGGACAAACTGTTAAAACATATTTTGTTGATGAATTTATTAAATGAAATATGAAAAGATTTTCGGAAACTAGAAAAACAGGGACATCATTTGATAAGGAATAGCTTAACTGAGATGAGCTTAAATCAATTTATCATTTAAATTTATACCGTATTTAGGGCGATTTCGGAACGCTAAAAGTTACTTTCCTCCTTTTTGCAGTTGAAACAATTGCAAGAAATTAAGCTTCGTTAGTTCTATGAATATGATACATATTTATTTACCTTTTATACTTGCCTCACTTTCACTTCTAAGATGGAAATATTTTTTTAAACTGAATTTCCAGGCTAAACTATGTTTATTTTGGCACTTTTTACAACATGTATCAACAGTTAGTAGGATCTTATATTTAATGAATATCAAATATTATACATCATTCCGAGGTGCTGTCAACAATTTACCATCAATTCTCTGTAAAAACCAAAAAATCACTGTAGGGTTGCGGAAAATCTTGGATTTTCATGACACTTTCTCAAGTGATAGATACTCATATAGTATGACATTATCATCCATCAAAATTTTGTTTACAATCCTGGTTGCCATGGTAACCGTCTTCTTTCATATTTGGTCCAAATATGCACTATTTCAGAGGGAAAATATTGCAAGTTTGATGTTGCATGGTGTGATTATTATTAATATTTCAAGATATTTTACATGTACTATATAAAGAACAAATATAGCTGTATATGATATAAGAGAAAAAAAATTTATGTTCATGTATATTCTACAGCTGGTGGTCCAAATATGACAAAAATTTCAAATTTCAGATATTGTCATTTTTACCTGATATTTCAAGAGGTCTCTCAAAAAAAGCAGGCAATGAAAAAATAAAGCAACTGCAATATTTAACCCATCATGCAAGCATAAATAAATTATTATGAAAAGTAGAGCGGGTATATTTTTTCATTATTTTTTAACCTTAAAAGTTCGCGTTTTCCTATTTATCATTTTTTTCACTGAATTGTTTTCAGACAATAAATAAAGCAAAAAAAAAATTCCTCAAAATTTGTTGCACTAATGTGTATGATAATTGATTTATTCATTTAAAATAATGAAAACATTAAAGATTTTTTAACTTTTAAAAGAGTTTTGTTAACCTTATTAAAATGTTTCTATATATTCATTACAAAGGGCAGATAACTCCAACAGTAAAATCATTGAAAACTGAGTAGATCTTTAATTTCCATTTACAATCAATTTTACACATATTTTTTTTAAAATAATGATTAAATTTATAGATCTACATGTTTCAATTCAAAAGTTTTAACATGCTAAGAGCATGTTTCACTAAAAACAATACAACTCCATACAACTCAATACACCAGTACAAACTATTGGAAAGAGATTATGTGCAAAAACATCTTTTTAATGAAAATCATTTTCTAGTAAATTACCATATGCCAAATTCACCAGTAATTATACAGATAATGTTTTGAATTCTGTTCAACTCATATTTTCTTGTATAAAAGCATTCTAAAAACATTTATAAGTTATATTCAGGAATATGTTAACTCAATATGGTACATGATTTGATAAAGTAGCAATGTAATTTTTTTCTCATCTAAGTTGGTGATCCTAAATAGGATATAAAGTCTGTCCCCCGTTATTGCTTCCATCACTTTTTGATGATTTTTAATAAAAATACACATACCAGCTGTGAAAGAAATACAGTTGAAATCGATAAAAGGGAAAATATCCAAGATATCTTCATTAACACATTATCATTTTTCACTCATAAAAATTCACAGGAACAAAAACAAACTTCTTAAGGAGATTTATAATGGGAAATGTTTACATCTTTTTACCATTTGGAACTCTCTCAGAATACCTCGCACAATTTTTCGAACATAGTTTGAGCACAAAGGTATTTATGATTATCGAAATATCAAGCGATAAGTGGTGGAAGAAAAAACTCGGGACAGAGTATACATTTATACGTTATTATTATTGACATTGACAACAAGTTTTTTGAGGAGAAATAAGCATGAAACTATTCTGAAAAGCATTCAGAACCTCATATTTTAAGTTCGACTTTTCATTCTCCACCTGTAATGCTCTCAAATTTAGAATGTCCATTGACCTGTCTTTCATATTTAAACGTGAAAAGAAGGAAGCGATCTGTTGTTCTGTTAAATATTCTGTTGATGTAAACACATATTCTCCATCATCCTTCTCCCTTTGCATGGATTTTGCAGCATTAAATGGGTCTACCTTACTTCCTGTCCTTTTTCCCGTCTCGAACACTGAAACCATGAAATTCTTCTGTTTGAGAAAACGGTTCGTTTCTTCTTTCCTTTGAGGGACCATCCCTTTGTCAAGGAAGTTTTCTGCAATGCTGGTTGAGTTTGGCATTCCGGATTGAGATGAAGATTTGAAGAACAAAGATTATGTATTCTCTCACCATACTGGGATTTGGCTTGATCTGTCAAACACATCTTCTCCAGCTTGTAGTTACAGTTACCAAGTAGTAGATGTTGATCTAGAGCCCAAGATGAAGAAAAAGATCGAGAACAGCCATCTTCTGGACAGTCGAAGATGGCATTCACTCGTCTTTTTTTTTTTTTTTTGATGGTGGTAAATGACACTTGTCAGTATCCTTAGTACCTGAAATAATCATGTGAGACAATAATATATTATATAATACAATATCATATCATAATATTATACATTTATAGCCTTTTGATGAGGTCAATACATGGTTTTATAGACCTGATGAGAGTATATCGACCGAGGACGAAGTCCGAGGTTGATATACTCTTATCAGGTCTATAAAACCATGTATTGACCGATATCAAAAGGCTATAATTGTTTTATTATAATAAATCAAAAACTAATTCTCTTCATTCTCTCCAAGCGTATAATAGTAAAATATTTTGTTCATAATGTATAGGTGTTGATTTCGCTATTATGACATCACAATGTCGCACGTGCCAAAACCAGTATTTTGTCATGAAAATCTTTTTTTAGTATATTGAGGTCTATAAATTTTCTATTTTTAGTATAGTAAGGTCTATAACAGAATTTATAGCACGATCATGTGACAACAATCGACCAATCATGTGCTTGGGAAAAATACGATATTATAATAAACAATATTATACATAACAATATCATATGATATAATTTTACATCATAATATACAAAAAATTTGATACACTATCAAAATTCCCAGAAAAATAATGGAATCAAAATTTCCAGGAAAATTGCACATCTTCACATTATGTCCTAAATACCTACAAAGTTTCACACAATTCCATGCAGGGGTTTGCGACTGATGGACCGACTGACTGGAGGTTGGGTCAAAAACACTATACCCATCACAACTTCATTGCTTGGGGTATGATAACGCTATGTAATACGCAAGAAATATTTTTTTAACTTGCCTCTATTCTCGAAAATTTGAAGTTACATGTTTCCATCTATATAACTATTGTATTTTTGCAACGATTAACGCCTTTTTTTACTTTCGTAGGACAGATAACGACAGAATTAACATTATTTATTAAAGAAATATAATTTGAGAATCACTTTTGAACACATAATTGCAAGATGAGAAACAACATATTGTGTTCTCTTGATTTGAAGAAGCGGTAGTAAAAGGATTACTTGATTTGTATGCAGTTGTAACGTTAAGATCCGTTCACAGAGATTTATCCAAAAATTGAATAAAAAAAACAAGGATCAATATTCTAAAGCAGAACTTTTGAATAGTTTTTAAATCACTTTTTTTATTTCATTTTCACCTTCTTTGTGTTTGGTTGATTTACTGTAAACCAACTTTTATTCGCGGCGACTTTATTTCGCGATTTACTTCCGATATTCTGGTTCGCGACGACTAATGTTCGCGACCAAGCCTTATTCAGACCCGTGTTGTTATAACAACCATATGACAAGATTCTGTTCGCGGCGAGAAATATTCACGACGACGAGGCTCTCGCTAACCTCGCGAAAATTTCTCGCACGCGAATAAAAGTTGGTTTACAGTATAAGGTGTGAATTAAACTAACTTTGTGAAAGTATGCTTTATAGATGAAAGAATTTGGGATGAGACAAAACGAAATTAAAATAAATTATAAAGGGGGCAACTAGAAACTCAAATGAATTCCAAAAGTGAATTTAAAAAAAACAGCATTTTGTAAAATTAAACTTAAATTAACAATAAATGATGGACGCCAAATCTGAGAGGTAGATATAAATTTGTCCCTTTCTTTCGAAAAATAGCAGATCATATCGCTATGAACAATGGATTAACTTATGCTGTACCATCTAATCCTAAGTTAAATAAAATCCGTTCGTACAGATATGTACCATGAACTAAATCAATTTGAAAGATCAATTTAATAAATAAATCGGTATAATATCACATATATTTTCATCGACGAATGATCTTGTATAATAATGAGTGCATTTTGTAACGTATCGAGCATATAAAAGAGAAGCATGTCCGGTGTGTTCAGTCATCATATTTCTTTAGCTTGCAACATTGTTGAAAGCATGCAGGTAAAAATTTCATCTTTTTAATAATTTATTTTAAATATTCATTTAATGTAATTATTGTAAAGTAAATGAATTCCTTTCGTGTTACGAATCTATAGGGCAAAAATATGAGAAAGTTTCAAATTACTTTGTACCAGGTAATGTATATACTAACAATAATTGGGAAGGTATGAAGCATGTCCGTTTTATTTCAATTTTACAACATTATGCCAAGAATATCAAATGATACCTTTGCGACAGTGCCAAATTTGAATGAAAGAACAATTGTTCTAAACATTTTGACACCATTTATTATTTAACGTAGACAGACCACTTATATTTATATCAACATGTATTCAGACGGTGAGTTGAAGCTTCATTTAAGCAATTGTTTTCATAAGGGAAAATATGTAATCATTCTTAATCTATAACGAATTATGTAAAGAAGGACTCTCTCAACGTTTGTTATATTTATTTCTTAAGCATAAAGGGTGTATATAAAATCCGCAAATCACCTAGATCTACTTCTTTTTCAAAAAACTTAAAGGAAGATTTTTCATAAAAATTCTTCTTCCAGAAAATGTGAGATAATTATTACAATTTGAGGTTAAAAATATTTAGCACTTAAATAAATGATAACTTATCCGAATTTTTGTAAACGTCCATGCAGTCTAAATTTCAAATGCTGATTTATTATTCAAATTTCCTTCAAGCTTTCCAGTATTTTGAATTATTTAATCAAGTTTTTTTTGTTTCATGTATACAGGCCCATATATTATGTTAGATCATCAAAACCATGTTACATATTTCCCAAGTCACAATTACGCTAAATATAAACTTAGCGACAATTTTATGCCAAGTGAATCACATTAAGAAGGAAACAACAATTTCTTAAATGTTTAGTTAATAAAACCGAGATATTTTACCTTAAAACAATAAAATTTCCTGTAAACTATAACACTTTATAAGAATTCACTTAATACAAAAAATGCTATCCGGAAAAGTTATTCTTTTATTTTCATTCAAACGTAAATAAAAGAATCATATATAAATATGTGCACTAGTTAAAAAAAAGATACATAAAATGCACTAACTGAACAAGAGCGAAACCAATGTTTTAAAGATAATAGTTCTCGTTTTATATTTTTCTCTAGACCATATTCCTCGCCTTGGTTGGGTCATTCTTATTTTTGGCGACCACAGAAGCAGAAGAAGATAAGTTTGCTGTGAAGTATTATGACAAAACAAGCATTTACGGCGATTTTGACAAAAAGGATGAATGCTGGACTGACGGTCCAGATAACCCCGATCTCCCTGTCTCCGATGAATGCATACCAGCCAGTACAAAGTAGGTTGCTGTTAAGAAATAATTCATCATACTTAATACCCGGGTCGACATATTTTTGAAATTTTCATGTAGTGAAGAGTATTACTACTTTTTTAGTTTGCGAGAAATGCCAATGTATTATGTTTATTTTAGACTGAAAATTGAATACCTCTTGAGAAAGAACCCAAGTGTTATGGCTGCTATCAAAGAAAAATACATCCACTGTGACAACAGGTATGGGAGTTTAAGATCAAATGCTTTGAATTTAAGAACAGACGGCAACGTTCTCATATTTTTTTTTTCTTTTTTCGGGAAACGCTTATTTAGAAATAATTTCAATCTTAAGATTGAAATTACGTTTTGTCTATATTTGTGTCCTACGATAATAAAATAGGAAATACCTATAGAAATATACCGTCACTATACATTTAAAAAACAAGAGTGAGTATGATCATGACTAGCAAGAGCAATGTAATGTAAAAATGGATATTAACAAAATATGTAATAGTAACATTCTGAAGAATCGTACAAGTACATTTTTGTACGCTAAAATATTTTTATTTATCACGTTGCTTTTTTAGGTCATAGTAACTGTTGTTTTTTTTCTTTTTATTACATTATAGTATTACAGGATTATTTATTACTACCGGGTATTAATATCTTGTTTTAGCTATTCCAAATCTGTTGGGCTTACAAATGTCTGTCCATCAGAGGTTGCCTATCCTACCAAGGTCGAGGTTTATGGAACCACGTGTTATGTCGTCAAGCCTGAAAGTCAGTGTATTAGTTACGCAAAGTGTGAAGATAAGTCGTGAGTACATTCTTTGAAACTATACGCCATAGCTCAAACAGTTGCTCAGGGCATAAACTTTGTGATGAAAAATACTTAAATAATGTTGTTTACTTCAAGCGATGAAAAATCAGATCTGGCTTTTAATTTTAAATATGATATTTTTGGTCACCGCTATCATTCAAAGAAGAGATTATTCCAAATATTATAAAAATGGAAGTTGAATAATTTCCTATACCTTCATATAGAGCTCTTTAACTAAAGGAGATTGATATAGTCTAAAAATGTTTATGACCATCCAGCCCTTTTATAGAAACATGACAATAAAGCAGTCGTGTTAAAATGATGTGTTTCAAACTCTGGTAAAGAGTTCTGTATAACAGTGAATTTCTGAGCAATCATGTATATTCCAGAATGAGCGAGCGTAAAGCTTGTTTTCGCAATATTAAGGGGAGACACGACACTTATCATGTGACTATCAATACAATGATGCTTTGATGTGCTAACTCTAATATGACATCATAATTGATTTGATTGTATGATGCTATGATGTCACTTATCCATTATGACGTCAAACATGATTTGATAGATCTTTTACCCGTACTTTGCGGCTCTAAAGTAGTCATTTTCACAACATGAGTTAGGAAAAATTTAACATTTTCAATTTTAGAAATGTAAATGTACAAAATCATAAGTGGTTAATATAATCAAAAAGATATTATGATTATTATTCTGTTCGTGTTGATTAATATATCTTAAGAATGTATTACTTTTTTGATGGTTCAAAATAGAAACTGGCACAAAAAGTCATAATTCCAGAATAAGGGATAGGGGTGATTCCTATTGTAGTATCTACCTTGAATGCCCAAAAAGTGGCCATGAAAATTTTATAAGTACTAAAGCAGATGCTTAAGTTGATGTATGAATTTTTTTTTTTAAATTCATTGAGAATTTTAAATGTGCCATCACATTTTGTTCAAATTCAGAATAAAAAACTCCAAAATTTGAAGTGCTGATTTTAGGAGTATTTTGATAAAAGTATGAAATTGCTATGTTAAAAAGCCAATGATTTAAATAATTTTGAAATTTGTTTCCGTTCCTAAAATTAATGAATATAATTTGCAAATAAATTCCATCAAATAAAATAATTATTGCAGAAAATTGAAATTGTCGAAATAAATTTATAATGCCAGAAAAGGGGACAATTCCTATCAAAATATCCCCCTTGCAAGGTAAGAAAGTAGTCATGAAAATGATATATGTTGTAGAGGACATCCTAATGTTAATGAGTTGAAAAAAGCAGAAAAATTCATTGACAAATAATTTTACACTGCAACGCCCTGTTCTCCCTTAAAACTGTAATTGTAACAAAGAAGTGACATGAAACAACGTCGTGCCATTGCACGGAGAGATTGTTACAGAAATATTAATGCAATGAAACGGTACACTAGAAAAAAAGAAATAAAGACAATCTTGTTATGATGTACTCGTAATAACAAAAAAAAAAGCAAAAGTAGAACCTATGGTCTGTGAAAACCATTAAAATCATGCAAATGTAAGGGCATTTTGTTATACTGTCAATTCTTAATTAAACGCGAGGAATTAATATCCGTGTAAAATCGCGAGAATTCGAAGAAACTCTCGCGGATTTTAAAATCTCGCTTTTATTTTTCGTACATATGTGAACTAAATGATAAATTTGGCGTTCGCGATTTTATATTTTCGCGATTTTATGCAAAACGGTTGAATCGCGGAATTAAGTACTCGCGTAAAATAAGGAATCTACAGTATACAATACCAATGATGTATAAACTACATTTTAAATAATAGAAACGAATTGAACATCTATTATCAAAATATGAAATAAATGTACATGAACTAGAGTATAAACTATTTCTTGTATACTAAAATGATATTACTTACTTCAGATGCAATATTCGAAGAATTGATACGTAATTACTTTTTCTTCTTTTATTAACAGAGGCTGCTTGGAAAATGCCGCCGATAAAAGCAAATGTCTGATGGACAGCTTCCGCCAGTTTGACACCTGGATCTACTGCGAGAACTGTGGGTTTAGACTCGTGCAACTTAGGCTTCCCCAGTGCTGCACCTGTAGCAAATACGAGGAATGTCCATCTGGATCGGGATAGAGGAGAGGTGCAGAATACTTTGATGTGTTTGTGACAAACATGCATAATAAAGAAAGATTTAATCTGTTCAAAACGTTTAATTTTTGCTTTGGTTCCTTATGTGACACCTGTCATTTAAAATGTTTGATAGTGATGTGTATGACTAGTTATAAGTAGATAATAGAAATGTTCCGAGTACGTTGATGTCTTTGTGACGAACGTACTCTAAAAAGAAAGATCTTTTTGTTTTTAAATGTCTTACTCTGATTTGTTTGGCTCGTGACACCTGTCAATTAAAACGTTTTAATATTGTGTATCTCGAGATCAATATAGGTTTTATTGAATCATAAATACTATTATTATTGATAACATTTAACTGATTTATGATCTTACAATATTTTACTAAACTCTGAGTATTTTACTTTAGAGTTTACTAAACTCTAAGTATTTTACTTCTATCAGAATTATTAACATATGTACAATTTAATTAGTTTAAAATCTGAATGTTTTCCATGTAATATCTGTATTTATCCCCATTTTTCCTTATTACTTCAGAAATTTGATTGAGTTTGTAAAGCTTCTTTCAGAACTGAATTAAGATCTCACCGTGTTTTATATCAATAAGCATACATATTTCTTAAACTTTTTTAAAACTGTCTGTAATAGCATAAATGAGAATTGATTAGCTCATTATCCGACAATGTTAAATGTTAATATTGGATTATGTTAATTTCGTTGGATGGTTCTTATTTTATACCATTAAGGTTGGTTGTCTATGCATTGGGTTTAGTTGCAGTTACGCTCCATTTATAGAAAATTGACTGGTTAGTTTTTTGTTGTTTTTTGGGTAGGTTTTTTTTTCAATATAACAACTGAGGAACAATAACGAAAGATTACATATTTTCACTTACTTAATATGGATGACTGAAGAAAAACTCAAAGACAAAAGGAGAGAGATGAACAAAATAAACAGTAACAGTAATTGTTTTCTTCCGTGATTCATACGGGTAATGAAAGTAACAACCATTGCATTACATAAATTTCTCCGACACGGACGGACGAAAATCTTCTTAGGAAAAATGTGCATTGAGAGATGTCGTAGAATATTGTTCTTAGAAGTACTCAAATCTTAATAATTATTAGGTTTCAGGGATCTAAAGATGCATGGAGTATAAGCGTAAAATAAGCTTGTTTCGTTAATAAAAATGTCATCGTTATAGTCACATCAAAACTGTCATATTTAGTTCTAAAGAATTAACAATTGTGTTTGAGGAGGTATAGTTCAACCTGTAAAGCTACATACATGACAACTTTTTGAATTTCTAAAATTACTGCTTAGAATTGTTACATGTACAAATTAGAACACATGCAGCTGTGTATAGATCTCTTAATGGCCAACCTTAATGAACCAACTAACGTGTCCATTATATAAAACAGATGTTACGGGTTCAGCAAAGGGTTGCTCGGGTTGCTCGGGTTGCTCGGAAATATTTTGAGAATTCTAACTAAATTCCCTTCTAATCAACAGTTTATATTTTGTGAGAATTGGAATACCCACGAAAAAAATCAGACATAAATGTACATGAGTGATACATCACAATGAAATGTTTTGTTAAAATTGGTTTTATAATTGGGTTAGCCGTAGTATTTGGCTTGGAAATGAAATAATAGATTAAAAAGATAAGGTAACTTCTTGGCATTTACTTTGATGAGGCCAAACACTTGTAATTAATTAACAAAACTGCACTGTATGACTAAACGTGAATTATATATCATGTATGTATCATGTTGTTGCCATTTCATTTATCCAAGACACCTAATAATTAAATAAAGAGATGCTTTCTATACCCGCATAATTATATGTTAGGATGACAGTTGCAAAGCTGCTGCCCCTGGCGCCACAGTTCTGACGCCATTGTATGGTTGACGCCAAATTTAAAAGGCTATTTGATGTTATTAAACGATACATTGATTTTTTGTATAAAGTTTTTTTAATGAAATAATCATCAAACATTCATAAGCAGTATCATTTATCTCTATGTCAATATACACATTGTCTAAATACATTAATTTTTCAGAATCTTTTGATTATACCCGCACTTTCTAAAGAAAGTTCGGATATATTGTTGTTACCCTGGTCCGTCCGTCCGTCCGTCCGTCACGTTTTACTTTCTCAAACTGCTCTTACATCTTATAAACCAGCAAACTGAACTCTTGGAGTTTGATTTGGGGTGTCATGTTGTTTTGTAAAAAGGTTTCAAAAATTCTCTGGTAGTCATGGGGGTCAAATAATAGGTAAAAAACTAGACACGATCTCGTTACGAGTAACGAGTAGGTCTTCCGTTTGATTTTTTAAAATGATACGATGATTTATCGATAAAAACTTTAGATATAAATGACTGAATATTTTAGGGGCCACCTCTGTAGATCCTAAATGGGGACATATATTGGTGTTTTGATTAGTGGAATCGATTAGAATCATCAATGCAGACAATGTCTCTTATACAATGCTTAACAAAATATGTTTCCTATTTTAAATACATTGCATCAAAAGTTCAGGACTTTGGCACCTAATAAACTTATAAATGGGCATGACAATGATTTTTTCAAACAGATATTGTTACGATCAACAACTTTTCTTCTATAATGCATTACAAAATCTTGATTGTTTTTAAGTTATTTGTAATAGACTTTACGAGTCTATTGGCCCCTAATTAAAGGGGCCAGCCCCTTTTTCTTGATTTTGTTGGAAAGAACATTTAATACTCTACCACTTTTATTATATATGTCTTAACAAAATATCAACTCATAAAAAGATATAGATCAAAATATCTGAAAATTTTGATTTGAAATTCGTACCAAATTTTCGAGCCCTAGCGAGCTCCAAGAAAAGCCACTTGCGTAAAACGAAAACAATAAGCACAACTTCAAACTATGGACTACCTATCCTGAAAGTTTCATATTCATAACTCTGATAGTTTCCGAGATCAACTGCTCACAAAATGGGTCGTAAAAATTTACAAAATTAGCAAAAAATCGGTACCGGAAGTGACGACGGCAAAATAAACAAAATAAATTCAGACCACTTGTAATCATCTGTGAAAAAATGGTTGAAATCGGTCAAATAGTTTTCGAGAAAACGCTTGCACAAAATTTGTGGAAAAAAAAATAATAATAACTAGAGCAAAGCTCGTTGCAAAGCAACGAGTGGGTCTTCCGTTAATGTCGAAAGTAAAGTTCGAAGTTTCTTTAAGAAGCAGAGTTCTTAAACTTTTAACAAAAGTAAATTAAACAAAAAGATTTTTAAAAATCGAAAATTCTTGGTACGACCTAACAAAATCCGAATGATTTTAAGTACGACTTAACAAAACCCTTTAAGATTTCAAGAACGACTTAACAAAAAAATTCGAATGTGTTCAAGCACAACTTAACAATTTTCGAATAATTTTAGGTACGAGTTAAGTTAACTTTGAACTTAAAACTATTTTCTTAATCCAGACTGCGGAAGCAAAATTTCCGGAAAAATCAATTTTTAAACCCCAATATCTCTGTAATGCATCGTCCTATTTTAAAACGGTTTTCAGTATTTGATTCAGCTTAATGAGCTCTACAGAACACGTATACGTTTTTGATTTGATCAAAAAATTCAAATTTTCGAAAAATTTGATTCACTTCCGGTTTCGACCGGAAGTTACGGATTTCCATTTCCAGCCTTATTGCACAGGTAAATTGACAAATTCATAACCACAGAAAATTTCAAGACTCTGTCGTAAAGCGTTTTTGAGAAATCCCTCGGACAAAATGATTTTTTTAAATTTTAAAAACGACGTAACGTAAAAACGGAAGTGACGTTGTCATCGAAACTTTAAAATCTTTGAGGCATAATAGTTGCACATAATCTCTGAAAGTTTCATTTAAATCGGCAACGAGTGGGTCTTCCGTTAATGTCGAAAGTAAAGCTTAAAGTTCCTGTAAGAAGCAAAGTTCTTAAACCAAAAACATAAGTAGCTATAACAAAAAGTTTAAAAAATCGAATAATTCTTGGTACGACTTAACAAATTCCGACAGATTTTAAGTACGAATTAACAAAAACCTTTGCGATTTCAAGAACGATTTAACAAAAAAAATCCGAATGTGTTCAAATACGACTTGACAATTTTTCGAATTATTTTAGGTACGAGTTAATTTAACTTTAAACATAAGACTATTTTCTTAACCAAGAACGCGGAATCAAAATTTCCGGAAAATCAATTTTTAAACGCTTATATCTCAGCTATGCATGGTCCGAAATTAAAACGGATTGCAGTGTTAGATTCAGCTAAGTAAGCTTTACAAAACACGTATACGTTTTTGAATTGATCAAAAAATTTATTTTTCGAAAAATTTGATTCACTTCCGGTTTCGACCGGAATTGACGGATTCTGATTTTTTGTCAAAATGCCCTATGTAAATCGATAAATAGACAATCACTGAAAATTTCAAATCTCGATATATAACCGTTTAAAAGAAAATGACTGGACAAAATCGCTTTTTGAAAAATTTAAAATTGACATAATAAGAAAACGGAAGTGACGTCAGTTTTCATCTTTTGTCAGCTTTGAGGGACAACAATTTCTTATAATCCCTGAAAATTTCATGAAAATCGGATGAATAGTTTTTGAGATATAAAGCCAAAAAGGAGTCAGAAGGAAAAAGAAAAAGAACTAGACGCTCGTTGCGAGCAACAAGAGGTCTTCCGTTTGAATACACCTTAAAAAGGACTATAGAGATAGTTGTTCTTTTCTACCATTTCTTAACACTCTTTAAGGGGGATGTCTACACCAAATAAGTGTAGGGGATTTTTGTTGCATGCATTTGTTACCATTACTAGGCACAGTATTAATTAATAAAAGACCTCAAAATACAATATTCTATTTTCTAGAGAATTTTTAAAATATCAGTCTGGTTTCAGATAACCCCTTATTTATCAAATTTTTAAACATTTCTGTTTTAAAATTCTAATGAAATTGAAATGTCATTAGGTTTAGAAATAAAAGACAAAATAATCATGAAAAAAGTTTGTATGATTTTTATTGGAATCAACATAAATATGAAACTGAAATATAAAAAAAAATCTTTTCAGGCAAACTGCTGGACAAAATCCTACAAAAATCTGAAAATATAAACAATTTTTGTTGGTTAATGGGATGAAAAAAAGAAATTGAATAAAATTGAAAAATTAAGAAAATACTTAATTATTGCAAAAATCTTGGTATAAAAGATCCCGTTTAAGAGTTGTCTTTCTTTATTTTACATGGTCTCAAATATCATGGGACCAATTTTATAATTAATAAAAATCACGAAGAAAAATTAAAAAAGGATCAAGTC
>WFKH01010211.1:44527363-44541052 GCA_016163765.1 Magallana hongkongensis
CTTATTTATTGAAATTGAACATGCATTTTAACAACCGACCTGCTACCCAATTGGTAAGCAGGTATATGGCTGCACAATAAATCGATCAATCAATCAATCAACCAACACATCAACAATCATTTGTTCAATCAATCAATCAATATATATATATATATATAAATATAAATATATATATATATCACATCAGCAATAGGATTGTTCAATCGATCAATCCATAAATCAATCAATAAAATTGTTTGATCAATCAATATAAATCAATTACATTAGCAATAGGATTATTAAATCAATCAATCCATAATCAATCAATCTATCAATCAATATCAATCATCATTGTCAATTGATGAATTGAGTTAATGAATAATCAATGGATCAAATAGTAGATAAATAGCGCTTTGCTTAAAGCGGGTTAATGGCTAGGCTAGGTAGACCCTGGGCACAGTTGACCACCTATTCCCAAGCTTTGAGCAGGCCCTGGGAACAGTTGCCTACATCAAAACCGAAGAAACCTTGCCATGTTGCAAATTCCGCCATACAAACAGCTTAGCTAGGGTGTTTGTCCGCCAGACGATTTGCAACCCAAAACCCTTTGAAGGGGCTAGCACAGGGATGAGGGCAAGTTTAAGGGTAAGCCATGACCAGACATTCAGAATTGGGGGGGGGGGGGTGTACAGGGGCAATGGGAGCATTGGCCAGAAATAGGTTTTAACTAAATCAGAAAACCAATGAACGTTATATAAACCTGCAGTTGGGATATTAACTTATTGTAAGCTAAACGTGTTTAAAATTGGATAATAAATAATGATGAAATTTTGTCAAAGTTTTAAATCCATGAAGCCATAAAGGTTAAATGGATGTAATATTAAAAAGGCATTGTATAGCAAGTCAGCGAGAAGAGTATTGAATGTAAATGATTTGGTTATATATACAAGTTGGCCTAATCTCATACCAATTGTTATTCAGTGTATTCAAGCTCAAAGGCAGAAAGACCCTTTGTATTGTATTCATCACATGTTTAAGATAAGGGTCAATTATAGATATGCATGAATCCTGACTTGTAAGTGCGTATGTGATTAGATTGAAGCTAGCAATGGTTAGTACAACCATAATCTGAAATAAAGGTTGATTCTTTACTTTAAGGTGGCTCGATCGCTATACCTTGAAATAGTTTCTAAAATTAGCAGAAAATTAAATGTGTATGATAGTCAGTTCAAGCATATCTTTTCAACATACACCATAGCATAGTATAGCATTGAAGTCTCATAGCATAGCATTGGAATCTCATAGCATAGCATACAATCTCATAGATTCTCATTCGTCATATCATATTATAGCATACCATAGCATAGCATACAACATGATTTTAACTCGGTATTAAATGCTTTTATTTAAAAATAATAAATGTTCTCATCAAAGATTAGTGGTTAACTTTAGTTTCTTATATTTTCCTTCGAAATGTTCGGAACTCTTCAGTGTATGGAGGCGTTTTTGGTCAAATCTCATAGCATACCATAGCATAGCATATCATTAAGTCTTTCATTTCAATTTCTCATAGCATAGCATACAAAATTCATAGCATTGCATTGAAATCGCATAGCATATCATTAAATTTGCATAACATAAAATTGTAAAGACATGCATGAAATGACTGTAAATATTATGATGGAAGGAGTATATAAGCCAAACAGGTTAAATAATTTGCAATTTGGATATAGAAATTTATTTTCAAAATTTTAATATCGTGAACATTAACAAAATTCTCAATCGGATTCGAACACATAATAGGCAGTTCACAAGCCAGATACTTAAACCACTACCAACCAATTGGATTGATACAGTTTAACAAACATTTAAATTGCCAGCTTGTGGCAATGTGTCTTGAAAAGTACAAGTCTAGGTGAGTGATGTACCTTAACCTGTTGTCCCTAAACAATTAAACTAAATTTGTAATTAAATGATGCAACTTAAAAGTCCATGAGAAAGGTGAAGTATGAATAAACTGCGGACAGGTATGATGTGGTAGTTAAGTAGATAAGCGACTGGTGTTTGCAGTTGGCCGTGCCTAAAATTATTTGTTAAAACTTGTGTCAAATAGCAGAATCCACCTGGCTGGGTGGAGAAGTAGTTGCCTTACCAACTTGATTATTTGTGGAATTCGGGAGTAATTGTACTGAGGTACATGATTAAAGCTTAAATTCCTTGCAATGAGATGCATAATGTGATATTTTTACTCGCAAGAAACAAGGTTAAGCTTGAAGGTGATTCGAGATGAACAATGCAGCTTGTAAATAAGAGAGTACTTAAATAATTGCATGTTGGAAGTGCTACAATAAGTCTATGTTGTTTAGTTGTACCTGACTAAGGAAGACATGTTAGAAAATGTCTGGTGTTTTGTTTCTATGTGGATTTTGTAAAGGTCGAACAAACCCCTTAATGCCTCAGGAAGCGGTGGTCAGCAAGCTAGGAAGCTGTTTCAAGTCTTCTAATGGTTAACGTCGGCATATATGCTGAAAGCATTTACTTGTGGGAATACTCTACAATATTGTATAACAAGTTTTAGCCAAGTGTAAATAAAAGCTTGATTGTTAATTCTATAGCAAATGGGTACGATTAAAATCATGAAAATTTATAAATTTAAATTAAATCTAAATTTGTCTTAACGCGAAAAAATTACTGTTTGAAATGTTGTTTTAGTGTCACCCGCATCAATGTATGACATTACCTGATAATCAACTTATAAGTGGTCAATACTACATTAATAATTAAATTTATGCAAGTCAATACTTACAGTAGTTGATCATATACTTAACACAAACGTCAAGGTGTTGGAAAACACATATGCTGCAAAATCTTAAGAGTGGCATAGCTCTAAAATGGTAAATAATAAGTTTTAACAAAATGTTGTCATATATTATAGATTCAATAACAATAACTCTTAATGATTGTTATGATACTGAATAGAGTTGTCTTTCTTTGTCATGATGATGCTGCATGTGTTCCAAAATAAACTAGTTCTCATCGCCATCTTTATTGTGATTGTGCTACAAATAATTGTTATGATACTGAAAAGAGTTGACTTTCTTTGCCGTAATGATGCTGCACGTGTTCCAAAATAAGCTAGTTCTCATAACCATCTTTATTGTGATTGTGCTACAAGCGTAACATAATAACATAAGTAATTGTAGCATGAGTATGTAATTGAAGTATACGTACATTAAATATTCGTCTAATAACATGAGGAAATTATGATAACTGTTGATTTTTAATTTAATTCTTAAATATCGAAGAATATACTGCACAACTAATGTTGGGGAATTTTAAGAGCACGTGTTGAAATGACGTGATACCGAAGTTTTAGCTTGGTATGAACAAAATACGACATTTGGGAATAAATTGGGTTAAAGGCAATCTTACAGAAGCTGAGCGTATACTTAACCAATGTATTTTCGATCGATGGTTACTCTAGTTGTCAGATAGTATGGATTTACAACCTGTAATTTTGTCTGATGATCCGGCATCATGGAAGAAGTTGATGAAAAAGGATGCCGAACCCGATATCAAATGCGGACACCAAACCCGTTGGTTAAGCTTAAGCTAACCTGATCCTTATTAGGATCACGACTAAAGATAACATTGCTGTTGCTTGTATAAATGAATTTATCCTTAGGGATGAATTCCATTAGTGAACAAAATGTACACAAGTTTATTTTTGATTTCCTAAAACATTATGACCTTTATTTATAGCGATGTCAAAGTCGCAATACAATCATAGCCGCCTCGACGTCAATTTTATTTTCAGGCGAAATAACGCGGTACCCTTTTGTGTCGTTTGATTTTAAAACAAATTTTTTACATCATTTTTTTTCATTGAAATATTGCTTAACTGACCTGTAAAACTACTGCAATGTCTTTTATTATACCCATACTTAGCATAACCATCGTTTAAAAGCGTTCACAAATTTTTTTTTATAAAATCTGACCGAGCAGCTTTAAAAAAATTCTGCTATGATTGTCCTGGTCGGACAAAATGAACCAATGAAAAGGGGTATAAACGATTTTGTGAAACCTTTCTCAGATGTTGAATATAAAAGCATTTCCAAATTTAGATTTATATTTGCAAGACAAACGGAATCAAAATCTTGGTGGGCTGTCTATTTATTCAATCGTGGTTGGGAAATAGAAAACCTAAAAATTCTGTGTGCGAATCCAAATCTCTCAAATTAAGAAAGGAATCATTTCTATTGAAATGCTATTTTAGTGGATAGTGATTACAATATTCTAGTGGTGTCATGATTCTTTTGTGTGTCAGAAAAACATTTTTCAACATTTTGGGTTTTTATTTAATTTATTGTTTGATGCACTGTTGGTTTTTAGAATATCCAAATGATGGGCAGTTGAATATTTGAATGTCTAACTGTAAGACAGTTGGATATTCATATATCCAACAACTGTTGATTGAATAGTGAAAATATATGTTGACTAATTATAATTGGTGACATTAATGAAGTTACTAAAACATTTTTCTTTTTTTATACAGAATCAGATGACATCCCGAATGCTGACTTTAAAGAAGATTAATTGAAAACTGACATGTTATTGAACTCTAAATGAGTTTTACGTGACTGTACTCATAAATACCTGAATCTCTATTCATCTTTATCATCAGATAGTTTGAGGTATGTCCGGCAAAGGTTTAAAATGTATCATTCTATTTCATGCATAATGGAATGAAGCATTTATTACACTCGTTTTTTGTTTTTTTACAATACCTTTAATTTTATGTCAAATTCATTCGTTAATTTACGAGATGGTCCAAGTTCGAAAGATACAAATACTGTAACAGTCTGATAATTATGCAATTAGTGTAATACTAGACTGGTCATCAGCTCTCTTTATTCATATAGGACTGCAAGACATAAATTTATGCTGAAAAAACCCCCCACAATATGAAAGACTCGAATTATTACAACTTTTCATTATAATTAGTTGCTTACAAAGAGTGACAAATATATCACTATGGGACGTTGTATGATAAATAAGAATTATATTATTCATCATTTTATTTTTTCTAACATTTTATATCATGAACAACTATTACATATACACATCCCTTTTATTGTCTAGAATCAGAATTTAAGGTATTTCGCATGATCATATTCAAGAAGTTTTATAAAAAACTGATACATGTTTTTAAAATGTAACAAACACCGTTACGGGAAACGGGTTAAAGAAAATTAGTTATAAAAGTCAAAACCAATGAACAGAATCCGTTTGAATAATAAGCTTTAACAAAATAACTATTTAGGTTTAACATTTGATCGCAACATATCAAAATGGTAGGATTTAAACAGTTTTTATAAAGTTATTGATTTATTTTTCATAGTATTTTTTTTCTTGCAGTACATTTAATCAAACTACATCTTGTGCATATGCACAACAAAAACATAAGAAGTTTTGTTTCAGTGTAATCCACGGCATTTATACAGCGGCGCACCTGCATGTACACATATTTTGACTTTGGTATCAGTCGTAAAATCCATCGTTTATGCAGTCGATGTAATATGATCCAATCTTTAAAAAAAAATCAACGTTAAAACATCGGGCGCATATCTTAAATTAGATCTTTTTTTAAAGCAAATTTTTTGTGCGTTTGTGTGTAAAATGACCTAGGCGTCCTTTCTTTAAAAGGAGGATATAACCCATCCATGTGAATGATCTTGCGATATTTCTATTGGAGTGTCGTCTTTTTATCTCAGCAGCACAGGGCATAACCGAAAAAGAAACTTTTCAAAACTGTGTTGATATTTTAATGTCCTTTTAAATAATACCTACATATTTTGTGAAAGACGATATCTCTGACTGAATACCTGACTATGTAGGTTATGTATTGTGGACATTCTTGTTCATTCTCCTTGCTCTGGAACAGTGCATTTGTAACAGATGTGTCATATTTATTTAACTATAAACTTTAGTCTTCATCGTTTACAAGTCCTTTTATTTTAAAAAGTGAGATTGAGCCCGAACAGGACATGTTTGTAAAAGTATTAAAAAACCCTAGATATTGTTAATTGTTAGAGGTTTAACAACATTTTTATAAAATAACATCTGCAAGTATATTTTAAAGTACGTGCGGACCTGGTGTGTAGATAGAATATAATCATTGTCGGTTAAGATGAAAATGGTATCATGGGTTTTATTTCAGGTCCAACTAAATTTTTACACCAGCTACTGATAGGAAAAAAACACTGGTTTTAATCTACACAAGTTAGCCTTAGTATTTACGGATAATTCAAGGATTTTCAAAGTTTTCTCCGTCTCTTTCAAGCATTTCAAATTCAAATTGGACTATTCAAGGATATATTGATAAATGCCGACTACTGTTTTTCGGTAGACTCCACAGATCAGATCAAACTTCCTTTCACAACCAGGTGGTTAGATTTATATCTGATGTTCAGGTTACTGAAAAGTTTTTTGCTACTAAGACTCTTTTACAAACTGCTAAGAAATATTAGCTCTTTGATTTGTTTGTCAACAATTGTAGTATAGTTTTAAGCAATGAGGAATATTCAAAATTAGTAGCTAAAACAATATGGGCAGAAGAAGAAAAACAATTGCGTGCCTCTCTTTCTGTACGTACCGATATGTATTTTTACAGTAAGATTCATACAAAGTTAAGTCCTAATAAGCTGAGGATTATTGCTAAAGAGGATCCTACTTAAATGTTATTTATAAATTATTTAATGCAAGTTTCATGCATGAAAATAGTTCAAAAAACATGTCCGTTTTGTAACAAATCTGTAAAACACTATAATATGCATATCCTTTTAAGCTGTTCAACATTTGTTGAAGATAGAGAGAACATGCTTGAAAACATTTTAGAAATATTAGATGTATATGACTATGTTTTATTTGATAATCAAGATCCTGAGCTGCAGTTTTTATCACTTACGGGGTGTATCAATAGAACAAGTTTTGTAAAAAAAAAAAAAATATCGTTTACAAAATGGAAAACTGTCATGTTAACTGTTGCATATACACTTTATACAAACAAAGGGTATTTTGTTGTTGACTGTCGTAATGTATAACTGGCCAATTTACATGTTATATGACTGTCCATTCTTATATAAATATATAAATATGTTCTGATTTTAGCTTGTTATCAACTGTACATAAGTTTGTAATTTGATTTCAGTATACTCTCCATTAATTTGGAGGAATAAAAGAATATCTTATCTTATCTTCTCTTATCATATTAGCTATAATTTGTCTCTATTATAACAGATTCTAACCCGTGTACCTGGGGGTTTTATATAAAGCACATGTCTCGTTTTTGTAGGGATTGGTATTTCTGGCGACACATGTGAACGATGCGTGATATAGAAATTTAATGCCTTTCTACATTGTGCACACAAATGAAGAAATTTAATATATCTGTACACACTGGCGGCACGGTCCTTTAACCAACTTAAACAAAATTATTCGGAAATCTGATATGGATATCGTTTAATGGAAAAGGAAACAAACATTTAAATGCTATTGTCGGTTTTGATTAATATGTCCTTATTATAAAAATAATATTTGCATAACTATACCTTAGGACGTAGTAGGTTTTAGCCTGAGTTAATTTAAGGGATACAATTACTTTAATATATATAATAATGACCCATTAATACATTATATATACATACACTTTACAGTTCAATTTACTCTAATTAGATAAATTAAGATTATAAAATCAACATGTAATTATTGTAAAATACAAGTCGTACAAATGATAGGGAAGCACTACTTGTGTTGTTATTATTTACCCATAACTAGCAAAAGCTTAATTCGTACGTTGTACACAAATATCATAAAATTATATATACATGGCATTCCCATACATTTCGAAGTCATAATGCAAATGTCATTCAGATAAAATCGTAATACCTAATACCATTGTTCAGGAAGCCCGACTTTAAAAATTAAGGTCAACGTTTAAACGTAAAGTCCTATTCTTTTCTGCCTGTTACATTTTTTTGTAAGAGGCATCACATGATGATGCGGTTATTGATAAAGTCTTTGTTATCAAAGTTACTTGTAGGAAGCTTTCATATATATGAATTATTTTTGAAATATTCTAACACTTTATTTTTTATATACCTGATGATTATGCTTAACTCTTTTTGGTCAAAAACTGTGAACCAACCCGCTAGTTAGAACATTTCAGAGGCTCGTAAAAGCATCATTGTTAAAAATACCTACTGCAGTGAACAAGTTCTAATTTGTTTCGTTTTTTTGGTTGATAAGACAATATACATATTGACACTCATGAACCAACGTTATAAAAAACATTAAATTTCTTTAAAACTACAAGATGGTGTTAATTCTTATCTGTATCTTCTTCTTTTTTTGTTTGATATTTGTGTTTAATATTTCAAGCACATCCCATTGTATTTTCTTTTTCCGTTTGTCTTATTCTTCGCTTGAATTAGCTCAGTGTTGTTTTTGTAAACTAGACATCCGTTTGCTGTTCCATTTTGATGCTATCTGGAAAAACATCCTCTTTTAAATTTTCTGACATTCTGACCCCAGGATACGGGCTAAGTCATCTTAACATATTGATTGGTTTCAACAGCATATACATCCGACAAATAGGAATTATAATCTCCTGATAATCCCACGTTTACTACATTACCAATGATAATATCATACCCAGCTACATCATGGTATAAATATTCTTTTGAAAGAGTTCGTTTCGTTAAAAAAGAACAACAGCTGGCTTGATGCGAATTAAATTCTAAAGTAATGCATTACATTTCCATTACTTTGTGAATTTGGGCTTTACATTACCATTACAACTGCTTCATTTTCTTGAAGTAATGCATTACATTACTATTACATGAGTAAAGGTATGCATTACCATTACCTTTACTTCGTGAATAGTCAATATTAAATTAAAAAAAAAAAGTATATCTACATTTGTAAATAAAGGGTTTTTGCAAATGTTTAATATATGAAACACACTTTACACCTAAAGGTTCGTGTTCACTATTAATGATTTATACAAGCAAGATCGCTTTAAATTTGCAATTGTAGATCATCAAACTGTGTTGTTTTTTTTAATTTAAAAAATGAATAACGTTTTGTAATGCCAGCATGACATTATGTTTTGGAAAGTAATGCTTTACATTTTCTTTACTTGTAATGCTAAATTTGTGGCATTATACATTATACATGTAATGCTAAATTTGTGGCATTATACATTACTATAATAAAAAAAATGACATTAACAAACCGTCAACCATCTCAAAAATCCAGAAAACGAAATACAAACTCAAAGCAGAGCAACACGGACCTCCAAAAAGATAAACTTTTGGTGTAACTTCAACAAGGCATCAAAATGATGTGCCTAATTTCTAACAACAGATCAAACAAGAAACTATTAATAGTTTGATATGCTGTTTAAAATTACGCTATCGTTCGTATGAACCTTAGATCTAGATCTTTTTATTCTTTTTTTTTAATTTCTATCCATGGCCACATATCTACATTTAAATATAGAGAATCATAAGACACGGTTTAAATAATCTGAATAGAAAAATAGCCACGTACCATGAATTATATATATAATCATGATATGTCGCACATTATTATCATAAACTATATGTGCGAGAAGTAATTCCAAAAAGTTCAAAGTCTGTAAAGATTTTTTTCTGGTTTGTGTAAAGGAAAAGAAACTATTTAGAACACTTACCCCCCCCCCCCCCCCAAAAAAAAAATATTCAAACATTTTTGCCGGTCTTTCTGAAATATCATAGATATTTTTAAAACGATACTGAAACTGCAAATATATTGCATTACATGTTCACTCTCTGCTTTTTCATCCTCATTGTTTTTAGCACACCTAAGCCGAAGGCTCAAGTGAGCTTTTCTGATCAAAATTTGTCCGTTGTTGTTGGCGTTGGCGTTGTAAACTTTTCACATTTTCATCTTCTTCTCCAGAACCACTGGGCCAATTTCAACTAAACTTGGCACAAAGTATCATTGGGTGAAGGGGATTCAAGTTTGTTCAAATAAAGGGCCACGCCCTTTTTAAAGGGGAGATAATTTAGAATTATTGAAAATTTGTTGGTATTTTTCAAAAATCTTCTTCTCAAAAACTGATTGCCCAGAGAAGCTAAAACTTGTGTGAAAGCATTCTCAGGTAATGTAGATTTAAGTTTCTTCAAACCATGATCCCGGGGGGTAGGGTTGGGCCACAATGGGGGGTCGAATTTTTACATAGGAATATATAGGGTAAATCTTTAAAAATCTTCTTCTCAGGAACTAATCAGCCAGGAAAGCTGAAACTTGTGTGGAAACATCCTCAGGTAAGGTAGATTCAAGTTTGTTCAAATCATGACCCCTGGGGGTAGGGTGTGGCCACAATGGGAGGTCAAATTTTTACATAGGAATATATAGAGAAAATATTTAAAAATCTTCTCAGAAACTAATCAGCCAGAAAAGCTGTGGAGAAGCATCTTCAGGTAAAGTAGATTCAAGTTTGTTCAAATCATGATCCCCAGGATTAGGGTGGGGTCACAATGGGGGGGGGGGGGGACACATTTTTACATAGGAATATATAGGGAAAAAAATCTTTAAAAATCTTCCTCTAAAAAACCATTTGTCTAGAAAAGCTGTTACTTTAGTGAAAGCAACCTCAGATAGTGTAGATTCAAATTCGTTAAAATCAAAATCTTAAGTAGGGTGGGGCCACATTTGGGATCCAATTTTACGAAGGAAAACATTTTCATTATTCACAAAAGCTGAAATGTTATAATATATGGTTTAACTTATATGCAAGCATTTTGAAATATTGCTGATTTTTTAAGATTGTTTAGACTTTGGCCCTTGGACGATTTATCAACCTCACAAGGGATTCAGAGTATGATGTAGGTTTATATCCCATATATAAACAGTTGTTTAGGATCTTTTTAAGAACTGCAATGCTCAACATGTGATATGACTTTAAAATCATCCTGTTAGAAAAGGGACTTAATTATAAACATATATAGGAATATCCAGGGGGAAAGAATGGATTTTTATTTATACAGGATCGACATGCATCATACCACATTGTCCAGATATTTTGTATAATGACTCCAGTAAACTGATTTTATTATGTCTATTGTTGCTCAGGTGAGCAATGTCGCCCATGGGCCTCTTGTCATCTGTTTGAAATTATGACTAAATGATTGTTATTTCTTAATTAAAAATATGCTAAGGTTATATATTTAGCTGAAATACATTTAGATGAAATTTACATTTCTCAAATGAATGTCCTTCCGTGACATCTCTTTTTTATGGTTCCTTGTACCGAGCGATCCAACCACTAAAATTCATCTAGATTTAAATATATATTCATATATTTTCCTTAATGTTACTAAACATGAACTAAATTTGATTTGATAGTTTTTTTTTCTTAAAATTTATTACTTGATTCGTGTTAAAAAATAAATGTTAAATATACTTAAGCTTACGATAATCAAAGGACTGGTTTACATGTACTTCTTCCACCAAAACGATTGCAAAACAAACACATCGTCAGTGTCTTAGATTATATATTGATTTAAACTTTTTAAAAGTGTCTGAATTATTTGTTTTATTACTTTGATTACCAAAACTAAAATAATTGTTTTATATAACCTATCCTGGTAATAAAAAAGCGATAATAAGTTCATATGTGTGTATATTTTTCTGCATAGTTTGGTATATAAACATTTTTAAAACAATAGGTTAATCCATTTACTTGCCATTTATAATAAAGTCATTTACCTAATTATCTAATTAAGATCAAAAGAAAGTTTCATGAATCATTTCAAGTTTACAATAAACAATTGGGCCTGTTTTTTAATAGGTGTTAAACTTGTTTTAGGTACCAAAACACAAGAGTAGCTTCTGTCCGAAAAATAAATTAAAGGTGCATGGTTACGATTGCGGTCAAAATTTAATATTCCGTTTTTAATGTTTACAATGCTTCAGTAAGGCATTTCTAATAGTTAACCAAAATTTGAATGTCAGTCGTCGAGTTATAAGCGAGATACAAACCTCACATGTATATTAAACCAATGTTACCAACAACTTTCGACTGACATTCACATTTTAATTGATCATTAGAAATGCATTATTAAAGCATTATAAACAATAAAAATAGAACATAAAATTTGACAAAAATCGTGATCATATCCCTTAAACAGGAATATATATATAGACCTATGCATTTATATGTTCCTAAAATATTAGAAGCATTATTTCTTCTAAGATATGACAAATGTTTGACATTGTGTATTGTATTTTTCAAAGATATAACACTGCAAATGAGTTTCTGTAAAGTCATTTGATTCATATATAAATGGATGAATGCATTGTAATGTTCAATATGGTCCACAAATAATTCTCCAAAAAGCACAGTTATTTCAACATGGTACGATATCAAACATGCGTACATGTCACTTAACATTAAAAGAATGATTAATTGATACATATCAACATGGTAAGATTTAAACAGGTTTTGATAAAGTTATTGAATTATTTTGCATAGTAATTTTTTGTCTTGCAGTACATTTAATTAAATTACATCTTTGTATATGCACAACAAACACCTGAGAAGTTCAGTACATTCGATGACATTCATACACAGTGGGGAGCTTGCAGCTGACTGTACACATATTTTGACTTTGGTATCAGTCGTAAAATCCATCGTTTATGCAGTCAATGTAATATAATCCAATCTTTTAAAAAGAAGCAGCGCTGAAACATCGGGCACATATCTTAAATCAGATCTTTTGTTAAAGCAAATCTTTTGTGCGTTTGTGTGTAAAATGACCTAAACGTCTTTTTTTTAAACGAGGATTTAACCCATCCATGTGAATGATCTTGCAATATTTTATTGTAGTGTCGTCTCTTTCTCTCAGCAGCAAAGCACTTAACCGAAAATGAAAGTTTTCAAAAATGTGGTGTTTTTTAAATGTCTTTTTAAATAATACCTACATATTTTGCGAAAGACTGACAGAATAACTGACTATGTAAGTTACGTATTGTGGACATTCTTGTCAGTTCTCCTTGGTCTGGAACAGTACATTTGTAACATATGTATCATATTTAACTATACTAGTAAACTCTATGTCTTCATCATCTACCAGTCCCACTATTTTAAAAAGTGAGATTGAGCCCAAACAGGACGTTTGTAAAAGTGTAAAAAATTTAAGATATTGTTAATTGTTAAAGTTTAACAACATTTTCATAAAATTACATCTACAAGTATATTTTAAAAGTACGTGCGGACCGGGTGTGTAGATAGAATATAATCATTGTCGGTTAAGATGAATGTGGTATCATGGGTTTTATTTCAGGTCCAACTAAATTTTTACACCGGCTACTGATAGGAAAAAAACTGCTTTTAATCTACACAAGTTAGCCTTGGTATTTACATGTAATGACATCTAAAACACGGCATTGAAATTATTACCTACAGTATTCTATAATAATCAATATTTTAAAAATACTTTAATGAATGTAATAAATAATATTCATCGGGTTTTTTTCTGAATAGTAAGACACAGAAAATCCGCTGTTCTCGTTTTTCGTTTTGAGAAACAACACAATTCTTGCTTCTGTAAGAAGTACCGGTATTTTTGTAGCGCATGCCTCTTGGTATTGTGCACACGTATG
>WFKH01010211.1:44546425-44559176 GCA_016163765.1 Magallana hongkongensis
TAAAAAACAACCAATTTCAGATAAAACTGCGTTGATCCTGAAAATTTGAATGAAATCGATGAAGCCATCTCCGAGAAATCGTCTGCACAAAATCGGTAAGAAAAAAAAAGAATAATAATAATAATAATAACAATAAGAAAAGTGAAAAAGAAACAATAGAATAATAGAAGGGTCTTCCGCCGAAGACGGAAGACCCTAATAATAAAGAAAAAGAAACCGTAGAATAACAAGAGGGTCTTCCGTTGGAAACGGAAGACCCTAATAATAAAGAAACAGTACGAAAACAATAAGGTCTTCCGTTGGAAACGGAAGACCTTAATAACTAGACTCTTGTTGCTATAGCAACAAAAAGGTCTTCCGTTACTCATGTATTAATCTGAAAAAAAAATCATTTATCTTGTAAAACTAAAATGTATATAATTTATACTGTGATGGAATTTCCCAGTAATTATTTCTATGTAAAATAAAGCAAAATGACAAAAGTCAACTTTTGAGTACATTCTGTGACGACCGGAAATTACGCCGGATCAGACAGAACATAGTAAACATATCTTCATACATTGTTCTGTCTTTCCTCAAAGTCTGGATGTTCAAGTTTTGTTAGTTAGGAGACCTCGCTGAGAAAAGGTTTTTGTCTCAGGACCGGAAACGGACAAACGGAAGTGATTAAGGAAATTAAAAGTAGATATTTTTAGTACATTTACGTACGGTACGTTACTGTTCATCTCACTGAGTAAATTGTTTAAAAACAATCTAAACTTTAAAAAAAAAAAACTTCATTTTGCTTAAACGCTTTGAACCGGAAGTGACGGACGACCAAATGAAACCCATTAAACACATGTTCAATCAAATGTCTATCATCTATATAAGTTTTGTATCTTGGTCTCTTACAGTTTCTGAGATCTCCGGGTATAAAATTTTTATAAAAGAAAACTACCTGAGATATTTGAGATGTCACACCGGAAGAAGAATTTTTTTCGTTTATTTATCCATGTATTATTATTATATATGAACTTTTGTATTTCTATTGCTAAAATGTTACTTCCATGCTAAATAACCAAAATATTTTTAAATTATCAAATTTTGGTGTACTTCCTGTGACGACCGGAAGTTACGCCGGATAAAACAAAATATTGTAAACACATGTTCATACATAGGTCTATCATCCCACAAAGTTTGGTTGTTCAAGTCGTTACCGTTTTTGAAATCTCCTCGAAATAAGTCTTTTTGTCTCGGGACAGGAAACGGACAAACGGAAGTTCTCAATGAAAAATTAATTTATTATTTCTTGTGTACTTGCCCATCGCACGTCAATGTTCTTCGAGCTAACTAATACTATCAAAGCAAAACAGTTAAACTTATAAACAGCTTGATTTGTTTCAACTCTTCCGGTGTGGACCGGAAGTGACGGTTGACAAAATAAAACCAGTTAAACACATCTTCAATCAAATATCTATCATCCATGAAAGTTTCGTGTCTTCATCACTCATAGTTTTTGAGATCTCGCGGGAACAAAATTTGTTTTAAAAAAGTTACTTGAGATAATTGAGATATCTCACCGGAAGTAGAATGTTTTTGTTTATATATCATCGCTTAGATGACAAATGTAAGGATTTATACTATCAGATTCATTTCATGAAAAAAAAGTTTAATACATAAATAAAATAATTTTTGAAGTACTTCCGGTGACGACCGGAAGTTACGACGAACAAAACAAAATAGTTTAAACACATCAACAACTATAGGTCTACCATCCCACAAAGTCTGGATGTTCAAGTGTTTGTCGTTTTTGAGATCTCGAGGGAACAAAGTTTTTTGACGCGGGACAGGAAACGGACGACCGGAAATAAATTTTGAAAAAGTGAAAAAAACGCCTCGAGATATTATTATTTTCTATCATCCCTAAAAATTTCAGGGAACGATTTAAATGATTTTAAACATTTTCAAAAAATTAAAATTTCATCAAATCAATTCGTATAAGATGTCATCAGATGCAGAATTGCAAGTGCAACTTAGATATCATGTTTTAAAATCAATCTGAGATCATTTTAAAACGATTTAAATAATTTTAAACATTTTCAAAAATTTTAAATTTAATTTAATCAATTCGTGAAAGATGTCATCAGATGCAGAAATAAAAGTGCAACTTATATATCATGTTTTAAAATCGGTCATTTAAACATGATTTGAATGATTTTTAAATAAATCAAAAATTGAAATTTAATTGAACTAAATTGAGTATAATGTCATCAGATGCAGAATTGCAAGCGCAACTTAGATATCATGGTTTAAAATTGGTCTGATATCATTTTAACGCGATTTAAATGATTTTAAAAATTTTCAAAATTTTAAATTTTATCTAATCAATTCATGTAAGATATTTACATACGCAGAATTGTAAGTGCAACTTAGATATTTTATATTAAACAAGGTTTTAGTTACTTAAAACACAATTTAAATGATTTTAAAATTTTTAACAGATTTTACGAGTCCAGTGGCCCCTTATCAAAAGAAAAAACCCATATATCTTTTTATCTCGTTGAAAAGATCTTTATATTCTCCACTTCTTTTGTTATATATGTCTTAACAATATATTAACTTATAAAAAGATATAGACAAAAACGAACAAAATTTGTGATTAAAAATTAGTACCCAAGTTTCGGACTCAGGCGCGCTCCAAGAAATGGCGCCACTAGCGTAAAACAAAAACAATAGGCACAACTTCAGACTGTGGTCTAAGTTTCCTGAAATTTTCATAACTTTATCTCTGATAGTTTCTGAGTTTATGCGTGCACAAAATTGGTCGTAAAAACATCGAAAAATCGGCCGTAAATCGGAACCGGAAGTGACGACAAAAAAATTTTCAAAACAAAATAAATTCAGGTCATGTTCAATCATCTGTGAAAAAATGGTTGAGATCGGTCGAATAGTTTTCGAGAAATCGCGTGCACAAAATTTGGGAAAAAAAATAAGAAAAATAAACAGTACGAAAACAATAAGGTCTTCCGTTGGAAACGGAAGACTTTAATAACTAGACGCTCGTTGCGAGCAACAAGAGGTCTTCCGTTTTAATACACCTAACGATATTTTGATATTTGTTCTTTTCTATCATTTCTAAACACTTCTTCAAATTCCATTTAACCCTCTCTAAGGATTTAAAAAACATATATTAAAGCAAATTTTGAACCAACATGTTGATTGCTTTTGATTAAAATACATAAGACCGCGGAACATTAACTGGCAAAATTGGAAATATCCGTAATATACAGCTTACGTAAATTTAAGTTGTTACAGTCAAAACATTTGATATGGACGGGAACAAATTGACGCGGACGTCTGAGAAAACATTGGATTGAAACTGTAGTTATAGGAAGTGCATTTTCAATCCACTCAGCGTTCTTAACTTGGTATATAAGTTATGGGATCGAAATACATTTAGTATCAGCAAAGCGAGCGATTATTTCATCAATAAGTATATAATCAGCAAATATGTGAAGATCCCGATTCGGAAGAGATTATACGCAAGGCAAAGCATTGTCCGATGACTTCAGAGAATCAGTCGCCACGGATACACTTCCTTTAGCTACAGTTACAATTCAATGTTTTCTCAGACGTCCGAGTCAATTTGTTCCCGCCCATTTCAAATGTTTTGACTGTAACAGGTAAAATTAATGTGTATATTTCCAATCTTGCCAGTTTATGTTCCGCGGTCTTAATAATACATTGTAAAATATCGGGTTTCAATTTTACATAAGAACACCTACAGCAGTATAAATTATGAATTTTAAACATAATCAGTGATAAATTAAGCGTTGTAATTAATTTCAGCAAAAAATAAAAGGATCGAAATCAAGGAAGGATGTAACAGGCGTAGCTGTTTTCTTAAAACATCGTTTTTTTATGGATTAACTTTTTAATTCTAAATTTTTAGAAATGAAATGCCATACGCTAAAAACTACATTTGTATGATGATGATGAGAGAGAGAGAGAGAGAGAGAGAGAGAGAGAGAGAGAGAGAGAGAGAATTAATCAGAAATCGATTTGATAAAGAAATTAATTATCTTCTGATCTGCTTCTTTTGCATATCGATTATTTTTCTTTTTGTCTCACGCTTATCTTTGCCGACTAACACTGTGTGATAAAAAATTCTGCTTAGTCGGCAAATAAAATAACCTACATCTTAAAATGTACTATGGTTAATTATTCCCCCTTTTCCCGAATCCACTCAATACCCAAGTGTTATGTGTTAAGCAATCGGTTGATAAAATACGAAATTTATGAATTTTGACCTCGATGCTTTATCACTTTTTAGATATTATAATAATAAATCCCGCTTTTGGGCGAACATTACATGTATGTAGACCTTTGAAATTAATTATAAACTTAAGATTATTATGATAATAATCCCGATGTACCCTGCCGTAATGATTTTTTGTTATCAAAAGTGAAAAATCAGACTTTTTGTTTTAATAGTGTATTTCTCCAATCGGTGATTACATCTGTTAATTCATAGGCTCAAACACACATACACGGGTGGTCAGTTTTAACACATCGTCGCAGTCACCCGGTCGTTTGTATAGTTACGTGTGTAAACTTCGGAGGTTTTTCTTAATACAAGACAGACAACAGATTCATCAGTAGACATACACAAAAGAGGAAAAGTACACCGTCTATAATTAAAAAAAAAACTCTTTAGCGTTGACTTCAAATCAGTAAGAAGATAATCATTAAAAAATGAGTTTCAAATCATTTAAATCCATAGACAATACCCCGTAACTAGAAATAAATACATAATTATATAACTTTCGGACGCCAAATGTACATTTAGCCTCTAGCCACATTTCTGCATGTTACCTGGAGAGAGAGAGAGAGAGAGAGAGAGAGAGAGAGAGAGAGAGTGTTTATAGTATTTTATAGTGTTCAGAAAATCAATATATAAGCAACAAATGTCAATAATAATGTATCTTTAATATATGTGAATAAATACGAATCAGTCCTCCCTTTAAAGATATATAAAGTACTTATGTCTTGAAACGTTGTCGCATTGCTAAATGTTGTGTGCATACAGTCAATGAGATGGCGGCATTTCTTTGATGCCGGCAAAGCGATCCCGCAAGCTCTAATGAGGTCGTACTGCATGGGTGCTTCATCGGCATGTTTTTGATGCCAGCGATGCGACGAGCGTCTGAATTTAGCGAGCTGCTGACAGAAACAAGACTGTAACAAAGCGGGAAATGAACGGTATTTTGATACGGACCTTTATATTTGTACTGAAAATAAAGCCGGTATCAAATTGATTTATGATAAAATTAAAACGAAAAACATTAAAATTCATTATTTTAAAGATAAAATCGTTTAACATAACACATATAAGAAAGAAAAGGCATTCGGCACCTGGGGACTGAACCCGGGTCGCCTGGGCACAAGTCCACCACTCTAACGACTGAGCTACGCGGACTCTCGCTTCAGGAATTTGGAGCCCAAAATCTGGAGAATGTATGGATCAATTTAAAAACAATTTACATATTCTGTATAAATAAAAGCGTCTCTATCAACTATTGAAAAATAATTGAAGAATATCAAAAATTAAAAAAAATTGGAAAAAATACGTTTTTTTGTTAATATCCGGTGACGACCGGAAGTGACGGCGGACATTTGGATATGCGAGAGACATTGCGGCTAAAGACTCTCTACCATCACTGAAAATTTGAAGGTTTTATCTTTGATACTTTTTGAGAAAAACCGTGAACAAGCAAAAACATAAAATCTTAAATATCTCGGGACCGGAAATGACGACCAAAAAATTGATCAATTAATTTCTTACAAATTATGTGCTAAGTAAGATCTGAAAGTTTCATCAAAATCGGCTAAAGCGTATTTGAGAAAACGTCAAAGAAAAAAAAATAATAATAATAGGGGAAAAGAAACAAAGCAATAACAATAAGGTCTTCCGTTGGAAACGGAAGACCTTAATAAGAAACAGTACGAAAACTATAAGGTCTTCCGTTTGAAACGGAAGACCTTAATTAAGAAATATTATTTATTATTTCTTAACGCGGCAGTTTCTGGGCTACGAATTTAAATAAAAGTTTTCTTTTCTCGACATGTTTGATCTGTAAGTTACACTCTTTTCCATCGGTGTCCCTGGTGCATTATTTAAGGGGCTAATAATTGATCTCTTTTGATTTACTTAAGCAGACATGTACTTGAGAACAATTTGTGTTTTTTTCTGATCAGTTATTTATTGGATAAGATGTTTGTAAAATCAATAATTTAATCACATCAGTAATTATCTCAAGGCGTTTGTTTTTTTATAATCATTAATCTTTGATTGTTGATTAGGCACGGACAATGACATACCGTGGAACAGGTTTCATTTAATATGCCTAAGATAATATGGAGCTCAATGATGTGTAAGCGTCACAAGAAAAAAAGAAAAAGCCAGGACATTTTCTGACGGATATTAGGATAAAATACTTTTCAATTTATTTTAAATCAAATACATTAAGTATATATTATCATAAGTTTTTAATTTTTTTTAGTTTAAGATAAGATGTATGTGGCAGTAGCATTATCTGATTTCAAAATGACTCACAGTTTCAAATAAATCATCGAGTACTCGACTATCGCTCGTCTGAAGCCTCCGATTAATCGACTAAGCCAACCAAGTAAAATTGACATCCCTAATAACGTTTTTATAATTCTTAAGAAACGAGTTGCTAGCGCTTAGGTTTTCTCTCACCTGCAATTTTTTTGTTATTTCTTGTTTGATATGATGTTACAAATTGGGCACATCGTTTATACATGAGCCTCAGATCTGAATCTTTTTATCTTTTTTTTATTTCTATCCTGATAGAGTCAAACACATCTACATTGAAATATAGGGAATCATAAAATACGCATCAAATAATCTGATTATGAAATAGCTGCGTGCCACGAATTATATACATATAAATATGATATAGAAAATATTACTATCATACACTATATGTGCAAGAAGTAATTCAAAAAAGTCTGTTATCTTTATTGGTTTTTCTGATTACTGTAAAGGAAAAAGAACTATCCAGAGCATTTACACAAACTTATTTAGACACATTTGAGGGTCTTTGTAGAATATCATAGACTTTTTCAACGCGATACTGAAACTGCAAAATATATTAAACTCTAATATGTTTGTCTTGTGCACTTACATACTTAAAAGTTTGATCGGTTTGAACCTATGACTAAATACCTGTTAATTCATAAGTAAAAATATCCCAAAGTTATATATTTAATTCAAATACATTTAGATGATATATACATTTTACTAATGAATATCCTTCCGTGACATCCTTTAGTAAGTTTCCTTGTACCGCGCGATCCAACTGATAAATTAATCTAGATTTAAATATATCACGGTAAATGTTTCGAAATGTTACTAAAACATGACCTGATTTTGATTCGTTCAATGGTAAACATGATTGTATAAGTAAGAGCTCAAATTCATTAAAAAATAATTTTTCTTGAAATTTATAACGTGTTACGAGTTACCAAAAAATGATGGTAATATACTTACGATATTAAATGGTATTCTCACAATCCACCCGATATTTCTTCCTCCATCAGAACGATAGCAAAATAATCACATCGTCAGTGTCTTAGATTATATATTAATTTAAACTTTCAAAAAGTACTCCGAGTTTATTTCATTTCTTTGATTAAACCAGAATAAGATAAAATTTTAGATTACTTTTTCTGATGAATGTTTAAATAAAAAACTGCAAAGTTCGTGTTTTCTCACTATATTAACCAATTTCAATTAAATTTGTCAGTCATATTCCTAATTATCTAATTGAAATTTAAAGACAATATGAAGAATTATTTCAAATTTACAATAAACGAATAGTCGTGTTCTCTATATGTATCAAATTTGTTTTACGTAAAAAAGATGTACCAACGTACAGACGAGAGTCTCTTCCATTCCAAAACTCTTCTCCACAGGCTTGTATGAATAAAAATAACAAGTCGCGATAGAGAAATACATTCATCTTTCTGTCGAACATTTGAAAAAAGACATTATTTCTTCTGGGATATGGAAATTGTATGTGGTTTTTTTTAAAAATAGAATACTGCAAATGAATCTTTGTAAAGTAGCTTGATTCCTAAATATTATTAAACTAATGCATTGTAATGTTTATGATAGTTCAAATGTTGCGAGAAAATTCCTACAAATAGGACATTTATTTTAAAAATAGAATGTGTACATGTAATTTAACATCAAAAGAATGTTTGATATGACAAAACTTAGAATATATCACAATGATGATAACTGCGCCATATGTTTACGTAATGTTATATAACCTTTAAAATATATATTTGACCTCGACCTTTTTTTGTAATAAAAGTTTTTTTATACACATCTCCCAATAATTGGTATCCCCTTTAAAAAGACTTATTTAATAACAATACATTATATGATCATTTAGTGAAATATATAGAGGAAAATAGTGTCACAATATGTTTCACATCCCATATTAACTTGAGACTACATATCAGCTTGAGGGCCGAAGGCCAGTGGTCGAGGGTTGATATGAGTTGTGATACAGATTTTGACATGTATTGTTGTTTTTGATATATATTTGAATACATATTTCGTTTTCATTTTTATGTGAAAAACTTTAGAATTAAAGCCTTATTATAACAATTCTGCATTGTTCGACATTCATATTATAGGTATTATGACTTTATCTATGTCAAATTGTATATGCCTTGACGTCATAGTTTTAACTGCAGATATCAACATGAAAAAGAGAAAAGAAACCGTTATTACAAATGAAAAGTACAAAGGTGTTCCGGAAAGGTGTAATAAAGGGTGCGATAAAGGATAAAATATAGGGTGAATATACAAGGAATGTGTAAGAGGTGCGTGCATTTGTTCATATCACGGGTGCAAAAACCCTGTATATTATACTTAATATATAATAAATAGAGAATAATACATGGCAAATCTGTTTCAGACTCTATATCAACCCGAAGGCCGAAGGCCAGAGGGCTGATATTGGTGGAGGGCTGATTTTGGGGTTATGCAGATTTTAACAAGCATTGATATTTCTATTATATATTTGAATGGATAGTTCGTTATTATTTTGATATAAAAAATTCTATCCAGCTCTATCCAAGTTTTCCCATCTCGAAACCGGCGTATTTTTGACAAACAATGTATTGCGACGTTATCTAATCTATGTTATGACGTCATAGTTTAAACTGCAGATGAGCATTGAATAAGAGAGAAAAGAAACCGAGTCACTCCGAATTAAAAGTGCAAAGGTGTTCAGAAAAGGTGTAATAATGTGTGTGATAAAGGGTAAAATGAAGGGTGATGATACAGTGTGATATAGGCGCGTGTCTTTGTTCATATTAGGGGTGCCAAAAACCCTATATTGTTAGATATTTATACATTTTTAAACATGTACATCTATTAAATATGAAATACTTCGGATTATTGAAAATTAGTGATTTTTTTTTATATTTTAATATGTTAAAAAAGATAAATGTTTGAATTAAAAACACTCGCCTAGATAAAAGATTTTAGAACAAAGTTAATAACATTCAACACTATTTTTTTTTACACTTTTAACATTGTCTGTTTAATATATTATTAAAGTAAAAGATGTGTTCGTCTTTATTAACTACATAGGATTTCATTTCTTTGAGTAAACAAACAGAAATAACGGCACCTCCGAACAAGCTTACATGTACCTCACGCTCGATAGAATATGATATCTAATGAAGAAATTGTCGTTTTATATTGTAACGTTCAGATTAGAAACAAATTAAGAGGATTTTCTACATTACATATTTTTGTTACCTTACGGCGATATTTACGACATAATATAATTGTGACATATCTTTCAAATTAAACGAGTGCAATGCTATAAATTGTTAGTTTTTTGTTTAAACTAAACGGAATATAGCATGCAGCTTTCTCCATCTTTTAAAATATGGAAAAATCAAATATCTTAAAGTTTAAAGAATTCCGACTTACTGCGGATTTGTTTGTTTCTTGTGTTGTTTAAAGCAAGGGGTGCCGGCGAGCCTGATGTCACATGTTTCCTTGTACTTTGCATTGTTTCTGAAAACAAATACGTAAGGTAATTTTAAGTATTTAAGAAATATACAATTTGTTTTTCGCTGAGTGATCTGATGAAATTTACCAATACAACTCTTATCATTAAAATCTATATAGCAGTAATTTGATTGTATGTTTGTTGTTTGTTGTTTTGTTTTAAGCTTAACGAAATGAAGCACTAAACTTTTTTATTTTCAAACAAAAATTTGAATAATCGAGGAATTAATTTTTCTTTACCGAGAATGGTTTGGTTTGTTATGTTGATTACAGCATGGGTTCCTGTTGTTTTTGACTTCCTATCTTCAGTTGTTCTTGCCTCTGTATTGAAAAAAAGGCAGCAATTTTTAATTTCTCAAAGTTATACCCAGAAGAGTGTTGATACATTAAAACAACAATTGTTAAAAAACTTAAACAAAACGAACACAGCGCATTGAAAGAAATTTAGTTTAATTTTCGTTTATGTTCGAATAAAATGAACAAAGGAGAGAATTTAATGTTTTAAAATCTTTATTTCAAATGTCTTACTTGTTGTCTCCCCCGTTTCATTGCAACCAAATATGTGATTGCATAATGTACAGTCACATATCTTACTACATAATTCTCCGTAGCTAGGTGGGGTACATTTATCGGAGCAACTTTCCCCAAAATATCCAACCGGACAATCTATAAATTACATTATATAATTTGCTTATATTTTTCACAAAATGATTTCCTTAAATACTGTTAAAATGATTTTTATATGGGAAGCTCGTTGTTTTTTATTTACCTGTACAATTGTTTCCAACCTCGACCTTACCATAACTGCAACCTCCATTGGAATTGTTATCACCTCTAAAGAATATATGAATAACAATGCATGATTTATCCAAAAAATGCTAAAATACATAAGCATCTTAACAAAGGGTAAACTATATAATTGGTCAACATTGTATAAATCTATACTTACTCTTGAATAAGGTATGTCCAAATGACAAAAAACGTCAAAGTTCTACACTTCATCCAAAACCATCCTTGCATATTGATAATATTTTGTGATATGAATCTTTTTACTATTTGCGTGTGCAAATATCTAAAAGTGTGTATCATTTTTTCCTCATATACATAAATATATCACGGATGTCAACAACTTACATCTTAGTCAAACAATCGAACAAATGATATAAATTCCTATTGAAATTCTAAAACTTGTACTTGCCATCTCCATATTGTAAGATTTTCTAAACTTATATTGTTATTGTTAAATATTCTGTGTTATTTCTTATAAATTTTTTTCGGCGTAAAATACTAACAGATAAGATGAGGCCATTAAATCAAAATTTTATATAATTTTTGCAAATGTGTCTTTTTAAAAAAATTCTTGTTGGTTTGTTTATGTAATTATTTTATCAAAACTAGTTGTACTCATTTTCATACAACCATATTCTTTTTAATATATAATTTAAAAAGTAAAAAAAAAGCTCTAATTTTTCATAAATAGTTTAATATTTGCCTATATTTTTGTCTGCATTGTTCATCATTATAAGTGGTATAAGACGTATGTCTTTTGCAATAAAGAAATTGAAATTCTTCCATATTTGATGGGCAAGTTAAGTTGTATATTATAGAAAATATAATCATACAACTTTGAAAACTACATCAAGTCTGTAGAAATATTGACTGCTCTTAAGGAGGTTGGCACCTGAAATAATAGTAATGTCAATCATCCGGAAACCACTTGGATATAAAGATGGGGACTTATAATGATCATTTATTTTATTTGTGACCCATGTCACATGCCATTTTTTGGAAATATAGGGCCCCAAACAGAAATGATAATTTTCCTGAATTTTTCGCTAAAATTTGACATAGAAATTGATAATTTGATGAAATCAAACCAATATTTATAGTTTGAACTATTATTTAGTTATGATTTTAATACAGTATGAAGTTGAACACATGTAGTGACTATAAAAGTAAAACCTAAGTCAAAGTATAAAAATTCTTGCTTTACTGGTGGTTTCAAAGGCCAGTACATAATGAACACAACAACAGATGTTACAAAATTTTAGAGTAATCAAATTATATAACGCAAATAAAAAAAATTATAGTAATGTCATCTGTCCAAAACTTTGCATACATATAGACATACATTTAATGTCTCATTTAAAAGTAAAACAAGTAGGGGTCACATCTCAAAAAATTGAGATATAGCATGAAATCAGCTAATTTTAGGCCAAAATTGGAGTTAAGTTTTTCTTAACTTCTATGAAATATAAGCTAAATATGCCAAAATATATCGATAGAAATATCAAAATATTGTTTAAATATGTTTTTTAGAACATCATTAATAAATCATAATACACAAACTATCTAGAAGTTTGGTCTGCGCTGAAAATTAGGAAGCTAAAGCAACAGTACTCTAAAACTAGTGATTTATGAAAATTGTTCATTTCCTTCTTGAAAACCTTCCGCCACAAAATATAGTCCCTTACTAAACTCTGTAAAAATGTATTTTTTTTAAAAACAATTTTATTCAATATAGTTTATTTGGCATTGTAAAATAAAAATATACTAATAGAATTAATATGTGATGCAGAATTTTCAGACTAGAGGTGACCCAAAATGGCTACCCAAAACCTAAGGAGCGAACCTCTTTAAGATGAA
>WFKH01010211.1:44575528-44592561 GCA_016163765.1 Magallana hongkongensis
ACAATAGGTAAAAAGTAATTCTGTGAGAATGCCATGCTGTATTAAAGGAAACTACTCATTGAAATACATGTAGTTCTATACTAATGATCAAATTACTCAAAAAAATCACTCAAAGAAAAAAAATTGTAAATCTCTGCACAAAATACAAAAAAAAAAAAAAAAACCCACGTTATCAAAAAACAAATTGTTTCAATATGTCTGTAGCTCAGGTAATTCTAATTCATGTATTTCACAATGATCAATAATGGAGTTGTTCACAAATATCATGTAAACTGTTCACACTGAATCACGTTAATTATAGATCTAATTATAAAAAGTTTTTTTTAATAAACAGATTTCTGCAGGATTATAGTTTTTCAATTTCTCATGGATTGTAAAATTTTACAGGCATTGATGAGTTATGAAATTTATGCATTGTCGAAATTTCTTAGAAAATGTTAAATTTCAATTTTGACAGTCAGGTAAAAGTTAAATTCTTAAATTCAACAGAATTCAAAAGCAGTGTTCAAAGTCTTCAAACTTGTATTCATTCAAAGTTCTCAATAGTTGTGCTCCAAGTACTCAAAATTGTGTTGTTTCAAAGTTCTCAAAATTGTATTCTGATTCAAAGTTCTCAATAGTTGTGCTCCAAGTTCTTAAAATTGTGTTCATTCAAAGTTCTCAAAATTGTATTCATTCAAAGTTCTCAAAAATTGTTCTCCAAGTTCTCAAAATTGTATTCTGATTCAAAGTTCTCAATAGTTGTGCTCCAAGTTCTCAAAATTGTGTTCATTCAAAGTTCTCAATAGTTGTTCTCCAACTCAAAGTTCTCATAAATTGTAAAATATCTAAGACATAGTCCAAGTTCTCATAAAATGAATATTTTCAAAAGCAGTCATCAAAATTATCCAATAAATTATGATGTTAAGAAAATTCCACAGGAAAGTTTAGTCACATATATTATTGATAATAATTATGTGATTCTGAGATATAGTAAGCAAAAAAGGTAAATTGGGCAAAATTTTTACAATGTTAATTTAATTAAATATCTTCATATATCTATAATATCTGTAATATCTTGTTGTATCAACCAATAAAATGTATCTTGTATAAAAGATATATTCTGAGATTTTGTCAAAGGAAATTCATTTGCATATTCATGAGGTCATTTTAAAACAAAGCTATTGTAAACTTCTGTAAGAAATTAATAAATGAAACCTTAAAGCTTTATAACACAATACAGTAACAGTGAGTATAAAATCACCCTATGAACATAAATAATGCTAGATCAACAGAGATCAAAGGCCTACGTACGTTAACGTTATCTTCCGTGAATATGCGATTCTACTACAACTGAATGCTAAGCCTTATAACAGTATTCAAAACTAGACCGACACAATTACAGAACTATCAAAGAATGCTTATATTTATAACATAATATAAGTGTTAGCCTAACACAAACAATAATAACTTGTCATAAAATTGATGTACGTATGTACCAGCTCCTCGATCAAGAAAACGATATCACCATTATTGAAGCATGAAAATCTGTAAAATGAGGCAAAATTTTAAACAATAAGAATAGCACATTAGTTACCTTGCGTATGTCGACGATGGACGGTCACCCGTTGTTCTCAACGTGGGTTCGTTGACAAAAATATCACGCTCTTCGGGTTGTTTACAACTTGAAGTGCATCCAGCAAAATCGTGTGTGATATTACTACGCGTACGTTTATATGTTTACAAATAATTTACAGGCAAAGTATCATTCTAATCATCTTTTTTTTTTCAAATCGAATTATACAAATAGTTGTTTTTAAAAACCATTCATTACCCGTGCCCCTGTTATTTTTCCTTCTGTGCTCATAAACAACCAATTTTATATCGAACTATTTTTTCCCTCGTAATTTTAACTACAGGCTTCAGACTCCGTGCTTGAGAAACGTTGAACCCCTTTGTTTATGTCGCATGCAAGAGCAAGAGTTATCGTTCGTTTCTCTACTTCACCTAAATTCGTCTAACACTTACTATCTTTGCTATTGGGTATATTCAATGGATATTTATAAACGGATAGAGTAAAAATTTATACCAGAAAAGTTCTTTTCCTCAAAACAATGTTCAAACGGGAATCGAACGGTGAAGGGGGGGGGGGGGTGTAGAGAGTTGTATGCCCTTAGTTTAAATAACATCAGATAGAGCTACCATGAAAAAGGGCAGGAATTTGACCTCTGACGTAGAAGGTCATGAAAGCAATTGCAATAGGCGCTTCCGCCTAAAAATAGGATTGGATGTTTCAAAAATCTTCTTCATTAGAACCACTAGGCCAATTTCAACTAAACTTGGCACAAATCCTTTATCTGTGTTACTCAAAGGCTACATGTATAATTTGTTAAAATAGATTAAAAGAAACTACAATACCAAACTGAATTTTAAGTATTGCGTTTACCTCTCATGTGACTGCGGGATAAGGCTCGGGCGATCGAATTATAAGGTTATATATAGAAGATTATTTTTTTCTCAAGCAACAGCTAAGAGCTTTTTATGCGTTGTATAATGATAAGTTGAAGCAAACATATAAATTGATTAAATATTTCATATTTATGATTTACCACTAAGGTCAGAGAATATAGCCTTATTCTTTTGGGGAGGGGGTTGAGGAAACAAGACTTAAGATTGTTACTCTGGTTTAGAATGAATTTTCTGTGTTTTCTCCTATTTTAGAAATTTTATGAACACTTTATTTTTAATAATGAAGTCGAATTAAGATCAGAATTAAAATCTTTATCGGCATAGTCAAACAATGGACTAGTTTGCTGTCGTTGACAGGGCTAGGGCCCTGGAATCAATGACAAATTGAATAATTAAACTAGAATAAATAAGCGGGTATAACTTCGTTAAGAAGTTGTGGTCTGCTTGTTTGCTTGTAATCAGCCATTAAAAAAAACCAAGCATTCTGAGAGTATTGCATAAGCAATACACGCCCCCTACCGGTTTGTATTATTTTATGAAAGCTTCGAAACATACAACTATTTCAGAACTATTATAAACGAGATGTTATGCTTTAATAAGAGATAAAAGAACAGAGGAAATGCAACCTGTACAGTTGATATCGTCGAAAATAAAAACAAACTGGGTAAAGTAATACTCTTTATTTGATCTCCTGTAATTTCGCCACGTCCATTAAGTATTCGCTGGCAGAAATCTGAGAAAACAATGCACTGTTATGCACAATATCATTTCTTGCCGTCTTCTGTAGCAGAAGAATAAAACGTACACTCAACTAGGACCGCAGGTCACCTGCTCATTCACAACTACCAAATCTGTGCACTCCAATACAAAATGTAGTGCATTGCAACCGCAAAGTGAAAGTAGAATAACTCGTACCACTGCCTATCCTTTAGAAATGTAATACATATAACAGAAAATGTGTTTTTCTAAAGAATAACCATCTAAGGATTGGAAAGATACTATATAGGATAAAGAATCTAACATTGACTGGGTTTTTTTTAAGAGATATGATATAAGTTGTATAAACATTAGGTGACCTGTGGTCTCCCTAATAATATGCTAAGTTATAGGTGACGTTATTAATGTAACACAAAATCCACCTTATTAAAATATCAAAGTAGATTACCTTCTCACTCTGTATACGTATGTCTAGCCTGTAGAAAAATGCAGTCTTGCCCCCTCCCATTAGTCTTTTTACTGATACTTTAAGATAATGGTATAATGATTTGGTAATAAATTACATTAGGTGTCCTCTGGTCTCCCTAATAATACATCATAACACAAAGGCAACCTTATCAACTTAACACTCTAGCTAACATCTGATCTATTTATTGTTATTACGGAGTAGGTGTTGCCCTGTCTACAGGTTGTGAGGGTTGGAGTTCATCACTTCCCTCTCCCCCCCCCCCCCCTTCCCCCGATCCACCCACCACTTCCCTAAATTTTCACTTTTAAAATTCAAAAATCAATCAAATTGCAAAAAATAAACATAGAAAACACGGACCCATTGTGAATTGCATCTTATAAATAGATGAAGACGAGCAAATTGTCACCCCTTCCCCCTTTGACGACAAAAAATTAGGAAAAAAATGTGTACCGTTTTTTTCTTGTCAATAAAAACAGTCTGAGCTTTTTGTTTTCAGTTGATTTGGGTTATAATTCTTCACACACCACATTTTTAACCTATTGTCTCCTCATAACTTATGCAACCTCTGGTCTCCCCAATGATGTACAATATAAGGTGAACTCTGGTCTTCGTATTCATTAACATTTTTATGTGACATCTGTTCCTCCAAATATACTAGCGGAAAAAAGAAACTGTGCATTATTTAATATATGAAAAAAACATTTAAAAATTACAATGAACAAATTTTATTTTTTGTAATACTGTTAACACATGTATTCGTAACAACATCTCATAACACATTAATGTCAACGTCGAATAACGTCAATTTCAGCACACTCGAAAGTCACTGTTATTTGAAATTGAATTAACAAAAATAATAACGCGTGTGACCACCATTTGCGTTCACGCATGCTTGACAGCGACGCCTCATTGATGCCACTAAAGTGTTCAGAAATGCTTGAGGGATGTTATTCCAGATGTTGGTTAAAGCCTGGCCTAAATCAACCAATGTCACTGGCTGATTTGGTAAACGGCGTAAACGTCTTCCATTTCATCCCAGACGTGCTCGATCGGCGACAAATCGGGGGAAACAGCTGGCCAAGGCAAGACATCGACATTCTGTTGAACAAACAAGTCCCTGACTACACGTGCAACGTGTGGCCTTGCGTTGTCTTGATACAGAGTGATGTGATTTTGATGTCTCTGTATGAAGGGTATCACATGACGCTGAATAATTTCATCTCGATAGCGTACGCTGGTGAGATTTCCATTGACAATTTGTAGAGGGGTCCTTCCAGGTGCTGATATTCCACCCCACACCATAACGCTACCTCCACCGAATTGTCGACGATGCACAACACAAGCGTCCTGGTAACGCTCCCCAACGCGACGATACACCCTACAACGGCCGTCACTGCTATCCAAATGAATTTTGGATTCATCAGTGAACACAATATTGGCCCTGTCCTGTATTCTGAATCGCAGATGTCGTGTGCACCACGCTAGTCTGGCGATACGATGACGTTGAAGCAGTACTGGACGAACCGCTGGACGTCTCGGTCTGATGTTTTGCTCGCGCAGACGATTACGCACAGTTCCTGGACTAATTGGTCGAAGCCCTGGAATGCTACGGGCAGTCAAACTTGCTGTCTTGAAACGATTTCTTAGATGCACAAGTCTAATGTGGTTGTCCTGTTGACGTGACGTCACACGAGGTCGCCCAGAGCGCGGTCGATCCTGGGTGTTGCCTGATTGTCGAAAACGTCTCCATAATGACTGGATGGTGTTCCGATGAACTCCCAAGTGTCTTGCTACAGTATTTTGTGCCATTCCAGCTTGCAGCATCCCAACAGCACGATTACATTGGTTTTCGTTGAGTCGTGTCGTGGCATGACATAGGGGTAAATTTTGTTGAAACTAAAGTGATTTCCTTAACAAAAAAAGTTTAAACAAATCCTTTACAGTTCTTATTGCAAACAGTATTGACCCGTAAAACTCGTGCGTACAAATTCTTCAATAAACAACAGGTGCTCACTTACCATGAAAAAGTCCTTGCACCCGTACGGTTACCATCCGATATTGTCAAAAACAATACCATTATCGATTGTTTAAATTTTATAAATACAAACAATAGATATAGAAAAATTATACTAAATTTAATAATGCACAGTTTATTTTTTCCGCTAGTATAATTATGTTCTTCCTCATAAACAATATAAATATGGTGTATGCTTCTCGTCTTGTAAAATGACAAAAGATAACCTCTGGTATCCGTGTTGATTTACAAAATATTACATTGATTTAGAAGTTAAGGTGACCTCTGGTCTCCTAATAGACATTCCACTTAAGGTGACCTTGGTCTCTCTACAGTGGATGACTTACGGTGATTCTCCATCTTGTAAAAGAAGGTGACATCCGGTCTTCGTATTGATTAACAAATTACTACAATAATTTAGGACCAAAGGTGAACTCTCATCTCCTTATGGATATTTCACTTAATTTGACCCCTGGTCTCTCAGTGGATTACTTTGGTTAATCTCCATCTTGTAAAATGACATTAGGTGACCTCTGGTCTCCGTACTGATTAACAAAATTATTACGACATAGATCTAAGACCTAAGGCGACCTCTGGTTTACCTACAATGGATGAGCCTTAGGTGACCTCTGGTATCCATTTGGATATTCCACGTAAGGTGACCCCTAGTCCCCCTAAAGTAGATGACTTTTTTGAATCTCCATCTTGTAAAATGACATAAGGTGACCTCTGGTCTCCGTTATTAATTAACAAAATTATAACGACATAGATCGATTACCAAAGGTGACCTTTGGTTTTCCTACAGTGGATGGCTTCTAGGGAATTTCCATCTTGTAAAATGGCATAAACTAACCTCTGATCATCGTATTGATTTACAAAATTATAACTACATTTGTTTAGAACCTAAGGTGACCTCTAATCTCCTTATAGATATTCCACGTAAAATGACTCCTTGGTCTCTCTACAGTGGATGACTTCTGGTAAATCTCCATTTTGTAAAAGATGGTGACATCTTGTGTTCGTATTAATTAACAAATTTCTAAATTGATTTAGGACCTGATGTGACCTCTCAACTCCTTATGGAAACACCACTTAAGGTGACCCCTGGTCCCCGTTAAGTGGATGACATCTGGTAAATATGCATCTTGTTAAATGACAATAGGGGACCTCTGGTCTGCTATTGATAAAAAGGAATTATTACTACATTAATGTAGGACATACGGTGACCCCTGGGCTCCTCATTGATATTCCACTTAAGGTGACCCCTGTTTTCTATGCAGTGGATGACTTCGGATAAATACCCATCTTGTAAAAGAAGGTGACATCTGGTCTTCGTATTGATTAACAAATTACTATGTTGATTTAGGACCTAAGGTGACCTTTCTTCTCCTTATGGATATTCCACTTTAGGCGACCCCTGGTCTCCCTACAGTAGATGCCATTTTGAATATCCATCTTGTAAAATGACATTAGGTGACCTCCGGTCTCCGTTATTTGTTAACGAAATCATAACGACATAGATCGATTACCACAGGTGGCCTTTGGTTTTCCTACAGTGGATGGCATCTAGGGAATATCCATCATGTTAAATGACATAAGGTGACCTCTTTTATATTAAAATTATTACTAGTATTTTATTGATTTAGGACCTAAGGTGACCTCTGGTCTCCTTGTACATAATCTTACTTAAGGTGACCCCTGGTCTCCCTACCATGGCTGAATATATATTTTGTAAAATGACATAAGGTGACATCTGGTCTCCCTATAGATAAACAAAATAATTATTTCATTGATTTAGGACGTGAAGTGGCCTATGGTCTCCTTAAGGTGACATCTGGACTTCGTATCATTTAAAAAAAAATTACTAGTAATACTACATTGACTTAGGACCCAGTTTGACGTCTGGTCGCCTTTTAAATATTTCACTTAATATAAACCCTGGTCTCTCTACAGCTGACTTCTGGTGAATCTCCATCTTCAAAATGGCATTAGATGACCCTTGGTCTCCTGCTTGATTAACGAAAATAATTCTTTATTGATTGAGGACCTGAGGTGACCTCTGGTCTCCTTATGGATATTCCATTCAAGGTGACCCTTGGTTTCCCTTCTGTGGCTGACTTCTGGTGAATGTCCATTATTGTAAAATGAATGTCCATCTTGTAAAATGACATAAGACGTCTAGATCTGGTCTCCATATAAATTATAACAAAATTATTGCTTCGATAATTAAGGAACTGATTTTACCTCTGCTCTCCCTACTGATGTTTCTCTAAAGGTGACCCCTGGTCTCCCTGCAGTTGCTGAACCTACTGAATTTTATCTTCGAAAATAACTGACCCTATAGTTTAGCAAAATAAATACTACATTGAATTAGAACCTAAGGTAACCTCTTGTCTTCTTATGGATATTTGACTTAAAGTGACCCCTGGTGTGTGGTCTCCCTACAGTGGCTGACTTCTGGTCAATCTCTATATTCAAAAATGACATGTGGTGACCCCAAATGGTCTCCTTATAGATGAACAAAACATTTCGTCATTGATTTAGGACCTAATGTGGCCTCTGGTCTCCTTATTGATGTTTTAATAATGATATTCTTACAGTGGCTGGTAAATCTCCATCTTCAAAAATGTCAGAATGTGATCCATGGTCTTTCTATATAATATATTACCAAAATTAAAACTACATTGATTTAAGACCTAGTGTGATCTTTGGTTTTCTTATATGGATATTCTACTTAAGGTGGCCCCTACTCTTCCTACAGTTGATGCTTCTGGTGAATTTCCATCTTCAAAATTGCTTTAAGGTGATCTGGTCTTCCTATAGATAAACAGTATTATTATATCATTGATCTAGGACCTAACATGACCTCTGGTCTAATTATGAATATTTTACTTAGAGTGATCCCTGGTTTATATAGATTACCAAAATTAGTACACCATTGATTTAGGTCCTTAGGTGACCTCTTGTCTCCTTATTTATATTTCACTTAAGATGACCCATGGTCTCCCTACAGTGGATGGCTTCTGGTTTATTTAATATTGGAAAATGAATTTAGGTGACCTTTTATTCCGTATTAATAAACAAAATTGTTACTACATTGATTTAGGACGTGGGGTGACCGCTTGTCTTCTAATGGATATTCCATTTTAGGTGACCCCTGGTCTCCCTACAGTGGCTGACTTCTAGTGAATCTCCATCTAAGGTGAACTCTGGTCTCCCTATAGATTAACAAAGGTATTATCTCATTTATTTAGGACGTAAGGTTACCTCTGGTCCCCTAATGGTTATTCCACTTAAGGTGACCCCTGGTCTCCATACAGCGGCTGAATTCTGGTGAAGCTCTTAGCCTTGTAAAATCTTAACATAAGTTGACCTCTGGTTTTCCTATAGATAAAATTATTACTTTATTGATTTCAGGCCTAAGTTGACCTCTAGTCTCCTTATGAATATAAGGTGATATTTAGTCTTCTTACAGTGATTGACTTCTGGTGAATATCCATCTACAAATTGCATTAAGATGACTCTGGTCTTCCTTAAGATTTACAAAATTTTAACAATATTTCATTGATCTGGGACCTTCGATTACCTCTGCTGTCATTGTATATAGTTCACTTTAAGTGACCCATGCTCTTCAGATGAACAAATTTTTTTTATTGGTTTAGAACCTAAGGTTACCTCAGGTATCCTAATGGATTTTCCACTTAAGGTGACCCCTGATCCCCCTACAGCGGCTGAATTCTGGTTAATTGTCCCATCTTGTAAAATGACATAAGGTGACCTCTGGTCTCCCTATAGATAACATAATTATTACTTTAATGATTTCGGACCTAAGGTGACCTCTAGTCTCCTTGAATTGAAGTGATCTTTAGTCTCCTTACAGTGATTGACTTCTGGTGAATATCATCTTCAAAACTGCATTAAGGTATTCCTACCTTTTAACAAAATTATTATTTCATTGATCTAGGACCTAAGATGACCTCTGGTGTCATTATGAATAGTTCACTTTAAGTGACCCATGCTCTTTAGATTAACAAATATTTTTATTAGTCTAGGACCTAGGGTTACCTCTGGTCACCTAAAGGATTTTCCATTTAAGGTGACCCATGGTCACCCTACAGTGGCTGATTCTGGTGAATTGCCCCATCTTGTAAAATGACATAATGTGACCTCTGGTCTCTCTATAGATAACATAATTATAACTTTATTGATTTTGGACCTAAGGTGACCTCTAGTCTCCTTATGAATGTAAGGTGATATTTAGTATCTCCACACAGTGCTTGAGTTCTGGTGAATATCTATCTTCAAAACTGCATTGAGGTGACCTTTGGTCCTCCTATAGATTAACAAACTTATTACTTCATTGATCTAGGACCTAAGATGACCTCTGGAGTCATTATGAATAGTTCACTGTAAGTGACGCATGCTCTTTAGATTAACATTTCTTTTTATTGGTTTAGGACCTAAAGTTACCTCTGGTCACCTAATGGATTTTCCACTTAAGGTGACCCCTGGTCCCCCTACACCGGCTGAATTCTGGTTAATTGTCTCATCTTGTAAAATGACATAATGTGACCTCTGGTCTCCCTAGCTATAGATAACATAATTATTACTTTAATGATTTCGGATCTAAGGTGACCTCTAGTCTCCTTATGAATGTAAGGTGATCTTTAGTCTCCTTACAGTGATTGACTTCTGGTTAATATCCATCTTCAAAACCGCAATAAGGTGACCTAAGATGACCTCTGGTGTCGTTATAAATGGTTCACTTTAGATTTACAAAATTATTTTGTTGGTTTAGGACCTAAGGTTACCTCAGGTCTCCTTATTGCTGTTCGAGGAAAGGTGACCGCTAGTCTCCCTTCAGTGGCTAACTTCTGGTGATCTAAACTCCATCTTCAAAAATGCATAAGGGGCAGACCTCTGCTCTCCTTTTGGATATTCCACTTAAGGTGACCTATGGTCTCCCTATATAGATTAACAAGATTATTAGTTCATTGATTTGGGACCTATGGTGACCTTGGGTTTCCTTTTTAAAGTTCCACTTAAGGTTAAGGTAGTCTTCTACAGTGGCTGACTTTTAGTGAATATCCATCTTCAAAAATGACATAAGGGTGATCCTGGACTTCCTATAGATTAACAAAATAATAACTACACTGATTAAGTACCTAAGGTGACTTCTATTTAACCCCTGGTCTCCCTACCATGCCTGACTTCTAGTAAATCTCAATCTTGTAAAATGACCTCTGGTCTTCGAATGAATTAACAATGATGGTCTCCTCATTGATGGTGAGGTGACCCCTGGTCCCCCTACAGTGGATCACTTCTGATGAATCTCCATATTGTAAAATGACACTAGGCAGCTGTTTGGTGACTTTTGTTTCCGTATTGATTAACAAAATGATTACGACATTGACTTAGGACGTAAGGTGACCTCTGGTCTCCTTATGGATATAGAAAAAAGGAAAGTAGATTTACATTCTTATCTTCACTTGTAAAAGAGTTACATAAGGGCTCAGTAATACACTCATTTTGGAGAACTATTTTCGGGTGACCCCAGGTCCTAGTTGAGCATACGTTTTATCCTTCTGCTCTTCTCTACAACGAGTTAAAAAGCCCAACCCGATAACGAACTCGATTGTAAAAAAAAAAAAGCCTACTAAATTAACAACACAATATTTGACACTATTTTACAGAACGTATTAACAACACAATATTTGACACTATTTTACAGAACGTATTTTTTTAATGATAAAAGCAATGATACAAGTAACGCATATTACTGAACACATACTGGACGCAGACCACAATTATTTTCCCCTCTTATTCCTTTATACAACAAAAAATCATATAAAAAATCCATCGGCTAAAATCAATTCAAATATACATGTAGCATACCTATAGAATGACACAAGTCCAACAACATATCCAAACCACAGGAAAATCAATCGAGAGGGGACTGAGATATGGCCCGTAAAATAACCCCTACCATGAAAAATCCACTTTCACTTTGGAATATGTGTAAACATTGGCATCTTTTCACCCTTTCTATTGCGCCTTTAAAGATAATTTGTCTGAATTTGTTTCTGCCTGTATTTTTTTTCAAACCTTCTTCTTTCCATCCATACCCTAAAAGGAACCAAATTCGCCCATTTAGCATCCCTGGGAATTTTTGAAACAATACATATATTTTAAGAATGGAACTATTTGCGTGGTCAATGAGCCAGGGGTAAAAATAGTGGTCTGTGACCTACTGGCCTCGTTTATTTAATGCACACCAAACCCGATAAGGAACCCGAACATTAAAAAATTGGAATATAAAAAATTAATTTTCTCGAAACTATGTCAACCAGACGCTACAAAAGTGTTAACTTGATCTGATTTTTGACATTTTGAAGCTGTTCAGCAAGTTTCATATTATTCCTCAAACGCATAACCAAAAAAAAGGTGTGGAAAATTGAAGTGGGACAGACAGACGGACGGACGGACGGACGGACATACGGACGCAGATGAAAGCTATAGTCCCCTGCGGTGAAACCGGTAGGGGACTTATAAAACAGAGCACTGAGATTCTACTGTTATTATCAGACATTAGATAGCCTGTCCTCGATTCCAAGCACTGCCGCTAGCTGATCAAAGTTATGACAAAGTTACTCACGTGAGCAATGTTGCCCCTGAGCCTTTAAAAAAAGATTTTGTATTAAAATTTCATTGCAAAAACATAAAGTCATAGTAAAAATATAAACATTACTGACAAAACGATTTAATATTATTCAGAGAAAGCTGAAAGGTTATGAGTTCCCGGTGTATTCAACAAAAAAATGCCCTGGAAATCAAGCAGAGTGGAAAAACAGGTCCTCTGCTATCAACTGCACGGAGAGAAATGGGTACATGTGTCTGCCAAACGAAAACTTTACAGATCTGTTAGAATTTTGTTACATATATCCACGGATATTGGTTCAAAAAGGTATGGAAAATTGATATTAACTCTCTTGTTGATATAAAAAATGTGCACATTGCTTGCATTCAACAAGATAATTGATTTACTCCATGCTGTTTTATTTCGTTGTAGATCTGTGTTTATATTTAGCCAAACGCTTCTCTAGAGTTAATTCATATAACTGCCGCAAATTTACACATGGATGCCCTGAATTGAATTACTTCTCCTCTGAAGCATATGTTCGTAAGTAAACGATCTTCATATACCTAATACTTATGTAATAGATCTCTTTTAAAAGTCCAGAACATCTAAAACTGCTCCAATAGACATATCCATTATAATTTAACTCTTTAATCATTTTTTTTGTCAAATAAGACTAGTATTTTAAGGTACCTATTGCTATCGGTCTTCGTCCGTCGTTGTTACAAGTAAAAGTTTTCCTTTTTAACTTCTTGAAAACTAAATAGTCAACTGCTACCATTTTTGGTTTAAAGTGCATCTAGCTAAATGACAAGAATCTTAATTGTGAATGGCATGGCCCTACCATCCCGGGGCCTCATGAGTTGGGTCAAATATGCAACAAGGCAAATTAAAAAAAAAAATCTCTATTTGGAGATAAAACGAAATGCCTGGTTATGATGTCAATGAAATCCTCTTGCAAAATTATGAAACCATGTCCCCTGAGTCAGGAGTTCAGGCCCTAGGGTTGGATCAATATGGCCATATAATGAGAATGTATTAAATGTTTCCAAAACTCAGCATTTACTACCATATATTTTTAAGAAAAAATAAGTTCATAGTTATTATGTCCATGAAGTTCTGTATAAAAATTGTAAAATTCATTACACCTGTTTTAGGGGTACAGGCTCTACAGCGGGACCAATATGGCCATATTCAATTCAATTCAATTCAATTTAGTGACAAAAACCGCATGTGGCGCAAGTCATACATACAGTATACAAATATAATTAGTACATAGATTTCCTTATAATAAATGCATCACGTATAAAGTTACAAATATTTCTTGTTGAGTTAAGGATTACGTTTACTCAGAATGAAAAAAAAAAATCCACTGATGATAATGAAAAACCTTCTATTGTATGTTATAGACCTATGACTGTAGTGTTATTTTTCACTTTCAAAAAAGTAGGTCAATGACCTACTTTTTGAGTTTTTGGCCATTAAATATTTTTAGAAAAATCAAGAAAAATCCCAACAAATTTTACACTACGATTGATATTTTCTTAATTGTAAAAATATTACATATAATAAAACACTTTAAAAAATGAAATACAGTTTATGAATGGTAGTGACACTAAATAGATACAAAGCATTAAGATTTCAGCAACAATTTTAAAAAATATTCTAGTTCGAATTTCCTCTATCATTTTTCAAATCCCTAACCATTTTTGATCCAATTTTACAAATAATTGAATGATGATAATACAAAAACATTTATAGTATTGAACTACTTATTTTGACCTTATTCTGTTGGCATAAAATTTATATAAGGTCAATGTTCAAAATTTTGAGATATGGTGTCTTTTATCGTTTTTAAGCATTTTTCAATATTTTTGCAATTCGTGCCGTACGATTATTTTAATGAATAAGTGAGGTAGAACCAACAGAAAATATGCCAAATTAATAAGACTAAAATATAAAATCTTAACTTTAAATATTAGAGTACTGCCAAAAATGTTTTAGCGGAAAATAAAATTTGCAAAATTTAGTCCGAATTTCCTCTGCTTGGCTTAAAGTCTATTTTTGTTTGAGCCTTATTCCATAATAAAGTAAAAATATTGCATGTTATGTCAATAATAATTCATTTCATAAATACTTCTTGTGTTTAGAACAAATTTTACTCATTACATTGAACTTTATAACAATCCGAATTTGAGAACTCAAACCCTGAGTAAACAACACCCTTAACAGCTGTTGGGTTAAGAATTTTATAAGATATTAAAAAGTGAACAATATTCACTTAGTAGTTGTTTATAAAGAGGACATACAAATAAAAAAATGATATTCATCTTCAACAACAGTGTGACAATTAATACAATATCTTTCGTCCCTTGGAATAATAGGGTTACAATACCTGTCAACCTCTATCTGTAATTTGTGTGCACTTAACCTTAATTGAGTCAAAAAGGAACGAATTTTCATGGAAATGGAAAAATTTAAGTATGTTTGAATTTAAAGCTTGTTTAGATTTTGAGTACTTATTAAAGGGGCATGGTCACGATTTTGGTCAAATTCTATTTTTCTGTTTTTATTATTTGCAATGCTTTAGGAATGCATTTTCAATGACCAAATGAAATTTGAGAGTCAGTAGTAAAGTTATAAGCAAGATACAGGGCTCACAATTCTCTGCCATGTTTACAAGGCTCGTGCCCTGTTTTTGTTTACATATGTTCAATTTACCGGTAAAAGTTCTTTTTCAAGCTGATTTTTCCATCTTCTTATTCATTTTAAGCATAAATAAACAGATCCTAACATTTACCACAATCATTTTAGGCTTAAAACTGGAGTTTTCACTTCAATGTTCAAAATGTAAACAAACGCTTTGTTTACATTGCAAAGAATTGTAAGCTCTCTAACTCGCTTTTAACTCAACGAAAGACACTCAAATTTTGATTGCCTATTAAAAATGCCTTACTGGAGCATTGTAAACATTAAAATCGCAAAAATAATTTTTGACCAAAATCGTGACCATGCCCCTTTAATTGGCTGTAGAATGACAGTTTTCCATTACCTTTTTCTTTAATATTGTTAATGTCTCTGAAAACTATATTTTCAAAATACTTTTTCAAATTATTTTCAAAATCATTTTTAGATACTGTATTAGTATGTGAACCAAAAATATCATCAAGGATTCTTCGTATACAGTTTTGCCAACAAGTTCTTCTATTTCCTGCAAGTTTTCATCCTCTAAATATGCATGTTTTAATGTATCATATCTTAAGAAAATCCCCTTTCTCTACTCCCATATATATATATATATATATATTTAAAAAAAAATATGCATAGTTATGATGTCCATCATATCTACTCTAATATGTTAGAGATAAACTAAAAGCAAGGTTATGATGTCAACGAAGACCTTTATTTAAATTAAGAAACTACTGGGAAAAGAGAACTATAACTCCTCTAGGAAAAATTACACTTATTAAATCTCTATTAATCTCACAGCTAAATCATCTTTTTATCTCATTACCTACTCCCTCAAGTAATTTTCTAAAACAACTAAAAGAAATACTTTTTAACTTTCTCTGGAATTCCAAGGTCAATAAAATTAAAAGAAAACAAATAACAAAAGACTATGAAATGGGGGGACTGAAAATGGTTGATATAGATAATTATATTAAAGGATTGAAATCCTCATGGATCAAACGAATTGTAAATGGCAGCAAGGCAAAATGGATACAACTATTAGAACACCAAATAAACTTTGATAAAACCCTATATTTAGGTTCAGACTATATGAATACATTATTAAAGGAATTGAAAAATCCTTTTTGGAAAGACACATTAATAGCCTTCCAAAATATGCAAGAGAAAACTAAAATAACAACATGGTATGAATTTATCAACCAGCCAATATGGTATAATAAAAATATAAAAATAGGAAACAAGTCTCTTTTCTATGAACAATGGTTTAAGAAAAATATATTACTTATATCTGATATTTTGGACGAAAACGGTATAATATACAGTAGTGCCGAACTTAAAACAAAATTTGACCTAAAAACTAACTTCCTTAATCATGCAAGTTTACATAAAGCCATTAAAGGTGCAATGAAAAATTTGAATATCAAACCCGGCAGTGAGAATCCTAAACCAAGTATATCATCTAATATTGTACCATTTTGTTCTTCAAAGAAAGGAACCAAACCTATGTACAACATTCTATGTAAAGAACATGTTATTCCATTTGGACAATGTAAATGGGAAAAACATTTTGTAATTTATGATTATCAATGGAAAAAAAATTATGATATGCCTTTTCAGTGTACAAAAAGCTCTAAACTCCTATGGTTACAATACAGAATTAATCAGTTCATACTGACAACCAATACCATTCTTTATAAATATGGCAAAAAGGACACAAAACTATGCTCATTTTGCAACCTAGAGGATGAAGCTATAAAACATTTGATGTGGGATTGTACCAAATCACAAGAACTTCTATCTATATTTAAAAATCATTGCTTAGATAACAGCGCACACTATGCCACAAACAGTTTTACATTTCTTTTAGGAAATCTTGCACCAGATGCCAAAGAAGAAAATATTATATCAATGGTCATTAAATCATATATCTATAGAAAACGCTGTTTAAATGAAACCCTAACAATTTAAGGATTACTTTCAGATATTAGAACACATCTCACCACTGTAAAGTACCTTGATACAAAGAAGGGTAAATATGAAAACTTTAACAGAAAATG
>WFKH01010211.1:44592661-44603369 GCA_016163765.1 Magallana hongkongensis
TACCTTGATACAAAGAAGGGTAAATATGAAAACTTTAACAGAAAATGGGAGAAATGGTTATTTTTTTTAAAGAAATAAGCTGATCGAAAATTTAGATTTTTTTTCTTTCTTCTTCTACCTATCCTTTTGAAAATTCTGATAGTTTTATCACATTTAATAGAAACCCCAGACAGGAACACATACCACACGTTCTGTTTTAGTTACAATTATTCAGCCTTTCCACCTCTGGCGTGTGTCTCTTATTTGATATTAAGTAAATACTTTCCTTTTTTTCACATATCTTTTCAAATGTTGATTAGTTTTCTATCAAGTACATCAACGTTATTTCATTTCAGGTGCACTCTTTCCTCTCTTCATACCCTTTGCCTATCTGATTTCTCTTCTTTTCAATGAATTTTGTACAAAATGTTCATGAGAAAGAAGATTTATATTATATTATAAGAAACTCATGGTCCTCGGAGGCTGAAATGGTCTTATAGTGAAAATGTATTAAACTTTAGAAAATCTTCTCAAAACATGTAATAGAGATAAACGAAATGCATGATTATGATGTTTACGATACTCTATACCTCTATCTAAGTTGTAAATCTATTTGGCCTTTGGTCAGGGCGAGGCCAATATCGTCATATGGTAAATTGTATTAAACCGTATAAAATCTTCTTCTTTACTTCCACAGTAATGGAGAATACACTTAATACTTGATTATGATATCCATAAGGGCTATGGTATTTGTACTTAGGTGATCGTCAACTCCTGTGGGCCTCTTCTTTTAAAATACGTCTCACTAGTCTTTAAATTCATTGCCTTCGGAGTTTTACATTCTTATTATCAACTAATAAATGGTTAATGAATGTGCCGTGGTATCATGCAGTTCTACTTTTGTATATTTATCCCATTAAATAACCATATCTACTGCGTTATCATTTACATGCATATGTTACACTGTATGTAGATTGACTTAATAATTAATTAATTAATAAATTAACAAAATTAATTCATTCTTCATGTGCTGTATTCTTGCATTTGATTAGTAATGATTTTTTTAAAAATTTCCTACTGTTGTACTGCATATTCATTTAACAATACAAGTGCCCTGATGTACAGTAACATTTATTATCAAAGATATTAGAAACAACGTAAATGATTTAGATGGGATTTATTTTAATATAATTTGCTTATTTGGTCGCAGTGATTAAATGAACAGAATTTGGGAGCGGCCGCCGGGTCGTCTTCCCAACAACAAACAAAAAAATGTGGCGAACCTAAAATAAATTGTGCACTGGGTAGGTCACAAATGCAAAACGCCACTCAAGATGCAATTTTGGTCAATCAAAGTTCAAAGTTCAATCAGAACTTAAAGTTCAATCAAAGTTGCATTAAAGTACAATAAGGTTAATTGGGTCAATATCCCATTCAATACACAAGTGTTTAATTAAACACATAATAATTTACATATATCAAAGCTGCAATAATGAAAAGTTCTATTTGCGCCACAAAAATGATACACGGTTTAGAAAACACTGTTCCATTTGAGGTGGTTTGACGAAAGCGCCACATGCATCCGCCACCAAAGGTCCTACATATTGGTGACGGCGTCACATCCCCACCTCAAATAGTTACCGCTGACCAATGCCAATAAGGATGGGATTGCACTTACTTGGTTTTGTCAATTTTGACCCACATTATGTATTCAATTACCCCTTGTAAATTGTTGAGAAAAAGTTCATTTCCCAACCTGGGGGAGGGGGGGGGGTACCATCACTATGAAAAAAGCATAGTCTCACTAATTTTGATTTGAGGATGCTTGATGTAGGCCCCTCCCAGGCTCACAGTGGTTTTAATCGCTAGCCAGTTAACTCGGGTTCGGGTTTGGTTCATGGCTTTTGTGTTTGTTGAGTAGCGCCATGTTATCCTGGGGAGGGTAAAGGAAGACTCAAACTTGGTTTTAGGGAGTAAGATTTCGCATTGTGACAGAATGTGATGTGCCATGGGCAACTGCCGGTCAAGACGAGTTTAGCCAACATTATTGGCTCCGCAATGAATGACAATTATGTGAGGAGGACTTTACAATATGAGGCTTTCCAGGTACTTGAGTTTAGGGACAGGGTCCAAAAGTTCTATGCCACTATACCCCTGTAACCATAAGTTGGCCTTTGGAATGGATAGGTTGGTTCCTCCGATTCTTTGTGAGGCCGCTACTGTAGCTCGTTTGATAATGGAAGATTCCAAGATCCACACATTAACTGGATCTGCAACCACTTGGATTAATTTAGTTTTGGAATGCAAAAAATGAAAATAATGACTGATACAAATAGCCAATCAAAAGCAAGATATTAAGGGGGAAAACATGATAAGTGATTGCCGACAGCCTGCGGTTAATTGAGTGAAGGGGAATGCTGAATATGCATTACCTCATGTAAGACCGATAGACCCTGCTGTGACAGCATGATAACTGCCCCTATTCTAAAAGAATGAAATTTGTTGTCACATTTTAATGTTCATAGATCACTTATTCATACAAGATTCTTCCGTGGGGGTAATTGGGCTATAAAACGGGGGAAATCCCACTATATAACCAGCTTTCCGTGGGGAAAAAACTGCTATATAGCCATTCCGGGGGGGGGGGGGGGGGGGGGGGGGGGGAAAAACACTATATAAAAAACATATGCAACGCTTAATGATAAAAATGTTTGTATCATTAGGGGTTGGCCATGTAGCTTTTTGCTTGTTTCATTAAGCGTTAGGTCTGCTGTGCATATGCGACGCTTAATGATAATGATAAAATTCTATAATTAAGCGGCGATTATTCATTAGCTGTTGGTGTTGTCAACTATTAATGCAAAAATTTATAGCATTAGGCGTTGCAATTGCAACGATTAGTGATAGTTTTATTATTAAGCGGTGTTTTATCATAAGAGGTTGTTACATCCCCATATCTGTACATTAGCTATGAAATGTGTCGACTAGCATTTGGGAATGGCTATTATCAGACCTACCGGCAAAAATAAAATCGTCTAAGTAATGGTGGGTGGTTTCTCAACCTTCTGGCCAATCATTCGACGAATGTAGAATAGGTTTCAAAAATTTTACCCGAAATGGAGCAGCCATAGGGCAACATTTTTTCGATATAGTAAGCACCCCTTAAAAGTCCGAGTAGTTCAAAATCCCCCGAGTATACAGGTATTAGCGCTTTTATGTCTTCCTTTGCTAACAAGCCCCCCCCCCCCCTTCCCTATTTGCTAATGGTATTTACGACTGTGTAGAAGGACGTGTAGGTTACTGTTGTATTGTTTGGGTCTATGTATGTGTTTATGCTGGACGCGGGGATGAAGGAAGCATATGGGCAATTTAGCATCTTATTTTAACTGTGATATTCAAAATCGTGAGATTAAATAACTGATTTGAATCAGATCAAAAATTTAGTATTATCCTTTGAAATAGATGTCAATGCAATAAAATCGGGTAGTACACCAATGCCACATTGGTGCATTATCACGTGACAGCTATAAATAGCTTACGTATATTGCTTAACATAAATGAGACAACACTACCCTGCGGTTTCCATAAAACAATAATGATATCAAATGAAGGCAAAACATCTCAGTTTTATCAAAACTGTTGCTAGAATCCTATATTCTCCTTAATTAAATTGTTATTCATCCGGTTCTCAAAAAACCTTCCCAACTTTTATTCAGTTTGCACGGAAAACGGTATGTTGCATCAAAACAACACATAAAACAGGATTCTAGCAGCACTTTTTAATTCAAGCATTGATCAAACTATCGATACATGTAAAATTTAAAGTTCAATATATACGGGGTAGTGTCGTTCTAGTCGGATGTTTATCATAAACAACGACAGAGGAAAGCCTGACCGAGAAATAAAAGCAAATTTACATACCTTTTAGCGAATGATTGATAAAACTAACATCTCTCCCAGTATTCTTTTGTTCAATTCTCAATAAATCACACCATTATACTTTATTAGAGTTCTTAGATTACTTATATTTTGAATCTGTTTACAACGCTTTCCGATCAAATCTACACGATATTTAACTTTCAGTCATGACGTCATCAATGTGTAAATCTACGTAATACAATCTAATTTGTGAAAAAAAAATTGTCTCCAGTATTTTTTATTTGTTTTTGGTCTATGTTTCGTTGCTTAAATATTTGAATATATATTTGTGATTTCACGAAATTACATGTAGCTCAGATTCCATATGCTTCCTTAACACCCCCGCGGACGACGGTGGGTAAGATAATTTTTTTATCATTCTCCAACAGCCGTCGCTTTTAGGAATTATACCAAATGTCGAGACATGAGTGTTTGGCACAGGTGGTTGTAGGAAGCGGCCGGTCATGCGGCCCTCATTCACCTCCTTAGAGATTTTTGTTTGCAAAATATATGGATGTTGACAAGTTGACACTTAGTTGTGAGACAAAATAGAAGTATGGGTCCTGACTACAACAATTTAAATCCTTCCTTAAAACCAGTATCTAAAATTTGTGCAGCTTGCGTATTCGGGTAATGTTGTAAACACTGTTAAATGGACTTAATGCGGATTGGGGTGCTTCCCAGGGTTATTATTGTTTGGGATGTCGAGGGGATCTGGCTGTGGGGATTTTGTTGTATTGGAAAGGGGATTGACCTTGGTTTGATGTGTTGAAGCGAATTGGCCTGTTAACTTAGGTTGCTTGTATAGGTATACCCGAAGAGCAGGTGTTATAGGAGTGTGCGTTATTGCACTTAAGACATCTATGTACATATTGGCAGTTTGGTCGGTGCATGAACCTTTGACGTTGTAGTCAAAGCATTTGTCGCTGTTTACCGTTTTGTTTGAGGTGTAAGTATGGTTGTGTGTATGTGTCTGGGGCGCAGTGGGTGTCATGTGAATTGTCCATAACTCAGGATCAACTACACTCCAATCTGTGTTTAGGTTAATGGAGGTCCCAGGGCGGACTGTTCGTCGTATGTGAGCCAGCCCTGTGATATCTGACTTCCTAGTCTATTGTCATGCATGTACTTTAGGAATTGCTGTATTTTTCTGAATGTGCTGCTGTGTAAATGCTCATTAAGATAATGAATGCATTGGCCGGTGTCATCTATTGCGAGAGTAGAAGAAACGTGAGATTTGTGCGAGTCTTTAACGAGCAAAGACCCCAAGAAAATGTATTTACCAGAAATGATCTTATCCCAAGTGCTAAGGTCGCAAAGTATCCCAGCGAAAATTGTGTAGACCCCACAGGTAAGGGGAGGATTATGTGGTTTGAGTTAAGAGGAATAAGAGTTAAATTACCTGTGTGCACAGTTGGCTTAGTGACCGCTATTGTGCAAACACTGGTTGCGGGCGCCTGTGGCGTTGACAGTTCAACTGGGCTTGTAGATGCATGTGGGGTTGTCGGCTGCACAACTGGTTTGGGTTCATCCCTTGCCGCGGCGTGAAGTCGAGGTCGCCTGGACGCCTGCTCCGTGGGGGCTAGCTTTGCGTTAATGTTATTACCATAAAATTATAGATACAATTGTTAAAGTGTTTAAAAGAATAAGTATCAAATAAATAAGTAACTACTGAGACGTAATCAAAAAGAACGGTGGCCCGATAGACCACGTTGTAACAATGAATATGGCGTGTGTACAGGTCACAGTTAAAAAGTCTGGGCAAAAGACAACAATCCTGTAAAATTTACTGTCATCTGCAAATCCTAACAACATACAGTATAATAATCTAAAAATTGCGCATGAAAAAAGATAGAATAATTAAGAAATTAAAAAATAAAATAAAAATAGCTTTTAACGTTATTTTTAAGAAAATGTTTGGCAAATGTTGATAAAATGTTGATAATTTATTATAACGCAGAACATTTTAATCTACGAGTTTGTATGACGTGACGATTGAAAAGGAGGATATGAAGTAATATAGAAAATCAAAGTACTGATAGACGGATGCATCTTTTCAAAGGGAATAAAACCAATAAAAATAAATATTTCTTTTTCAAAATTTAAGGTTAAGTTTTGAGTAATGAAGACTGCAATACCAAATACTGCAGGATTGATAATACACTGAGAAGCTAACATCTTCGTGCTCTTACATGGAATGCACAAAAACAAATACATTACAAAACAGAAAAAAAAATTAATAGTTACGATGATAATTAATGATACACAATATATACTATTTATGCTAAAATAATCAATACACACTCTTAAACAGCGCACAATTTTCATCTTTGCCTCTGCTTAAAACCCCTAATGTTAGGTAATATGATCTCAATCTTGCAAAGGTGTCGTTTTTTTTTTCTTTTGCAGAACCTATGATTAGATTGTAAAGAGTGATCAAATACATTACTTATAATTTCCAAAAATTATGGAGATATAATAGGTATATTAATGGGACGCTGCAGTTTTCAGCAAATACCATGAAATGACAATGTTCACATAATTTATATGAATTTTCTTGCAAAGGTTAAACTATTATCTTGGCAAATATAGTGTTTTGTAAAATTTGAAAATTCTTAGTATCAATACCATTGTGAAATGATATGTGTTATAACACCTCTTATACCCCCGTAATTCACTTTTTCTGTCTAATGTTTTTACACTTTTTTCACGCACAACACGCCTAACTGACAGCTTTTAAAAATACGCTGACTTCCCAAATCACTTCAAATCGACAGCGCTGGCCAGACATGCAGGATTAATCACGTCTCACCGCATGCGGCCTGGGTTCTCTACCTACATGTATGCACCTTTCAAGTGACTTCAATATATTTGTTTCATTGTCCTTATAGTAGGTTTAGTATGCATGCCAAAAAACTTTACTGATTTAAGTCATAAACGAAAGTAATTGTAACATTAAGTAAAGGAAATCTAAACGAAAACATTCCATACTACGATCAAGGCTAACAGTACTTGGGAGAATATTCAAGCTTCACAGAGCAGTGGTTCAACTTGTTGAATAATCGTGTTAATAGAATAGATGCGGGAGGTGAAGCTATATAGAAAGATACGTCTCCGCGGGAGATTAATTGATAATGTGCGTTTGATAAACGATAGAGACAAAGAACCACGCCATGTGTATTCATTGAATCTCATAATTGTTCAATATTTCGTCCACTGCTAGGTGATTCTTGACTAATAATTTGACGTCACGCGCAGGTGGCTGTATAAAAAGTATAAATAACCACTATATATACGATTACACACAAGTGTTGCTTGTGGAGCCCAAACATTATCAATATTCATTAAACTCATGCATATTCATACTTATTGTGAATTTGACGTAGGTTTACGAGAGAAATGATGTTTATTAATTGCCATATGTATAGTTCTATTTATTGTTTATTTTGTAATTGCGAATAAGCTATTTATTTGAATAATAATATTGAAATATGAATCCTTAACGGATATTGCGAATTTTTGCCGCTAGGTGTTGTCCGTCAAATCCACCAAGTTCATTATCGACGTCACATGCAAGCTGACCGGTAGCAATAAAGGAGGCTCGTAAAGCCTCCGTCTAAAAAACACCTAGTAGAAATCTATTTTGAAACTCGGCATGCTCAACCCGGATAAATCCGGACTGAGCATGGAAGGTATACTGAAATAAACGCGCATATTCTGAGACTGCACTTTAATATGCGCTATAATTATCTTTAAGTCTCTGGTCCATATTTTTTTTCACAATGAAATTTTTTAAGTTCATATATTTTTTTTTAACATTTCTACAGACCCAAGTTGTGTGGAAATTGAAAATGGGTGTTTCTCTGCTGAACCTAGTTGCAAAAGGTAAGACGGCTTCAGGTTTTATTCTTAGTTAACCAGACGCTTCGTATATGTATAGAAACGATTTAAAGCTTGTTCAGAGAAAATAGCCGTTTAAATGTTTTTACCGGTAATTGTAAACATAGATTTATTTAAAGTAATTTTAAGGTGGTATGCAAAATGACAATGGTGCTTCACAAATATTCTAACAATTTTCAAAAACAAATAGAATGAATATTATTGTAAAAGGTATTTTATTTGTTGGGTTTCTCATTAAGTTCGGAATAGTCTTTTTGGTACTTTGAATCATTTTATCAAATAACGATGGTGTGATATTTTTGTGTAATATTAGATTTTATTCTAATTCTTAAGATTTTTTTTTTGTAGCCTTTTAACATTGGGGCTAAAGATAATACATTGGTCAGTTTATGCATCTTAGATCTTTGGATATGTGTGCTTCTTTTTGATGTATTGTTTAACGTATTGTCAAATTTTTGAATGTATGAAATGAATTAAAGAGTTTCATATTTAACAATGTTTTAAATAGCTTAATATATAAGAACTATTGTTCAAGTGAGCTATGTGGCCCATGGACCCCCTTGTTGTTAAACATTTTGTCGTAAGTGGAAATGACAGTAACAAACTGTTAACCATCATTCTCAAAAATCCGTTTAGCAAAATACAAATTCAAAGCAGAGCAACATGGGTCTCTAAAAAAGAAATTTTTGTAAGTGTGAAAAAAGGACATCAATGAGATTTCAAAATGTCAGGACAGTGTCTGCTATTCGGAACGCTGCTATTCAGAGAAAATTACTTTAGTTGTTTAATTTGAAAAATTTTTATTGAAAATTACGTTTAATTCAGTCTTTTATTTTTGAATTTACGAACAAAATTTTTTTAAAAGGTACACGGGTAAATTCATTATTTTTCAAAATATTAAATCAATTCATAAGATGACCAATGATATAATAAATAATTAGATAAATAAATCAATAAATTCTTATTCATAAAAGTAGCAACCGAAAAACAAAAATAAATATCCATCAATAGCGCACTTGATATACGACTTTTTTTACTTGCCAATTGATTAGAAGAACAAGCTTATATTTCAAAACATAAGTCGGCTCATCACAATAAATGTGTTAATTTTTTTTTTAAAATTCAGTTATCCTTGTTTCATTGTTTGAAGAAATAATATGGTAAACAAGTAAATCTTTATTGCAAAAATATGAAATAAATAGTATTTTTAAAAAGATTTTTAGGTAAGAGAATCGTATATCTTGTTTTATATGGCATTGTTTTCAAAATTGTATATTTCTTAATCACGTTGCAAAATAAAAAGCGGACAAATTAGCACGCAGTGAATGTTAATATATACATAATGTTAGTTTAGGCTCCATTTCACATTTTCCGAAGTAACCAGCAAAGATACCGACTTTGTTCTGGCTGTGAAGCCATTTCATTTTTATTAAAAAGTTGTTTACGTCATAAAACCTCGCGTTTCGTAAAAAAAAATATGCTTAAAAAACACGAATATGAATATGCGTGACTTTAAAACAAAATTGTAAATACTAACTTTACACATGCCTTTAATACATAATCAATTAAAATACCCCTTACCCATGATTTTGAACCCCATCAATCGAAGTGAAACATTTCAGTTTCTCATCATATCATTGCACCCTGTCTCTCGTTTGATATTTAGAAGTAGAAATATATAATTATATTTAAGATTGTCAATTCTAACGTACGGAAGCGTATTAGTTTAAAAATCATAGCCTTTAGGACGAAGGGGGTAAAACAGTTCCACTTCTTATATCTTCCTCTACAAAATTAAGTCAAGATTGGTCAGTTAGTTTCCTAGGAGGAGCTTAATATACATAGATAATAATACATGGCAAAATTAAAGTTCCAAGCCGGGGTATTTTCACTCAAATGTATTCTGACGTGTTCTGTGAAAAATGTCCATGTCATAACGTCATAAAGTCAAAACTGTAGATAAGCATCGATTAGAGGGAAAAGATTAGAGGAATTCCGAAATCCGATTAAAAAGGTGTTCCAAAAAGGTGTAACAAAATGTGAAATAAATGGTAATGACACAGGAATGTTATGAAGGCGCGTGCCTTTGTTCATATCAGAGTGAAAAAAACCCATGTATTTTATACTATGTATTAAAAATGCCATTATTAAGGTCTTCCGTTTCCAACGGAAGACCTTATTGTTATTCTTCGGTTTCTTTTTCTTCATTATTTTTCTTTTTTTTCCAACAAATTTTGTGCACGCGATTTCTCAAAAACGACTCAACCGATTTTCATCAAATTTTCAGATATGATAGATACTGATCTGAACTTTATACGCATTTTTTTATTTTGATGACGTCATTTCCGATTTTGAGATATTGAGGTTTTAGCGATTTTCAGAGGGTCGGCTTGTCCTGGGATCTTCTCCTTAACGATTGAAGATATTGAGTTCAAACTTTCAGGGATTGTAGACGAAACATTGAAGATGTGTCTTTAGGCATTCATTTTTATCTGACTCAAAAGGCGATTAAGCTCGCCTGGACCCGAAAATTCAGATAAAAAAAACGTCATCATTTTTCGAGGTTTTCTTTGTTTATCTCTTTTCTTGAAAATATTTTGTTAAAACATGTAATGTAAAAAAAATTAAGATTAACAAGATCTTTTATTTAATACCAGGGAAAAGGGGCTGGCCCCTCAAATTAGGGACCTAGAGGGCTCTAAAGTCTTTTATCTATAACTCTTTACTGAGGGATATTTTGTAATAAATTATAGAAGCAAATATGTTTGTCTTACAGTTATGTAGCCTAACAGTAATATGATTTTCTCATGTGTTACGTAATAAGGGGTTTTTAGGGGTCAAAAGTCTAAAACTTTGATCACCTTTAACTCAAAAAGGAAAAATATTTTGAAATGCAGTATAGAAGAAGAGA
>WFKH01010211.1:44606778-44618691 GCA_016163765.1 Magallana hongkongensis
ACTAGACTTTGACCCGTGCGTGCACGGGTTGACATTGCATATGATATCGGAATAATCTAATTTTATTCTAATAGAATAATCTGTGTCTCGGGACAGGCCTTCACCACAGCTAAAATGCCTCCCATGTACCCGTAATGTAGCAAAAAACTGCAGAATCACTCCGATACGATTTTGAGAAAATTAATGAAGCTTTAACAGTCAAATTAATTCATAACAAACCATTTTGAGGCTGTAAATACATTTCATTTAAAAATTTAATTCATTTTAATGAAGAATTTAACACTTTTCCCCCAACGTTTTTTTACACAGCATGTTGACATTCGGAACTCTCGGGATTTTTCAAATCAAATGCACTGAGTTAGAGTTATCTCCCGTATTTTCATTGATGAACAGAATATATACATGTAGCAAACTTTCAATGAAAATTTACACGTATTTGTATTAACGTTTCTGAGTTTATCCATGCAAATGTGATATTATGGAAACATAAACTAAAGAGCCTCCCGTTATTTAGCGTGAATGTAATGCGCATGCGCAAGATTGTAAAATCCAAAAAATCCAGATAATTTCCGGATTTTTAAAAGGAATTTTCGATGATTATTAATTAATGAAGCTTGATTGAGAAAAAATAAAAACAAATTGGTAATCTTCAAGTACCAATGATGTTTAAAATATATAAAACAAAAGACAGTACTCTTCCGATTTCTCGGTATTAAAGCCCAAAAATTCGAGTCTATTATTTTAATATAGTAGTATAGATATATATAATTTCTGTGTCAGAATTCTTTCTTAATTGCTATCCTAACCTATTCTTTAAAATTGAAATAAAAAAACCAACTGCATGGCTGGATTTTTAGAAGAGCGGTCAGGGATGAAAAATCTAAACCGTAATGGATGATATTTACATGCACGTGGCTTTAATTCTTTTTGTTGCAGCTGACTGGAAAAAAATAAAGAACTTTTTAATTTCAAACCAGTGAGTGGGTATTTAGTGCGTGTATCTTTAGATTTTGTTCTTTATGTCAAATTTCACCATAATTCACACCCTCATTCAATTTCACCGTTTTATCTATTTATTATTTATTCATCATAAAGACGTAGAACACAATCTGTTCAATGTTTACAAATTTATGTTTAAGGTTTACTACCAAACTGTCGTGGTATAAAACTGTATGAAATTAGAAAACGCTAGTGCATGCATATTTATTTGTATACTTATAACCAGAGGTACATGTATCTGCCCGATAGTTAACTCGCCCTACACTTTCCGCCATGTTGTTAATTAGTAACCCACATTCCTAGGCACCCCGTTCTGGAAAGTTCCTTCCATCAAAGCTAAAGCGCATTAAATTATTAACTTTTTTATATCAACTAGAGATGTCCGATCCCAGGTATCTGCCCGCGATGTATGATGAACTCGTCCTACAATTTGGTTAATTAGTCAACCCGCGTTCTTGGTTACCCCGTTTTGGAAAGTTTTATCCCATTTTCTCACCAGAGGTCGTGCTTCGCAAGCGAATGAGTTCCATCTATCAAAACTAAATTCGCGCATTCAAGAAACGAACTGCCTTATTTTAGTTATTCAACAGTTTTCAACTTTTAACTTCTTTCTGTATTTTAAGTAAGTTCCAGGTAAATGTATTCAGTCATTACGTAATTATTCAATTTTATTTCATTGCAAGTATATTTATATATATTCTGATTCTAACTCCCACTGACTTGGATCCGCCAAAGCGTGTCCACCGCCTTACTTTGATTTTTGTTATTTCAAGCTGGTTTATTGAAAATGAAAGTCGGTTTTTTAATTTAATTTTACAATAATGACTTGTCGGGTAAAATTCAATTATAGCTAACGGACATCATATCACACGTGTTGAAATACCAAAGGTGTAAGCAGTTAATCTGGTGCAGACATTTTATAGATGACAAATTGACAAAATGTCTTAATTTATAAGTATAGATTGGTATCCTTTAAAAGAAAAGTTCTACAAACAAGAGGCCCATGCGCCACATCGCTCACCTGAACAACAGTTCCTTGTAAATTCTATTTCATAGCATATGCTATTTCTATTTTAAACTTTCAACCCCTTTCTTGGGCCCAAGTATTGGTCCGGGGTTGGCTTTGACAATTTAGAATCTACACTACTTGAGAATGTTTGCGTAGTAATCTCACAAATGGTAGCAATGTAGTTCTTGAAAAGATTTTTAAACATTTTCCCAATATACTTCTGTATTAAATTTTGAACCCCTTCTGGGGCCCTAGTGCTGGTCAAGGGTCACGGCTTTTACAATTTAGAATTTTCACTATTTGAGGATCCTTGCATAGTAATCTCACAAACTGTAACATTGTAGTTCTAAAGAAGATTATTTGTAAACATGTTTCCGATAATTATATTTCTTTGTTAAACTTTGAACCCCTCTCGGTGCCCCTGTATAAAACCGGGAGTGACGATTTACCAATTTTGAATAAACAATAGCCAAGGTTGTATTGAAAGTAATATCCCAAACTGTTGCATTGTAGTTCTCAAGAAGAAGATTTTTTAACACTTTTCTATATATGTTAAAATTTGAACCCCTCCTGTGGCACCAGTTTTAGTCCGGGGGTCACGATTTCTATAATTTTGAATATTCACTATATTTATAAGCTTTCGTGTAAATATTGGCATTTCTGGTGCAGTGGTTATTGAGAAGAAGATTTTAAAACATTTTTCCAATGCATTTCTATGTTAAACTTTGAACCCCGCCTTGGACCCCAGTTTTGTTCCTGGGATCACGATGTTTACAATTTAGAATCTTCACTATATATAAAGCTTTTGTGTAAATATTGGCATATCTGGTGCAGTGGTTCTTGAGAAGAATTTAAAACATTTTTCCTATGCATTTCTATGTTAAACTTTGAACCCCGCCTGGGGCCGCAGTTTTAGTCCGGGGGTCACGATTTTTTGCAATTTAGAATTTTCACTATATATATAGTCAAGCTTTTGTGCAAATATTGGCATTTCTAGTGCAGTGGTTATTGAGAAGAAGCTTTTAAAACACAATTTTTTTTTTTATGTATTTCTATGTTAAACTTTAAACACCGCCTGGGCCTCAGTTTTGGTTCGGGGGTCACGGATTTACATTTTAGAATCTTCACTATATATACAAGCTTTTGTGTAAATATTGGGTTTTCTGGTGCAGTGGTTATTGAGAAGAAGATTTCTAAAGACACACACCCTATACTCATTGTTTCGCAATTATCTCCCTCTTAAAAAGGGTTTAGCCCTTTATTTTAACAATTTAGAAGTCCCTTTCCATACGGATGCTTTCTACCAAGTTTGGTTAAAATTGGCCCAGTGGTTTTTGAGAAGAAGTCAAAAATGTGAAAAGTTTACAGATGGGCAAACAGACAGACAGACAGACAGACGGACGGACGGACGGACAACAGGTGATCAGAAAAGCTCACATGAACCTTCGGTTCAGGTGAGCTAAAAATATAGTAAACTACCTAAATTTAAAAGGAAAAAAATATTGACAGTTTTACTACTAAATGATTGTTTATAGCTAAACTAACCGTATCGTATATTTTAAGGTATCTCTGATGGTTGGTTGACCACCAAGCCTCCTTAACTATAAAAAACATAGCAAATAGTTTGCGTTTATATTCAGGGTTTCTATGACGATATTGATAGATTGCTTTGAATCGTATCTTTTGTATTGTTCCTTTATATAAGTTTACGGTTGCAATATGGTCGTAGTTCTTTGGATGACGTTTTACGACATATGATTTTATGTATATATATTTGTCAATGATATATATGAAAGTACTGAATTGCAAACATACAATCTAATTGATATTAAATATTTGATCCGCTTTAAATATATCGCTACAAGATCTTTGTATAGCGATCTATTTGGAGAGGACCAAAAGTCTAATTTTAATTAGATTGGCAGAAATACTGTTGATTGTATGATGATAAACTGTCAATGTACATGTATCTGTATCTTCTACTGTATTTTGACTTCGAGGAAACGTTAATAAGTTAGATTCACTAAAACCTTTGATACCTATGCAATGATTAAACAATGTTGATTTAAGAAAATCGAAATATTACGTTCACATTATAATTTTGTAGTCTAGAATAACTCATATGATATTAATTTTATTTTTATGCTGATTATTCAATATAAAAATTGATCATTATTGATGTGCATCATCTGAATTATTGCCAGTGCTGGATTTCACATAATCAATGAATCAGATATAGTTTCGAGCATATTCATTACAATAAAAATTGTGATTTGTGTACCATGCATGTTGTATTTTATTTAAACCTTACGTTTTTTAATGCAAACTGAAAGCTTTGCAATGGATTTGGAACATGTTTAATTATGTAATGTTAATTTTTTTTCTAAAATGCAGACAGCCTTTACGAACCGAGAATCCAAACGACGATACGACACTTGTAATCATTTTGGGAGTATCTATTCCTGCGTGCTATTTGTGCATTCTGGTATTCAACATGATCTTAAGGAGTGAGTATATATTTATCTATCATGTTTTTTTTTTTGTTTTTTTTTTTTTTTTTTTTTTTTTTTTTTTTACAGAACATTGATTTAACTATGTTTCTTAAGCGCTGTTTTATTTGATAAAACGTATTTTTTGTCTGCAGACGGACATTTTATGTTTTGTGTAATTCATAAATATATATGCTTATCCGTCATGTTGTCTTCTGTGTGCCTAATGGTTATATCTAAATAAACTGCGCAATGTCCGCAATTTGAACCAATACTAACAAATTGTATTGTCTTTCGTTGATGGACTAGTACTGCACATTTCATTAATGGTAATAATCATTGGATAAAGTCATATCCCACCCCTTTGGAATACACATAAATTTTCATTCCATGCATATGAAAAATCCCGAGGATGAGCATACGATGTAATTAAATGGTTATGTCTAAAAACAAAAAACAAATTGTTTTAATTGTCTTTTATATCAGAAAACTAACATAAAAAGAAACTGGTATTTTACTTTGGTTTTACTCAGTTATAGCTAGCGCAGCTCGCTGCCGGTGTAAAGCAGAATAATGACCCTCATAGAATAATGACCAGGGGTCATTATTCTACGTAGCAAAAATGACCCTTTTGCCTGAAGAATAATTGTCATTTTCATAAAAATGAGCTCATTCTATGTGAAGAAAAGTGACCCCTGTGGAATAATGACCCCCTTAAAAATATAAGTTTTTCAGTATCTTTTTCTTTTGTTTTGAATATGTGAAATAGTTTCTACAATATTGATCTATCAATTATATCTTAAGCTCTAAAATACCGTTTCTGTTTCACTGAAAAAATACATGAAAAATCAACATAAAATAATTCAAATCGACATTGGCCTTTGTTTTGTGAAATCACATTTCAAAAAAGATTTTTTAAGAGGGTCTGACGGTCGTGGCCATTTTTATACTGTATAAATCACCTCTGAAGAAAAGGTTTGTATAAAGTTATAGGAAACTGATCAATTTAAAAGCTAAAATGTTGTTTTTTTTTCTTTATTTATGTTAGTATGTTGACATAAATATCTTATGGTAAAGTTTAAGGCAGATCTGATTTTTAATTTGTTGGCCACCTAGCATCCCTTAGAACTCTATGTTAAATAACACACTATTCTTCAGTCCGTTTCTACACGGTGGTCAAAGATGCACTGTGATTTTTACATAAAATTGCAATTGAAACTTTAAATACTTAAAGAATAAAAGCTATAATGTGAACTACATGTAAATGTCATTCTTTTTACTTTATCAACGTTTTTAGATATAATATTTTTCTAAATATTTTCGATCAATCTATATAGTGAAGTATTCTGTTCACAATTGCTCTGAAAATATAATTCCATTCAAAATCAGCAAATACAACATTACATCAAATTTTAAAAATATCGATGTATGTCTAAAATACGTGGAACAAAACAAATTTAACTTATCAATAACTTTTCCCCGGAGATACGAATAAGAAGTTTTCATAATCCTACGCTCGATGCCTCCTTAGTCTTTTTAACGAAAATATATGTCATTCTTCGATTGACAGTTTTTTTTTTTATATATGTGGTTACCCATTAACTATTCTTGTTTATGGCGGGGGTCATTTTTCTACGGGGGTCACTTTTCTTCATGTTTAACGTGAAGAAAAAAGACCCCTAGGTCTTTTTTCTTTAAAATAATCAAATTATTCTAAAGCGGGGGGGGGGGGTGATGTAATTTCATTTGCTATTTGTGTTATCCGGAATTGGTTGGGTCGACCATGCATGTTTTTGTGTATAGTGTGACAATAAAGAGCATTCTAGAAAAAGACACATGGCGGTGTTCTTCGTAAGTAAATCGTTGTCTCAATGAAAGACAATACATGGTGTCAGAAGTGAACACTGAGTTATGGAGCAGTTAAAACCTCCGTCGCACCTAGGTTTTGAAGGGAACTTTGCCGAAAATTGGAAAGAATGGCTGCAAGGATTTCGCCTTTACCTGATCGCGTCGGGAATCGACGAGAAAGCAGGCAAGGTAAAAGTTGCTACGTTTTTACATGTCGCTGGTGTTGAAGCGAGACGCATTTATAACACATTCAACATTCCGGAGGAAAATATAGATAAATTAGATGTGTTGATTCAATGCTTCCAGGATTACGTCGAACCACGTAAGAATTTGACATATGTACGTCACATATTTTTCACACGTAAACAAGAAACTCATGAGGCTATTGATAACTATGTCACAGACTTGAAAAACACAGCATTACAGTGTAAATTCGGGGATTTGAAAGAATCACTGATTCGGGACAGAATAGTATGTGGTATATCGAATGAAGCATGCAGAGCGAGACTCTTACGAGAAGCAGATTTAACACTCCTTAAATGTATAGCCATATGCAGAGCATCTGAATTATCAGAACATCAGTTGAAGACCTTACATCAAGAACCAGTGGCAGCTGCATCCACTCACGCTGTATCCAAGAAGAACAACCATGAAAAACAACACAATAGTGGTGAGACTCATAGAAAACAGAAAGCAATGTCCAAAGTAGGCACACAGGCAAACCGTGCGGCAGATGTGGTAGACAACATCATAAGGGAAAATGCTTTGCATACAACAAGCTTTGTTACAAGTGTAAAAGCCCAAATCATTACGCTAAATATTCCAAGACTGGATCTAAGTCAAGTGTACATTCGCTAGAGGAAACAGAAGAGGACCTATACCTCTGCATAGTGAGTGTGGACAGTATTCATGAAGAGCTACCGTGGACAGAATCCGTGACTATTAACAATGTACCAGTTACATTCAAGCTGGATACAGGAGCTCAAGCAAACATAATACCGCGAAATGTGTTCAACACGCTACAGATTTCTCGGAACCACTTACGGAGTGTGAACGTGAACCTGATTACCTACAATGGTGACGTCATGAAACCAGATGGAAAAGTTGACATTAGATGCCGCATTCGTAAAGGGGAACACACACTTCCGTTTTATATCACTAACAAGGGAAGCATTCCTATCCTTTCTAAAGAAACTTGTGTTCGTTTGGGACTTATACAACACATACCAGCAGAGTCGATAGACAAGGACGTGTGTATGTCAAAAGACAAATTAATCGAAGAGTATGCAGATATTTTAGTGGTATAGGAAAATTACCGGGAAAGTACCACATTGAAATAGACAAAAGTGCAAACCCAGTGGTTCACCCACCAAGGAAAGTACCCGCAGCGTTACTTAAACCTGTACAAGATGAATTAAAGCGAATGGAAGATCTGGGCGTGATAAAGAAACAAGATGGTCCAACAGATTGGGTCAACAGTATGGTGACAGTACGCAAACCAGGAAAAATTCGCATATGTGTGGATCCAAAAGATTTGAATCAGCACATTAAAAGAGAACATTATCATCTAGTGACCGTAGAAGAAATTATTGAACGACTGCTGAATGCCAAACAGGGGTGTGCAATTACCATCGCCCGACGCCCGGGGCTACCGATTTTAGAGGTCGGGCTAGCAAAAACATTACCTGTGGTAGCCCGTCGGGCTAGTAAATCATAACCAGAGTTGGAAAGATATGCCGGTAAGTTTGCAACGTCCTAGTAGGAAAATTGTATCTTCATTGTTATCACAGAGGCATAAAATCTGCTCCTTTTGTGTCACGATAGCCTAAAAATTTCTAACGCATCCTTTTCTCGTGCTACATTCTGAGAAGCTTCTACAAACACTCAGCTGTAAGTTTCACACTTTGAAGTTTTACCGACAGAGTTGACCAGTGACTAGACGAGATAATCACGCCCCAATGCACTTGGCTTGGATAGTTACCTGTGCAACTGTTTACAAGTGACATCACTGTAAAATAATTCCCTTTTCCTTTTGTGTTGAATTGGCATTTCTTTAATATGTATTCAATGGCTTTTTTTTTTTTACCAAAAAAAAAACCTTTTACAGAGAGAGAGAGAGAGAGAGAGAGAGAGAGAGAGAGAGAGAGAGAGAGAGAAATGCATTACAGAGATATTATAAATTTCTGCAGTAACTATTCTTATGAACACATCTTAAAGTGACCTGCTTAGAGTGAAATAAAAGAAATATTCATATTTTGCATATTATTATTTGTGCATTTTACATTATTTTTAATTAAAAACATTACAACATTAATTGCATGGTTGTATTTTGTACATGGAAATTCAACAGGATAAAATACATGCATACATAGATAGTTGCAGTGATCTTATATCTAGTCTGTTCACGTTCACTAATGTTCACGTTCACAAATGTTATGTTTAGGTTTTCTTATATAAACACCCAAACTAATTTTGTAACATAAATGTGAGAGATCAATGAAGTTGAATATTTTTGAACTTGTCTACTGCAGAAAACATGAAAGTAATAAATATTTTGTATATTAATAATCATATACTATAGTATCATACAGGAGAAAACATTATGTACATAAATTTATATATTTTATAAAATGAAATGTCGACATGTTCGACAAATATCTGGCTAGTAACTTTGAATCTTGGGCTAGTAACTTTGTTACCCCTACTAGTCCCTGGGCTAGTGACCAAATTTTGTAATTGCACACCCCTGCCAAAGTCTTCTCAAGATTTGATGCAACACATGGCTTTTGGCATATTCAGCTCGATGAGGAAAGTTCTAAAGCACTTACCTTCAATACACCATTCGGTAGATACCGGTACCTGAGACTTCCTTCCGGAATCTCGTCAGCTTCAGAAGTGTTCTCAACACGTGTACAGGAACTATTTTCAGACTTACCTGGTGTTGAGTGTTTAGTGGACGATATACTGGTACTTGAAGAAAGCAACGCGGAACATAATGAAAACCTCATTCGCATGCTGGAACGCTGTCGTAAAGTAGGACTCAAACTCAACGGGGACAAAGTTGAACTTAGAGTATCTGAGGTAAAGTACGTTGGTCACATTATTGGGAAAGATGGACTCATGGTAGATCCGGAGAAAGTCCGTGCCATCGTGAATATGCCGGAACCAACAGACATACAAGGTGTCCGCAGATTCCTTGGACTAGTGCATTATGTGTCCAAATTCATTCCAAACTTAGAAAATGTTTCGGAACCACTCCGGATACTTACCAAAAATGATGTTGTATGGCACTGGGAAAAGGAACAAGTTGACAGTTTTGCTAGATTAAAAGAAGTACTGACACAAGCCCCTGTGCTAAAGATATATGACCTTGAGAAGGACGTCACAGTTTCCGTTGATGCTAGCTGCAAAGGATTGGGTGCTGTATTGTTACAAATTGGGCAACAAGTCGCTTATGCCTCACGAGCTCTTACTGAAACTCAACAGAGGTACGCACAAATAGAACGCGAGATGCTGGCAGTTATATATGGATGTGAAAAGTTTCACCATAATATTAACGGTCGTTCGAAAACCATAGAAACAGATCACAAACCGTTATTAGCAATTCATCTTAAACCATTATACCAAGCTACTCCAAGACTACAGAGAATGCTGTTGCGTTTACAGCGCTATGATGTACAACTGAAATATGTACCTGGAAAAGAAATGTTTATATCTGATGCTTTGAGTAGAGCTTTTTTGAAAGAGTGCAAAGAGACATTAGTAGATGAGGACATTGATGTAAACTTTATTGAACAAGAACTTCCAATGACAGAGAAAGAGCTTCAAGAATTGAAGGATGCAACAGTAGCCGATGAACAGTTTCAAACATTAGCAGACATTGTTGGGGTAGGATGGCCTGAGACTCGTGAACAAGTTCCAACTTGTGTCAGGATGTTCTGGAACTACCGTGATGAAATTACCGTCCTGAATGGACTATTGTACAAGGGACATTCTGTAATGATACCATCATCACTGCGGCGCCAGATGCTTACCAAACTGCATGAACCTCACCTTGGTATTGTGAAAACTAAGGAAAGAGCCAGGAACATAATATTTTGGCCAAAAATGAACTATGACATAGAACAGTTAATTCAGTTTTGTGGAGTGTGCAACTCGTTCCGAAAATCAAACATCAAACAACCTCTCATTCCACATGAAATACCGAATACTCCTTGGACAAAGGTTGGAGCAGACATTTTTCGTTTCAAGGGCAAAAACTATTTGTTATTGGTGGATTATTACTCGAAATACCCAGACGTCATACCACTTCCAGATTTACGAGCCCGATCAACCATTGCAGGATGCAAAACAGTATTCGCTAGAAATGGCATACCACTAGAACTATTTTCACACAATGGACCGCAATTTAGTTGCCATGAGTTTAAGTGTTTTGCATCGGATTGGGAATTTACACACAGTACATCAAGCCCTAATTATCCACGTTCGAATGGTCAGGCAGAGCGCTGCATCCAGACCATTAAAAACTTGCTCAAAAAGGCGGAGGAGAGCAACGGTGATACAAATATTGCTCTCTTAGAGTACAAAAAACACCTATTGATGGAATTGGAAAATCACCTGCACAGCTGTTGATGAACAGAAGTCTTCGTTCAAAGATTCCTACAACTCGAACATGGTTGGAGCCAAAACCTTTGGAATCTCAACTCTCCAAACTTCAACTTCGTCAGATGAAACAGAAATATTTCAATGATCGAACCTGTTCTAAATTACCGCACATTGAATAGAGAGAGATCATTCGTATGCAGAATCCAGAAAATCGAAGTTGGGAACCAGGAGTCATTCAACAGAACCTTGGAAACCGTTCATACAGCATATTGAACCAACATGGAAGAGCTCTTCGGAGAAACCGTAGCCAGATATTGAAATCGCGGGAAACCAACTTCCAGATGTTACCCCCAGAAGTTGAACCACAATTGAGTGAATCTGTACCAAGTGAAAGTGAAAATTCTGGTGATGTGTCCAATGTTAATACCCCACATTCAAGTCAGAAAAATCCCGTGGCAAACAGCAAACCCTCGGTAACCAGGTCAGGAAGAATCTCGAGACCACCCGCCTACCTATCAGAATATGTGAAATAACTTGATGTACTTGTGTTCATGTTTTGTACGTCTACTATTCGTTTGTAAAAAAAATATTACTTATGAAATCCAATTGATTGTAATTTTGAAGAAACAATTTTGGATTTTAAGAAACTCTAAAACTTAAATGTGTGGGATATTCATAGTAAGTAAAGAGGGGGGATGTGATGTAATTTGTGTTATCCGGAATTGGTCGGGTCGACCATGCATGTTTTTGTGTATAGTGTGACAATAAAAGAAGACACATGGCGGTGTTAGTTGTAAGTAAATCATTGTGTCAATGAAAGACAATACAAAGCAAACTAGATAGTAACATCCCACCGAAAGTCCAAGCTCTTGTTAAAACGGTTCTAAATCTGTGGGTAATGGATAAGCTTTTTCAACTTAATACATTGAAGGAGATTCCAAGATTAGTTGATAGGAATTATTT
>WFKH01010211.1:44621887-44636907 GCA_016163765.1 Magallana hongkongensis
AAAAAAAAACATTAAAATTTATGGTAACCACTACAGAGACTATATATGTACCAATGTCGACAACCATATGCATAGCATTGTAATATTATCATTTTACACAAAACACACACAATAAAGCTAAAATATCTTATGGAAGAGAAAAGTTATATCACAAGAACGTTCCTTTGCATTACTTAATATTTAAAAGAATGTCGAGAACCCAAACCCCCCCAAAAAACAGCAAATTAAAATGAGTACAATCTGTCATAGTAACAATGGAAACACCAATATTTTAACGTCTCTGGCTGTTTTCTCAAAGATCATTTTGGCCACGTTAAGTGTTCTTTTTAAACTATCGCCAAATCTAATATCAATAAAAAACAATAGGCCCATGGGCACATCGCTCACCTGAGCAACAAGAGGCATGATAAAATCAGCTTAATGGAGTCATAATACAAAATATCTGGACAATGTGGTATAATACATGTCGATCCTGTATAAATAAAAATCAATTTTCCCCCTGGATATTCTTATGTTTATAATCAATTCCCTTTTATAACAGGATGATTTTATAGTCAAATCACATGTTGAGCATTGCAGTTGTCAAAAAAAAAAATTCTAAACAATTGTTTTTTATGGGATATAAACCTACATCAAACTCTGAACCCTTGTGAGACCCAAGAAATGTCCGGGTGCCAGAGTGTAAACAATTTAAAAGAATCAGCAATATGTCAAAATGCTTGCATATAAGTAAAACCATACATGTATGTGATAACATTTCAGTTTTTGAGAAAAATTAAAATGTTTTCCTTTGTACAATTGGATCCCAAATGTGGCCCCACCCGACTCCTCAAGATTTTGATTTTAACGAATTTGAATTTACACTATCTGAAGTTGCCTCCACTAAAGTTACAGCTTTTCTAAGCAAATGGTTTTTAAGAAGATTTTTCTCTATTTCTATATATTCCTATTTAAAGATTTGTCCTCCCCCCGTTGTGACCCAATCCTACTCCAGGGGATCATGATCTGAACACATTTGAATTTACCCTACCTGAGGATTCTTCCACACAGGTTTCAGCTTTCCTGGCTGATTGATTTCTGAGAAGAAGATTTTTAAAGATTAACTCTATATATTCCTATGTAAAAATTCGACCTCCAATTGTGGCCCCAACCTACCCTCGGGGGTCATGATTTTCACAACTTTGAATCTACACTGCCTGAGGATGCTTCCACATAAGTTTCAGCTTTCCTGGCTGATTGATTTCTGAGAAGAAGATTTTTAAAGATTTACTCTAGATATTCCTTTGTAAAAATGCGACCCCCATTGTGGCCTAACCCCACCCCCGGGGGTCATGATTTTCACAACGTTGAATTAACTCTACCTGAGAATGCTTCCACATAAGTTTCAGCGTTCCTGGCCAAATGGTTCTTGAGAAGAAGATTTTTGAAAATTTCACGAACATTTTCAATAATTTCAAATTATTTCCCCTTGTAAAAGGGCGTGGTCCCTAATTTTCACAACTTTGGATCCCCTTATCATAAGGATGCTTTGTGCCAAGTTTGGTTGAAATTGGCCCAGTGGTTTTGGAGAATATGTTGAAATTGTGAAAAGTTTACGGACAAACAGACAGACGGACGAGAGACAAAATGTGATCAGAAAAGCTCACTTGACCTTTCAGCTCAGGTGAGCTAAAAATGTCGGGTAATTGATTTCAATCGTTGTTGTCTATTTATCTGTGCTACTAATGAAGATAAATATCAGTTACAAAATGTTGAAAATTTCACATTATTTTATTTCGTAATTTGCAAATTATTCTATTTATCAGGGTGAACACTTAGAAATTTTGTTGAGTATATTCTCTACATGGTGCATATAGATACACCCTGTAGATTAAATAATTTTAAATTAAGTTCAATGTATCTTGAGAGAATAAACGATACAATAGGAAAGGTTCTAGTTCTACTCACCATTCTATATGTATCATTTTATCACTGACTGTTCCGACAAATGAGTTTTTTTACTTAATTAAATGAGAAATGCATATAGATATACACGTACCATTAACGCATAAAATGTAAGCGTTAGAAACAAATTGAAAGTAAGAATCTGGGGCAAGTTTTTCCACCATGCTATCATCAATAATATAATCTACAACATAGTTAATGAGGAGTGCTAAGCTTCATGTCTAATAATAATAATAATAATAATAATAATAATACTAGACACGATCTCGTTGCGAGCAACGAGTGGGTCTTCCGTTTGATCATGAATTAATGATATGGTTAAATTAAGATGCTGACATTTGGTACGAGTTACTATAAAAACTTCCTTTTAAACTAATTTTTGGACCTACACTGCAAAATTAAGATTTCCGGAAAAAGTCATTTCTAAACTTCAATATCTCTGCAATGCGTTGTCTGATTTTAAAACGGTTTTTAGTTTTGTATTCAGTACAAAAATGTCTACAAAACGTATATGCTTTAAAATTCCAAAAATCGGAATTTTGGAATCACTTCCGGTGACGACCGGAAGTGACGGACGACCTGCTCATATTAACATTTCATAAGTTTAAAACATATTCTGATGGGAAAAAAATTGTAAATTATTTAATTTGAAAATTTTTTTAAACACAATTTTCCAAAAATGCTGTTTGAGCGGACCGGAAGTGACGGACGATCGTGGTTTTACCTGATCGGCACTAGGAATTCAAAAATCTATCATTCCTGAAACTTTCAATTTTTTTATCTTTAATCGTTTTTGAGAAAAAGGGAGGACAAAATCACTTTTTACAAAAAGAAAAACGAATATAACGGCCGACCGGAAGTGACATTATCAACAAAAATGTATATGATAAAAGACCTTGATATTTTGTATTATTCGTGAAAATTTCATCGAAATCCATTGTAGCATATTTGAGATATTTGAGTTTTAAGAAAAATATTACGAAAAAAAAGAATAATAATAATAGTGAAAAATAGAGAAAAAGAAACCTAACAAAAACAATAGGGTCTTCCGTTGGAAGCGGAAGACCCTAATGAAACTAGACACGATTTCGTTGCGAGCAACGAGGTCTTCCGTCCGATTTTTAGAAAGTGATACATGTATAACATCATCGACTTTGAATTTCGACAACAAAACATGATCTGAAAAATAGACTGGAGTACTAATGCTTTTCTATCGCTTTTTATAAGTTCTCGTACGTTGCTTTTTTAAATACTTGCATTTCTTCCAATTGAGATAGAAAATATTAAACTTATTCACCTCTGGACCCTAAAAACCGTAATAAGGTAACGCATGAGAAAATCATTAGATTGTTAGGATATAAAATACTTGAGCGCATCTGGATCCCTAATTTGAGAGGCCAGCCCCTTTTTCGTGATATCAAATGGAAGGTCACTTAATTCTTACCACATTTTGTTCAACAAGTGTTTAGAAATTCGTTACCGTCTTTGAGATATATGGGAAAGAACGCTTTAGGGGCCGATCCCTTATCTCCTTAACGTTTAACGAAATTTTGAAGGTTGCATATTGTTAGGTACATCATTTTGAGCATCTTGTTTTCTATTCTGCATTTTGAAATATTTTTCCTTTCTGAGATATGGGTGATAAAAATTTTTGACTTTTGACCCCTAAAAACCCCTAATTACGTAACATGATAATATTATTACATTTCTTTGATACTTAACTGTAAGATAAACATATTTGCTTCTATAACTTTTCACAAAATGTCTCTCAGTAAAGGGCTACAGATAAAAGATTTTAGAGCCGTCTGTTCCCCTAATTTTAGGGGCCATCCCCTTTTTCTTGATATCAAATAAGAGGTCATTTAAATCTTAACACATTTTGTTCAACAAGTGTTTAGAAATTCGTGACCGTTATTGAGCTATCTAGAAAAGAATGGTTTAGGGGCCGACCCCGTATCTCCTTATCGGGGCCACATAAGGGAGTCTTAACTGTTAAATATTGTTTAAAACATCATTCTTAGCATCTTTTATTTATATTGCTTTTTAAAATATTTGTCTTTTTTGAGATATGTGATCAAAGTTCTGGACTTCTGGCCCCTTAAAACCCCTAATTACGTAACGCATGAAAAAAAAATGTATAATCTATAGTTAAACAAATGTGAGATGTACATTTTCGCTTCTATAATATATTTCAAAATATTTCTCAGTAAAGTGCTATGGACGAAAGACTTCAGAGTCCTTTTGGCCCCTAATTTAAGGGGTCAGCCCCTTTTTCTTGATATCAAATAAAAGGTCTTTTGATATCAAGCATATTTTGTTCAACAAGTGTTTAGAAAATCGTTACCGTTCTTGAGCTATCTGGCAAATAACATTTAAGGGGCCGACCCCGTATCTCCTTATTGGGGCCACATAAGGAAATATTGATGGTTGAATATTGTTTAGAACATCATTCTTAGCATCTTTTATTCTATATTGTTTCTCAAAATATTTGTCCTTTTTGATATATGTGATCAGAGTGTTGGACTTATGGCCACTTAAAACCCCTAATTACGTAAATCATAAGAAAATTTTTATAATCTGTAGTTAAATAATTGTCAGATGAATATTTTTGCTTCCTTAACATATTACAAACTATTTCTCAGTAATGTGCTATGAATGAACGATTTTTGATCACTCTCAGCCCCTAATTTGAGGGGCCAGTCGTCCTTTTTTCTTGACATCAAACGAACGCTCTTGTAAATATAAATTTTATTCGCATTACATGTCATGACAAAATATTTTTAATAAAAGAGATAAACAAAAGAAAACCACGAAGAAATCGAGACTTTTTATATTCTCAATTTTCAGGTCCAGGCGAACTTCAATGCCTTTTGAGCAAGACAAATATGAATGCCTAAAGGCACATCTACAATCTCTTGTCTATCCCTGAAAGTTTGATCTTGATATCTTTTATGGTTTAGGAGGAGTTTCCAGGACAAGCTGACCCTCTAAAAATCGCTTAAACGTCAAAAAAATCTTAAAGGGAAGTGAGGTCATCAAAATAAATATGTATTAAGTTCGAATGAACATCTATCGGATTTGAAAGTTTCATGAAAATCGATTGAGCCTTCTCCGAGAAATCGCTTGCACAAAAATGCGTAATAACAATAAGGTCTTCCGTTGGAAACAAAAGACCCTAATTAGGCATATAAATAATAACACATGTATGCATAAACAAATAATTTTGTCTGTCTCCTTTCAAACACACAAACTCTTTGTCTCTTGTGTATGTATTTACTATTTACCGGACATATTGTTTATTTACATGATTGTACGATCATCATACAAATATTGCTCCTTCAGGGTACCTAATTGGTTACAGGGGTGTGCAATTACAAAATTTGGTCACTAGCCCAGGGGCTAGTAGGAGTAACAAAGTTACTAGCCCAAGATTCAAAGTTACTAGCCAGATATTTGTCGGACATGTCGACATTTCATTTTATAAAATATATAAATTTATGTACATAATGTTTTCTCCTGTATGATACTATAGTATATGATTATTTATATACAAAATATTTATTACTTTCATGTTTTCTGCAGTAGACAAGTTCAAAAATATTCAACTTCATTGATCTCTCACATTTATGTTACAAAATTAGTTTGGGTGTTTATATAAGAAAACCTAAACATAACATTTGTGAACGTGAACAGACTAGATATAAGATCACTGCAACTATCTATGTGTGCATGCATTTTGTCCCGTTGAATTTCCATGTACAAAATACAACTATGCAATTAATGTTATAATGTTTTTAATTGAAAATAATGTAAAATGCACATATAATAATATGCAAAATATGAATATTTCTTTTAATTCACTCTAAGCAGGTCACTTTAAGATGTGTTCATGAGAATAGTTACTGCAGAAATTTATAATATCTCTGTAATGCATTTCTCTCTCTCTCTCTCTCTCTCTCTCTCTCTCTCTCTCTCTCTGTAAAAGTTTTTTTTTTGGTTAAAAAAAAGCCATTGAATACATATTAAAGAAATGCCAATTCAACACAAAAGGAAAAGGGAATTGTTTTACAGTGATGTCACTTGTAAACAGCTGCACAGGTAACTATCCAAGCCATGTGCATTGGGGCGTGACTATCTCGTCTAGCCACTGGTCAACTCTGTCGGTAAAACTTCAAAGTGTGAAACTTACAGCTGAGTGTTTGTAGAAGCTTCTCAGAATGTAGCACGAGAAAAGGATGCGTTAGAAATTTTTAGGCTATCGTGACACAAAAGGAGCAGATTTTATGCCTCTGTGATAACAATGACGATACAATTTTCCTACTAGGACGTTGCAAATTTATCTTTCCAACTCTGGTTATGATTTACTAGCCCGACGGGCTACCACAGGTAATGTTTTTGCTAGCCCGACCTCTAAAATCGGTAGCCCCGGGCGTCGGGCGATGGTAATTGCACACCCCTGTGGTTAATAAATTGATTGGATTTATACATAATTAACATAAATTAATAAACAATACTCGTATACATGTGTATAACTATCATCGTGCAAAATTCACTATTCAAATATAACTTTATTTTGGACTTTACTTTTAAAATTTAATAGCTGTTTTGTAATATTTTCTCACAGTTTATTTAGTACAAAGTTACTTATTTAATTAGTGATTGACACTTTTCGGACTCTATGTGTGATTTCAAAGAGACAGAGTGTTGTGTCTCAAGAACTGCTAATCTGTTAAAACAACATTGTGCAATTATCTGTTTTTCTTGTCTAGGACATCAAAGACTCGTTAAGTTAATTTAATTATTTTATATCTGTCAATCTTTCACTCAGCTTACTTATGTCATCACCTGTCAATTTTAACTTATTGTTCTGATTCCTATATATAGTTATGTACCATTGTCAATCACCAGTCTGGAATACGGCGGCCAGCCTCGACCACGTCCGACTCACCAAGAGTCTTGAGTCCGGAGGCCACGACTGGCCATATCCGACTCGTTTGTAACATGTTCGTCTGTTAAATTGTTATAATGTTGCTATTGTTGAGTCTCGTCCAATAAATTCGGAATCATGCATCAATTGCCTTTTATTTGCAATTTGGTGGACCTTCGGGAATACGGCTTACCTATTCTTCGTTTTTAACCTTACGACCCACATCGCGCCTCAACTTTATACCTTGTTCCTTCTACGACTACATTCCCTCACCCCGTTCGTACTGCACACGACGGATGCAGTTCCAGACGAATTCCCTAACACCGTAAAATCAACGCGGTCACATAAATGTGCTTCATTCAATGTATACCTTATCATCCCATAGTTTTAAGTTCAATGGTGGTGGACCTCCCTCAGTTTTTTTTCTGGTTTCTTTTCCTCTTTGCCTCTCTTTACTGGTTTTGCTTTGAATGTCCATCCACTTTTTAAGAATACTTTTTAGACGGAGGCTCTACGAGCCTCCTCTATTGCTACCGGTCAGCTTGCATGTGACGGCAATAATGAACTTGGTGGATTCGACGGACACCACCTAGCGGCAAAATTTGCAATATTCGTTTAGGATTCATATTTCAATATTATTATTGAAATAAATATCTTATTTGCAATTTCAAAATATACATTAAATAGAACTATACATATGGCAATTAATAAACATAATTTCTCTCGTAAATTTTGGTCCATACGTCAAATCCCAGTAAGTATGAATATGCATGAGTTTAAGAATATTGATGATGTTTGGGGTTCACAAGCAATGGTGTGTAATCGTATTGTGGCTATTTATACTTTTTATACAGCCTCCTGTCCGTGACGTTAAATAATGAGGCTTCCTCAAGAACCATCTAGTGTTGACCGAAATATTGAATAATTATGAGATTCAATGGATAAACAATGGCGTGGTTCTTTGTCTGTTTCGTATATTACTTGCGCATTATCAATTAATCTCCCACAGAGACGTATCTTTCTATGTATAGCTACCCCCCCCCCCCCCGCATCGATCCAATCCACTGCTATGTGAAGCTTGAATATTCCCCCTGTGTACTGTCAACAGTGATCGTAGTATGGCATATTTTCGTTTAGTTTTACTTTACCTAATTTTTACGATTACTTTCGTTAATTTTAACTATAATCAGTAAAGCGTTTAGCATGCATACTAAACCTAATATGAGGATAATGAAACAAATAAATTAAACATCGAGATTTCACCTTAAATCTGTAGAACACAAAAAACCCCACAGTCAGTGGGTGCATAGGTAGAGTACCCAGGCCACGTGCGGGGAGGCTAGACAAATCCTGCATGTCTGGCCAGTGCTGTCAATTTCAAAGCAAGTTGGGAAGTCAGTGTGTTTTTACAAGTTGATAAGAGTATTGCGCGTGAAAATAAAGTGTAAAAACATTTGACAGAATGAACAATGTCATGTTTTCTTTTAAAAGTGAATTACGGGGGTATTACAAGCTCTACAGGTATATCATTTTTTAAAATTAGCCTAAAGAGACATTAAAGCTAATTCTCCTCATCTTGGTTATTTCCCTTTTTAAACACAGTTAGATGAAAGATTAGAAGTCGTGCATGTACTGAAAGATTGAATCTTTTAACTGCAATAATAAGCTCGCAATTGCGTGTTAAAGATTTTTCCGGAATTCAAAATTTATATCTTTAAAATTTGTTTACATCACATGTCAAATCTGTAGAAATTCGTAATTTTTTCACCCCCTTGCAGACGGAAACAAGTGAACTCGGCACCTGGTGAATTTGGCACCTACGTAAATAGTGAACTCGGCACCTGGTGAATTTGGCACCTGGTGAATTCGGCATTATGAATCTGGTGAATTCGGCACCTTGATATTTTTTATCATAACTTAAGATAGGAAAACATAGAAAGAAACACAAAATCATAATGCACTTATTATGAATAAAAACAGTTAAAAACAACTATAAATACAAAAAGTATATATGCTTAATATTTTTTAATTTACTATAAAATCAAGGAAAAATTAAGGTAGATTTTTGAACACATTATTTTATTCCTTAAATTATCTGCATTGTTATTCAGTGTGTGTACCTGTTTAAATTGCTAAAACAACAAGATGGCAGCGGTGTATTCCTAGTATATATGGAAAGGGTACCAGGTGCTATTAGACGGTGTGTTCCCTGTACACATAGAAGAGTGAGGTACTAATTATGAGGAGGTTAATGAAGAGACCCTGTCAACACATGGGCTTCCCTGTGTCACTTGTTCTTGCGACTTCAAGACAACAGCAATGGATTATATATTTTTTATACATTCTACACATATATTTAAATTAAAGAATAAAGTTGAAAAGAAGTAAATATGTATGCATATATAAATTGTTTGTAAATCATAATTCAAAGGTTACGTGAGTTAACAAATATATCAGTTACCCACACAACACATATATTCCATATGCTACCCCCAGTTAACAATCCACAAGTTTTGTGATTAAGTAGTGGTTTTGAAATACCTGCAATCTACATATCTTTGAACAAACGCAATTATTTGTTCGTCAACTACTGGTTTTTATTTTTTTTTATTTTTGAATAGCTGACATTAAATAGACTTAAATGTTAAAATTGTTAATACTTTAAATATAAAGTTTTAAATATAAAGTTCACTTGATTCCCAAATAAATCAATATCTACATGTATGATTATGAAACTAATTAACATAAGACTCTTATTATTTATTGAGTATTTATGAAATATTTAAATAATATGATCAATTGTATTAATTTTCTAATATATCATTTATACTTTTGAAAAATACATGAAATTTCAAAACTAGATGACAATCAAAGATGTTCAAGAGTTAACCTATGTCTGGATACTTGTAAATTCTAAGAATTTAAGTGTTTTATTTCTGAAGTACAAGACTTCTAAATATGTAGTTGTTTCAAATTTCATGCAATGCTTAAGGTATCACTAATTCTTTCTCTTTCTCTCTCATAATCATAATTGGAAAAAAAAAAACACATGTAGAGGCATTATTAGTTAAAACTTCAATTAACTTTAAAATTAATCATACCTGAAAAGGCAATATATCTCACACAGTATCTGCAATAATTTCAGTGACAAGTGAAAAAAAAAATGATCTTTAATGGTAAAAAGAAATATGTAGTAAAAATTATACTAAATTGCGAGAAATTATAGACATGGCAGATAAGAAGAGGATTTGAAAACCACAGTTTATTCATTAATGATATTCAATCCGTCTCCCTAAATTATTACTGTCTATGGTGAGCATTTTTACATCTACCAATAATATGGTTATATGAATTAATTGTCTCAATTCATCTTTTAAATGTTTTCTCCGTAATTAGCTGGGGTGCCTCTTAATTTTCTCATGAATGTGAAGATCATAGCTAGCCAAAGATTAATCTGGACTGGACAACTTACAACCAAATGTGCAAATGTTCATAAAATTTTCATAGAAAGGCAGATTCTTACAGTATAAATCATATCAATTTATTCAATTCAAAAATAAATGTCAAAGCAGTAGCTAATGAATTATTGTATCTGTTGATAAATGTGGTCGTAGGTATAAATACATGTAAGTTATGTGTGTAAAAATAATAAATATTGTCGAATTTGTCAAAAATGCGTGTCTAGAAACAAAGAGATAAATGAATAATATTCAGGTGCCGAGTTTACTAGATGCCAAATTCACCAGGTGCCAAATTTACTAGATGCCGAGTTTACCGGATGCCGAATTCACTATTTTCGGTGCCAAATTCACCAAGTGCCGGGTTTACCAGATGCCGGGTTGACCAGCATTCTTGCAGACAGTTACGCTGAAATGTTTACAATCGATGCGCTAAGCTGTTGATCAAAAAGCTGAGCTAGCAATATTTACTGTTTGGACCGTCTGAAATGATTAATTTAACGGTATATTGTGAATTTTCAAATTTTACAAACCATTATTTTGAAATTCATGTAAGGTATGGGAAAACTGTCATTTAATGGTATTTGCGCAAAATGAGCTGTAGCGTCTCTTTAATATAAATATTTCATCTCAATAATTTTTAGAAACGCTTAGAAATATATTTGATCGCTCTCTATAACCGAATCATACATTCTGCAAAAGAAAAAGAACGACAACTTTGCGAGATTGAGATCATGCATGTATTACCTAACATTAGGGGTTTTCAAGCAGGAACGAATTTTTCATATGAAAAAAGTTCGCTGTTCAAGAGTTTTTATTGATTATTTATCATAAATTTTAGTATATATTGTGAATCATTAATTATAATCGTATTCACCAACAAAATATTTTTCTGTTTTGTAAAATATTTATTTTTGCGTATTCCATAAAAGAGCACGAATTAGCATATATAAGCAAAGTAGTTTCTATCCTGTAGTATATAGTATTGCAAACTCTAAATTGATAATCCAAACCGTCTATACCTTACAATTTGAAAAAAAAACCATAATATATTTTTGGGAGTTGATTTTAATCAACTCTCCTATGCAGTTACTCTGGCAAATCGGAAGTGAAACTGTGTTTAGACCTAAGCACAAATCATCGCCGTTGACAAGACTTAGTTCTCGAAAATAATCGATAAATTCGATCCAATGTATTCTGAGGCATTGTTTTTTAAGGAATCATATTTACAAATACTTTCAAAATAGTTGATTTAAATGGTACGAACAATTTAGATAATATTTGTAGTCGTATGTGTTATTACGCCAGAGTTCAATATAGTCTCGTTCAACCAGTCCCTCGACTGTCTCCGTAAATCTCCGACAAGCAGAGAGTCTCTCTCGCTTGTCGGAGATTAACAGAGACAGCCAAGCGTCTGGTTAAACGAGACTAGAGTTAAATATTGCTTGGATCCATACAATTTTCGAGAAATATTTTCATTACTGCAATCTAATTAAAATTAGATCTTAGATCCGCTCACGGACGATCGCGGATCTTAGATCTAATTTTAATTAGATTGTTCATTACTGATACATAGTTTGATGGAATTTATTCTATCTTTGAGTGTTAAACAACATTAATAATATGATGTTTCCCGGAAAGCTTAAAATTGTTGGAAAGGCCCGACAATTCATATTATAAAACTGTGCGTAATTCAAATACGAATAAGAAACTCTTGTCATGCGAAATTACATATCGTTGATATTAAGATACATAATAATCGATAAAATCAACTCCCGTCAGTACTTCAATACCTCAATACTTTGTTTATTAGTTTAATCTCCTCCGAAATGATGCCTCCGTCTATCAGTACTTTCAGTACTTTGATTAAATCTTGTTGTGTAAAGGTGCAGGCATTTACACTAAAAAATAATAAGCGCACGCTTTGAAACATGATCAATGACACCATGTTACAGCACATACCTCTTGTTGTAATCAGCTTCGGCCGATCACAGTTGTGTCCGTATGAGACATCCGACAAATTTTATTATTTGCGCACCTACTGCGAATCGCACTACTTTGTTTACTATGCAGTGATACCTTTGTATGGAACGCCTTAACTGCTTTATGTAGATAATCTTCATACTATGATGATACTTCAATATAACATGTTGATACTTTAACATTACATGCTGATACTTTTACATTACACGCTGATACTTTAACATTACATGCTGATGCTTTAACATTACATGCTGATACTTTAACATTACATGCTAATACGTCAATAGTACATGCTGCTGATACTTTAACATTGCAAGTTGATATTTCATAAACTAATGGTATTTCAGTATGCAGTGGTTCTAAATTAGCTATAAGCAGCGGGATCGTAATTTCGAGGATATTACGAAGAAGACAGTATAGGACAAAAGTAAAGCTACTCAACAATTTAAACAAACTTCATTTACGTTTACTTCATTATATAAAAATGAACATTCTTCGAACTTGATTGCATGGTTATTAAGGTCTTCCGTTTCCAACGGAAGACCTTACTATTATTGTGCTTGTAAGATTATTCTTATTTTTTTTTTTTTTTTTTTTTTCTTCCTAGACGCGAACTTTGAGGCTTCATATCTTGCTCATTTCTGAACGGTTTTTGCTCAAATTTTCAGGGCTCATAGACATTACAAAACACTATCTAAAACATTTCATAAACTTTAAAATTCCTCTTCCGTTAACGAGTTATTCCCCTTTTAAAATTTTTTAGGGCCTTTGGTTTCCAGACAAAGGCTCCGAGACTATGATAGCAAGGAATAGGAATCCAACGAATTTGAATAACAGAGACATTGAAGTTGTGCACATCGATTTTTGTTTTTGGATTACGTTTTTTATTTAGAAAAAGGTAGGGGGTCAAAAAATAGGATTCCAAAAAGTGCGAAAATTTAGACATATTATTCTTTGTATCTTTTAAAAGAAAAATATTTGGTTAAGACATGTAGAATAAAAGTTGTGCAGAATGTTAAGGGCTTTCATTTGACACCAATAAAAAAGGGCTGGCCCCTAAAATTAAGGGCCAATAGCGCTTGAAAGTTTTTACTTAATAACTCAAAAACGGTTAGGATTTCGATATGGCTGTCGCTGGAAAAGTTGTTTGTTGGGATCTCATAAAGGTCGTTACAATGTTATTTTGTTGGTGATTTGTGTTGTATGAGTGTAAAAAGCTGCACATGTTAACATGTACCTCGTTTAATTTGGCAAGTCAACGAAAGTCTATGTGCGTGCAACTGGCATAAAGTTACCACAGAAAGTATGCTGGTTTATACAGGAAAAATTTTTTTTTAGAATAGATTTTTTTTAGGAGTTAATGTCAGTTTTGTTAAGTTCTTATAGTGCACATTCCTTAAAACGAGAATCGGAAAACAAAACATTCTTCTTCCTTTGTAGTAAAACACAAAGTACGGATTTAAAATAAATCTATGTATTAAATTTGAGTTTTCATACTGCATGCATTTAAAATCTACCTTGAATCAGAGCTGTGTGTGTACCGTTATGTAAGCTATCCCTCACCCGCGGCCTAGAAATCGGTCACCATGGTCGCGACGGGGCTAACTAGCGGTCAGCGGTTATCTAATACACAAGAGTTGCGTCTCTCATATATGAGTTTATTTAGCCGCGAACTCTAGAATTGTTTTAGTTTATATACCCGTAAATAAAATACAAGATCTGTTTTCATTTCTTCATGTTATAAGAGTTTGTCCATCTTGTTTTTATTTAATTAAACATTAGAGTGTAAATGAAGAAGACGTTCTGAAAATTTATAAAGGCGATGTTACTACAAATCGGAAACTTGGTCAGACTTAAATTAATGATTGGTTTGTAGGTCTAAAATGTTTTTAAATCTGTACAAATATTGTTTTAAATAAACAAACAACCCACAAATATTAAACTTTTAAATGATGATCATCCTTCGCACATGGCCGAGGAGATCCCGCGCGAGTGGACAGGTTTGTGTTCTTTTACATGTACCTTATCACGCGTGCATGTTTCAGACTTTTGTACGAACACAACTATTTTCTTTTATTATGATTTCAACTATGATATTTGTTTAAGATGAAAAGATAAATTTATTTTACATGTACAGTTGATTTAACAATGATTAATACGATTGCACACAAGGTAGTTTATTATAATCAAAGTTCCATGTTTCATGTTTGCGGTAGGTGCTGGCACGATAAAAAGGATGTCCTGAATTGAGGCATTCGGATTTTTTTTAATTGGAAAAAAAATAATCAGATTTGACGAAAATCATTTTTTGGCGACTTCTTCTTAGGTGTAACTTTTTCACTTTCCCACCCGTTTGTTTATTCGGTCAGTCTGTGTTAATTCAATCGCAGCCTGCGACCGAAAATCTTGTGTCGCTTCAGCGCGCACAGCTGAGAACATCTGTAGCCCCAGCCGGGTTATGTTTATGGCTGCAGATCATCAATTGTTATGTAATTGAGTAACAATGTATCGAAGGTTATCGAATATTATTGAGTAAATAAGGCTATTATTCGAAGTCAATCATCTTCACATTATACATGTAGGTGCGAAATCGTAATCGATAATGTTTCTAATAAATCAACCTGTTGAACACGCTAAACTTCTACAGACATGAACGGAATTATATATAATACTTAAAAGTTTTAAGTCAAAGGAAAATTGTTCTCGGA
>WFKH01010211.1:44638503-44655789 GCA_016163765.1 Magallana hongkongensis
GTCGCTTCAGCGCGCACAGCTGAGAACATCTGTAGCCCCAGCCGGGTTATGTTTATGGCTGCAGATCATCAATTGTTATGTAATTGAGTAACAATGTATCGAAGGTTATCGAATATTATTGAGTAAATAAGGCTATTATTCGAAGTCAATCATCTTCACATTATACATGTAGGTGCGAAATCGTAATCGATAATGTTTCTAATAAATCAACCTGTTGAACACGCTAAACTTCTACAGACATGAACGGAATTATATATAATACTTAAAAGTTTTAAGTCAAAGGAAAATTGTTCTCGGATTAAGAAGTTATGAAATACGACTACATTAAGCAACGCAGTCGGTCGCCATAGAAATCATCAAAGTACTGAAAGCGTCGACAGATTTCTTGTTTCTTTGAAATACATTTACCATGATAGTTCGCTACCAGAGTCAATTTAAGCTAGCCATGCAGCACTAACTCCAACGCACTAACAAAAAATTAGTTAAAATTATCGACTATTTTTCAAGCGTTTTCCGATCCCGATGTTAAACAACTGAAATTATTAGGCCGCCTTGCACCCAAACTAGGACTTAAGCTCATAAGGTGAGCCCGGATTCCTCGGGGACGGGTGTACCCTCGAGGGTTCCAGCGCCAAATTAGGCACTAGTGACAACGATTTCCGGCGCCAGGGCGCGGAGTAGACCTTAAGTGAACAAGTTATTTCTGTAATGTAGCGTTCTAAACAAGGACTTGTGCTCATTATGTGAGCCCGGATTCCTCGGGGGACGGGTAATCCCTTGAGGATTCCGGCACCAAATTAGGCACTTGTGATACCGATTTCCGGCGCCAGGGCGTGGAGTAGACCTTAAGTGAACAAATTATTTCTGTAATGTAGCGTTCTAAACAAGGCGCCCTGCGCCCAAACTAGGACTTGTGCTCATTAGCTGAGCCCGGATTCCTCGGGGGACGGGTAATCCCTTGAGGATTCCGGCGCCAAATTAGGCACTAGTGACACCGATTTCCGGCGCCATGGCGCGGAGTAGACCTTAAGTGAACAAATTATTTTTGTAATGTAGCGTTCTAAACAAGGCGCCCTGCGCCCAAACTAGGACTTGTGCTCATTAGGTGAGCCCGGATTCCTCGGGGGACGGGTAATCCCTTGAGGATTCCGGCGCCAAATTAGGCACTTGTGACACCGATTTCCGGCGCCATGGCGCGGAGTAGACCTTAAGTGAACAAATTATTTTCGTAATGTAGCGTTCTAAACAAGGCGCCCTCCAATCATTGAAAGTTCTTACTTCACACAAAGATTGCTTATGACCTAAGTATATGTAATGATTTTGTTTTAAGGTTATTTTGTGAAGTTCAAGGTCATTGGAAGAAATTTCATAAGTTGTGTCTGCTTTATACTGTTTTTAAGGAGACACATTGGATATTGTTTTTTCATTTAAAGATTGCTGATGACCTGAGGATGTGTCATGAACTTGACCCAGGGTCAGTTGTGCAAGTTCAAGGTCGTTTGAAAAATAAATGCTTCTTTCTTGTCTGTCATATCTACATGTAATATACATGGAAATGATTAGAAGCTAAAATTTGACACAAAGATTGCTTGTGACATGTACTTAAACATGTCCCGACTTGAACTTTGATCATCTGTGCAAGTTCAGTGTCACTATAAGAAAAAGAAGCATCCATTATTTTCTAATGGATAAATACTTTAGTTATGATTTTGTTTTTCTTAGTGGGGAGGGGAGAAATTATTTGTGAGGTTGCTCACAGAACCGCAAGTTAGTCCACTGAGAACACTCTCCCCCTTTCTCGCAACCAAAATTCACCTTAAATTAACTTAAAGGAAATTGAATTTTGGGGCATTGTTCCCCCCTCCCCCAACACACATTTTAGTAGAAGACAATATAAATTTTTAAGGCAAATTGAAAATAAATTATGTTAAACAAAATAAGTTATAGCTGCCTCACAACTTCCCCCCCCCCCCCCCCCCCCCCCCCCCCCACGCACTACATTTTGAAGATTATTTTTTTCTTTTATTGGCTTGTTAATACATTTCGGATAAATTTGTTCCCCGAAGCAAAAACGATGCTGAGTGCTTGCATGGCCAAACGTTATACGGAGAGTTGTTCCTCCCACTGAGCACCTCTCGTACAGCGCACCCTCAGGTTGGAGAAGCCGTCATCGTTTATTTTTGATTTTCTGAACTTACTTTTATCATATTGACAATCCTGTCTGATTAAAATCACCCCTTCTGCTTACACTCATCAAGGTCTGATAGGTATCGATAACAATTCATCTTCACATGACCTCTATATTTGCACACAACCTAAATATATATCTCATTTACCAAATACATGACTTTATCTGTTAATGAGAGGTGCAACTCTTCAATACTCAGTCTGGGGGTTACATAGAAAGCAGGATTGAAATAATTTGCCTGTCTCCATTTAAAAAATTCCAATACATTTTCTAAAGCCCTGATTGGTCAGAATTTTAGGTCGGGTGAAGATAACCCCCTATCAATACCTGTCAGACCTTGTAAGGAGAAGAGGGTGCTTTTATTCAGACTGATTGACAATCCTTTTCCGACAGGAAGCTGCAACGGAAGACCTCTTCGTTGCTTTGCAACGAGCTCGTCTCTAGTTATTAAAATCTATATTGCCAAACTAGGGCATGTGTCACTCAGGTATAATTGGACTCTATAGAAGGGAATGGGGGCACTGTCACCTTCATGATATTTGTTGAAAACCAGGTGAAGAACGTTTTGTGTCGTAGGTTGATTGTTTTAATCCTGCAGGCGGAGGCCTTCAAATGGCCCTTATTTTAGCATCTTTTATTGAAGGGGGGGGGGGGCAGACCTACCCTTAATCTCAACAAATAAATAGAAAATTGGGGGGGGGGGGGAGCAGTTGTTCCTCATTTTTAAATACCCCCTGTATTGTTTCTATTGATCTACACATGATCGAATTTCCATATATACATAATTATGTATTTTCACCTTGTTTGAAATAGAGTGAAATGGTCAGTACATACAATTTTTTTTTTATATATTTGATAAAGCGAAAAATGTATGTTCCCACATAAAGTGTGTTGATCAAAAAGGAAGTTAATAAAGTGAGTTTGGCTTCATGAAGCATTTACTGTGCTTCTATTGCATAATTTCAGTAACTTAGCACACCTGCTAACATACATGTGAAAAAAAATGCTGGCACCGCAGAAGTACACAGTACAGCTCATAAGAGAGGATCTCTACTGAATAAATAATAATGTCGGAAAATTCGATATGTTTGGGTGTAATGTATTAAGGCATATGACAACCACACATGTTGCTCTTAAGATCATGCCCCCATCCATGCAAAGGATAAAGCATTGCGGTCTCTGGATTGCAATATTTTAGATGAAGTCGGATGTCAGAGACTATGTGTGCTGTTTAAATTTGTTTTAGCAATAACTTTACTGTTGAAAAATATCAGTTTTTACATTGCCCACTCCTACACGTGGATCTCCAGAGAGATCGAGCCCATCAATTCCCATAAACCCAATCTAACCTGAATAACAAAAGTCTTTGTTTAAGTGCTATTAATATTTTTTCCACACTGACAAAGCGCCGAAGGATTGGGTTCAGAATGCACATTTTTGACCAAAAATTCTCTCGAGGACTTTTCGTACCCCTGATTTTTATGCGCTGATCGCGAGTGCCAATGGTCTCATCAAGTATGCAGGCATTCTCTAAATGTAAATGACCCTTTTAAAAGACAACACGTAATCAAATAGTAGTACTTGTTGCGTATCTCAGTGGACCTTAGTCCTGTCTGATCAATCTCCGAAGCAGAGAAACAGCACAGTGTTAAAAACTATAGGGAAAAGAGTACCAATTCATTTCCCTTAGGGCTCAATGTTAACCTAAACACACCTGGCTAGTTTGCTATTTTACTTACAGACATATCCTTGGTCACATTTGAAAGTTCATTCCAAGCACTAACAAAAAATAACTAGAAATATATAGGGTCCCATGGCGTTTATAGGTCAAAATTGAGCTTGTTTACAACTTACAGCGATCCGCAGCAAATAAATCCAAGTCTCAATCCCTCTTATTTCTTTACTTTCTGCAGTACTTCTTCAATCCATCATTGAATTTAAACAGTGATAAATTCACGTTGAAATAATCATTATTTCAGCAATTAATTCAGCCAATCAGCTTAGCCATACCTTTTTCTGCGCGGCTCAATCTTGTATTAACACTTCTCTGATGTCAACATCCGGTGCATTGGTACTCTCATTCCTTTACAGGCATCTACGTATTCTGAGTTTTAGCGTATTTCGATACTGAGGCGACGCTTCCCTTTTTTTAGAACCACCGCATACACTGTGTAGAAACGGACTAGGGTAACGCACTTTACCCTAGTCCAAGATGGTGAAAGGGAAGCACGCTTCAGATTTTTTCGTACAAGTATTCACCTTTTCCATGGTTGATTCTAAAAAAAACTATTGCGCAGTATATGTTGGCCGGTGTTAGTTTTGAATGTCCACTCGTAAATCTGTCTTAAATTCTCGTATTTTTAGAGATAACGCGTGCCGAAGATTTCTCCAAACTAGGGTTAAGCTGATGAAGCGATATTTTGCGATTAGGGTAATTTATTTTTGTGACTAGGGTAAAGTTACTTGTATAACATTTAAACATTTACATAGTTTGACTTTGTAACTACTTTTAACAATTTATGAAATTGAAATAGATTTTCTTTTTCGATGTCCATCACTGCTACTGTCGTTTAAGACGTCACACCGATTGATGATATATTTAAAAGGTATCGGAAGTACAATTAAGACTGAGGCCTCGGGATTTCGGTAGATTACGGAGATTGGGAGATTGGAATAAATTTTCAAAATGTCGAAATATTTTTATTTAACATAATAAACATTAAGAAATAAACAATTCATGAATGCAGAAAGTAAAGCAAGAACTTCATTTGCCGTTGTATGGCGTTATTCTTATACATACGTGAAGAAAAAAAAACTTACTTTATAGAGCAAAGTTTGCGGTGCATGTGTAACTATTCAAACGTAATATAGGTCGTCTCTTAATCATTGATTTCGTAGATTTCGTTGCTGTGCATTATTTGAATTTTGGATATTCGAGCGATTGCATAACTCTATTTAATGAGTTTATTTTTTATACCTAGTTTCATCAATGTGCATTCAAAAAATTAAACATAGATAATATTACATCTTTATTTTTCATCTACATTTATCATATTAAACATATGAAGTGTTATTCGAACGTTTGTTAAATTTCTTTGCATGCAAGAAACACATCACATTGTGCTTTAGTATTGGGAATATAAAACATGATTTCATATTTTTTTTTTTTAAAAACACAGACCCTAAAATGTACTTCACCACGTGCACACGCTCGCTAAACGGCGGTTCAACCGAAGCGCTTAACAATTTTCACGAAACGCTGCACGCTTTGCCCGACGCGAAACGGTTTGCAAACCGCTTTTGAAATTTAATTATTCACAGAATAGGGATGTCCTGTTGTAAATTTTGAATAAAATTCAAATTTTACAGCATGACGGGGGATGCTAATAATCATGCTATGCAATCAAATGATTATTATTTTTTTCTTTAATCATACTAGCCGCGTAGAAAAATATCTTCCGTACATAAAACCAAAAAAAATTCAAAACTACTAGAAGATACGCATAACGAAATAAAAAAGAAGTTTCCGCACTGTATCACTGTTTTATGATTTCCTTTTTTTTAAAATTCAAAACAGTGTATTGGAAAGAACAAAATAAATTATTTAGATTTCAGACCCAACATCTGTATAACGGCGTATATTAAATTTTCCTCGCTTAATTGCTTGGATAAATTAATTGTAATCATTGTGATTAAACATCTTGTTATTTTCCGTTAAGAGGGTTGATAGCAGTAAATAATTACATATAAAATCATTTTTTTTTCTCATGCATTTCATAGAATATGAACAGGATATTTTTCACTTTATTTTTTTGTTGTTGTTGAATTTCCTATCATTCAAAATTGTACTATACTTCTTTAAAATCAATTAATCAGATCAAATGCATGCGTTTTACAACATCACAGTGTCACTTATAGCATTCGGATTGCCTATGAAAGTAATAATTTGTTAACCGTATAAAACATGTTGACGGATTGCGTATTTGAATATTGTACCTACACGGAAACGTTATAGACATTCTTAATAGGCAGCCTCCGTTTCAAAATTGTCTTATTCTTTTGTTTGTTTAAAAAGAATACAAGTTTGATTAAATATTAGTCAATGTTTCTTGTTTTCTATGAGTTAAATGTTCCTAATGAATTCTCATTAACTTGATGTAACATTTTACACGGTTCTCGCACGCTTTACTCGTAAGGCTTTACGCGCCTGATGTGACCCGCAATTCACGACTTCGCTGTAATGGTAAAAAATACTTCTTCGTGCAAACATTTTGCTGAACAAAAAAGCTTAAAATTTAATTTTTTAACTCTCAAATTACAAGTTCTCAGTCGTAAAGTAATAGACTAAAATCAAATTACAGGGTAACGGGAATATGCGTTAAGTACATGATTGCGAGGAAGGGGGTTAAAATCTCGTGACGTCGACATGGTCATTGTAGAACACAAATTTTTTCATAACGTTATTATTATTGAAATATGTTGGCAATTTTTATTTATTAAATATTAATCATGTATACATACCTGTATGTCTTCGTCAGACGTCAAATAGCAATACGCGTAATTAAATCGTGTGTTTTTCCATGTTGTAGTGTTTTACGCAATGGGTTATCGATTTGCTAGAAGAGTGCGTTTCTAATCTACAAAAATAGCCCGTTAAGATAGACCCTGAAAAGTTTATAAGAAGACATTTATACTCTCTGTAAGAAATTTCTTAAAGCGTTACCCTAATAACGTTTAAAGTTTTAAAAATCTTTACCCTAGTCACGAACTTTCTTTACCCTAATCATAGTCGAAAATTTTCCTTGCTCTTTCGCTATTGTAAGGAAGATTATGCAAAAGTTCTACAATTGTTACGTTTATACACTTCAAATCGTGTAAATAGTGTATTTATTTCGTCATACTACCCCGACAAATGCGTATATTTAGTGTAAAATAATCGAAGCGTGCTTCCCTATCGCCATCTTGGACTAGGGTAAAGTGCGTTACCCTAGTCCGTTTCTACGCAGTGGCATAGTAAAGTACCATCATATAATGAAGTATCAGCATGTAATGTTGGAGTATCAGCATGTAATGTTGAAGTACCAGCATGTAATGTTAAAGTACCAGCATGTAATGTTGAAGTATCAGCATGTAATGTTGAAGTACCAGCATGTAACGTTTAAGTAAATGCATGTAATGTTGAAGTATCAGCATGTAATCTTAAAATATCAGCATGTAATGTTAAAATATCAGCATGTAATGTTAAATTATCAGCATGTAATGTTAAAGTATCAGCATGTAATGTTGAAGTGTCATTATAAAATAAAGATTATCCACATAAGGCAGTTGAGGCGTTCCATAGCTTCGTGTAAATCTTTTACATGTATATTACTGAAAAAAAGCATTGTTCTTATGCGTTTGAGATTAAACATTTTTTCTGTTACATTATGATTTAAATCATGTTTTCGTTACATGCGTAAGAATTCAAATCAGAAGTACACTTCGCGTACTAAGAGTAAAGTTTATTTATTCCTTGCTATATTGGAAATCAGCAAAACGGTGAAATATGTCCTATTTATCATGTTTATTGCATGTAGTGCTTTGGCATTACATTAACACGAAGCTGACGAATGATATCACATGCCGATCATTCCTGTAAAAGGAATACTTATTCTAAGGATCCGATGATTCATGCGGTGATCCATAAAGGACCTAAATTTTCGAAGTCATCTTAAAAGGCTGAAACATAGGTGCATAAAATTCATTTCAAACCGGTTTCGGTTTTAAAACACTACTATATATAAAATCAAAAGCGCGATCCAAGGTTAACAGGATTTCCCCGATTCTATTGGCTGATATAATTAGATTAAAATTACAAATTCCAAACAATGCCGACCACTATACAAAAAGGACTTCTTAGCACCCCCCCCCCCCCCCCATAAAAAAATATACAGTGATTCTATATTTGTGTCATATTTGATATCTTGAGAAAATCTTTATATTTATATTTAAAGAGACAGTACGGCGCATCTTATTAAAAAACCAACTTGAAAAAATTTTCCGATCGGGTTCGGTATTTTGTACTACTCATAAATAAATAGACTTTCAGAAAATTACAAATTTCTCCATGAAATAAATCTAATTATTTCATTAAAATTAATAATTACGAATAACCCATACATATTTGCATCGCAACGTGTTACGGGGTTCAGCCTTCTATACTTTTACGCCTACGTATTTACTGTAAACAAAACACATGCAGGGCTCGCGAAGATTCTCCTGGACATGTTTGTTGATAGAAATATGTCTTTTCTACTTCTCCCAGGTAATAATTGTTCAAAGTTTTTAAAATAACCACAATTATTATTTTGTAAGCATGTATTTTGCGTGTTTATCATAGGAGTTGCTACAACCTAAATTCATTTTTGTAAGTGAGGCCCCTTGAGGGGTTATTTGACATATTTATGTCTGATCATTTTAAAATGAACTGAAATTGGTAAACCATTAATAAATTATCAAGAAAGTGATGATGGGTTCCGTTTAGAGAGTCCCTTTTATCTCATACATCATGATGACCGTAGTCGGGAGAAGATCTTGTAGTTTTCAGCACGTGTCAATTACTGTCAATCAAAATCCACCTGGTACAAATAAACGATATATTAAGATTATTCCGGTTTGTACGACCCTTAAATTTCCGGAGGCTTATTATTGCATTAATTTGGCATGTGAAAGGGATTTTTATGTACTTCAACTGTCACAATCAACGTTGTTTTTTTCCTAACGATACAATGGGTAAATCTGAAGTTATTCACATATGTGTTTTCAGCTGTACTGTCTCTTTAATGCAATTTTATGTGTATATTATCTTTTCTTTTAAACTTTCGGCACAACCCCCAACCCCCCCCCCCCCCTTTAAACAGAAAATTTGACTGGGGGATGAAATAGGAATGAATATAATTTCAAAACTTCTAAATAAATCGAAAAATACACTAGTTTTTTCGATTTTTTAAGCATAAGAACTACTATGGTATCTTTCCAACATACCATATTGAGAAAAATATGAAATATAACATACCTCTGCAACACTTCCTCCCATGCTTGTGCTTTTTGGTCTGATGCCAAAAAAGGCAAAAACTTCCTTTTCATGACATCAATTCGATCGCAGACACCTTCAACGAGGACAGAGACTTCTTCCTGTCGCCAATTTTCTTTTCTAGTCATATGTGAAATAAATCGTCTGTGCGTCATTGTGTTCTGGTTCTCGCGCTTTTCAAGTTTATTGTCATACCTTTACACGCTAAAGAGTTCCGTTATGACTTGCTAGGAAAGTTGCAATTTCGGAGTTACATTATGAAGTTAGGACACGTTTCATAAAACAGTCGTGAAAGCTTTGCCGTCAGTTAGGAATATTTAAGACTAAGGACTTAAGATTACCAATCTAAAACGGACCGTAGGCCTAGCACTTGATACTACAACTAACAAAAACAAAAAAGCCCCCAAGAATGATGCAAAGTATGGTGGTATTCTTTAAAACTAAGTTCAAAGTCACACTCGATCAGGAGTACAGTAACTGCTTTGTTTGATGGAATTGTACGGTAACTATTAATAACTTATTCAGCAACCATTTAGAGTACTTTATCTTGACAATTACCAAAATTGATATTAAATATACCTTATTGTCCTTTATCACAAAATATATTCACATGGACTGATCGGCGCTGCTACTCATATCCTTATGGAGTAACTCCTTGTCATGACGCTAAAATTATAAAATGAGAAAGCAGAAACAACCAAAATATTACTAAAAAAAGTCTATAAACTTTTTTCACTACTTAATTCAAGGAGGGGGGGGGTGCGATGTTTCTTGCAGCGGTTGATGAAGAAAAAGGAAGAGTTAATAGCGAATGCTCACCAATTAACATGATGTTCAAAAATGTTCTGAAATTAATAACTGGGGGACCTCATAGGGGCTTATTGGAGTTAGACCGACTACTAAGAGGTTTTGCCCTTTCCTCCTAAATTATTAACACTGATTCATTGCGCAAAAAAACCTGGTTTATCCTAATGAGATAAACCATATTAACTTAAAAAAATCGTTGAATGATAAGTCCTATTGTAAATGATTGTTAATGCACTCACAGACATATTAGATAACTATTTTTGGAGAGTAATAAGTTTAGCAGTTTTAAAAGAAAAGCTGAATTGCTGCCTGCAGATTGCTGAGACATATATGGTTCCAACGACTAAACATGCGAGTGCCGTCAATACAAAAAAGTAAACTTCTTTTGCTCTTGTGTGGTCTTGGTTTTTGGAATATTCCTGCACTTTTCTACCCATTAACTTGTTTATAACTTTGTTGATTCAAATCTTCTTTTGTTGATTTTGGTTCTGATCCTCTTTTGTTGATTCATGGTCAATCCCCTAGAAGTGTATACAGCCAATATCGCATGAGTAACCAAACCCAGCTTGCTATAGTAGTCCAGAGTGCATAGTATTTGCACAAGCTTAAGGTGCATTGTGAATACAGGTTAATAACTTACAAGTTATATCATTAACAGTGAGGTTTTTTGACCAACATCAAAAATTAAGTAGACCAATTAAAGAATTTTTTTACTCTTTTATTTATTAGTACTGTTTTTAATTATTGGTCCGTTCAATTGGGCTGGATCATGAAAACTAAATACTTTTGACTCTTTTATTTATTAGTACTCTTTTTAATTATTGGTCCGTTCAATTGGGCTGGATCATGAAAACTAAATACTATACTCTGTCCCAAGATATCCTGGATTCACATTTTGCTCAATCAATTAATATTTATAAATACCTCAGGGTTCAAACGATGTTCATTCAAAAGTATGAAAAATTTCCAAGATTTCTCAGTTAAAACGCCCCCGTTAGCTTATCAAGTTTCAATACACGGCTAAAAAATGTGACGTCTAAGGGCATTTTGTATTGCAGCAAGCCCGGATGATAACGTTGAAAAATTGTGCGAGGTATTCCGAGTACTTCCGAATGGAGAAAAATTGTAAACATTCCCCATTATAAATCTCCGTAAGAAATCTGTTTTCATTCCTGGGAATTTTTTCTAGTGAAAAATGATAATGTGTCAATGAAGATATCTTGGAAATTTCCCCTTTCATCGATTTCAATTGTACTTCTGTCGCAGGTATGTGTATTTTTAGTAAAAATCGGCCAAATGTGCTACATAAATATCTTGGGACAGACTATAGTGTTTGTCTGTTAGTATGAATGAATAAGGGGGTGGGTTTATAGATGTAGGTATGAATGTGTTCATGTATATTTTAAACAACAAATTAACTTATAATTTATATATGACAAAGTCAAGATTATTATAATTATAATAATATTAAATAATAACATCTTATTATCCCTTGTCTCATATTCATAGATTATCAATAATATATCACTCTGTAAACTGCTATAACTATATTCTATGGATTGTTTTGTGTCACCACTGCTGGACTTTGTGTTTTGGAGAGGGTTTGTATAGGCTTTGCCTGTTGCCCAATCCATTTGATTATTTAATAAAATAAGTTTAAATTTAAGATTTGACAAATGCTTGACAAATTGACTAATCTAAATAAGATTTTCTCTCTTTGGGTTATTAAATGGTCAATATTTTAGCTTTTCTGTCAATTTATATTCTTATGTAAGGTCTTCATGATATGTAAAATTCAGAAATATTTTAATATTGGAAGCATAAAAAAATAATCAAAATATCTTCAAAATTTAAGAAAATTAGAGGAAATGCGGGCTAAGCAATACCAATTTTAGTTTAAATATTAATTCCAATTTAATAGCAGAAGTTGATAGACATTCTGATATTCTATCATTTCATTGAAAAATAGAAACGTCACACCTTAAACAGATGTCTACATAACTGCAGATAAGGATACAGTTGTATTTAATTTTATCATCCTTTAAGTTGAGGAAAAGGTAGTGACCTTGACCTGATCTTGATGATAAAACAAGAAAGTCAAATTTGATTAAACTGATAGAATCATTTGGTAATATGATATGTTTGACTGTGTCAAAATTTTATGAATTTCCTAATATAAGAAGGATGTCTGATAACGAGAAGACTCCTTCCTTAAAAGAAAAAAAAAGAGTTGATAAATAAAATGGAATAATTTAAAGCAATATTTAGTTTTGATGGAAAAACTTTTCTGAACCGTGAGAACAGGGTGCCCCAGGAACGCGAATTGGCTAAATAACATCATGGCTGAAAGTTTAGGGCGAGTAACCATCGGGAAGATATTTTGGATTTGACGACTTTGGATTAAAATATGCAAAAAAAAAAATGCCTACACTAGCGGTTTTTTTTTTATTTCTTACATTCTTATATAATGGCAGATTGGTAGTTAACCTTAGACATTAATTTGTAAACAATGAAAAAAATTGTTATGCATAAAACAGGGAAGTTGATTAAGGGGGGGGGGGCTCTCCCAATAAAAAAACCCCCATTTTTTATCTGATATTCTTATTTAGAACAGCAATAAAAACTAGAGCAAAGCTCGTTGCAAAGCAACGAGGTTATCTTCCGTTAATGTCGGGAGTAAAGCTAGAAGGTCCTGTAAGAAGCAGCGTTCTTAAACCAATAACTAGAGTAACTAAATCAAAAAGATAAAAAGAAATCGAATACTTCTCGGTACGACCTAACAAAATCCGAATGATTCTGTGTATGAATTAACAAAATCCTTAATGATTTCAAGAACGACTTAACCCCAAAAAATCCGAATGTGTTCAAATACGACTTAGCAATTACCGAATCATTAGAGGTACGAGTTATTTTATCTTTGAGCTTAACACTATTTTTTGAACCAAGAACGAGGAATCTAAATTTCCTAAAAATCAACTTTCAAACCCCAATATCTATGTAATGCATCGTCCGATTTTGAAACTAATTTCAGTGTTAGATTCAGCTAAATAAGCTCTTTTTTGCTTCTATGATTAATAAAAAATTATCGCTCAGTAAAGAGTTATTATAAAAGTGACTTTGAAGCCTTCCTTGCCCCTAATTTGACATCGCAGCCCCTTTTTTCATATCAAATAGGACTCGTCAATATAAACATATTTTGTTCAACAAGTGCTCAAGATTTGTTGACCGTTCTAGAGATATCTGAACAACTGTGTTTTAGGGGCCGACCCTTAAACCCGTAACCGGGGCCACCAACTAAAAATTCTTAGGTAGGATATCGTTTAGAACATTTTTCTGAGCAACTTTTGTTCTACACTGGTTTTCAAAATATTTCTCCTTTTCTAGATATTACTGATCAAAGTTTCAGATTTATGGCCCCTTGAAACTCCTAATTACGTAATATATGATTTAAGCAAGGTACTGTATAGATAAACAGCTGTACAATGAACATTTTTGCTTCTATAATGAATAACAAATTATTGTTCAATAAAAAGTTAATAAAAAAAGACTTTAGGGCCCTCTTGGCCCCTAATTTGAGGGACCAGTCCCTTTTTCTTGATATCAAATGAAAGGTCTTGTAAATATAAACATATTTTGGTCAACAAGTGCTCAAGAATTGTTGATTGTTCTAGAGATATCTGAACAACTGTGTTTTAGGGGCCAACCCTTAAACTCCTTACTGGGGCCAAAAACCAATAATTTAAAGGTAGCGTGTTGTTGACAACATTATTCTGAGCAACTTTTCTTCTGCACTGCTTTTCAAAATATTTCTCCTTTTTCAGTTATAAATGATCAAAGTTTTGAACTTCTGGCCCCTTAAAACCCCTAATTACATAACATGTGATTTCAGTATGGTACTGTTTAGTAAACAGCTGTACAATGAACATTTTTGCCTCTATAATTAATAACAAATTATTGCTCAATAAAAAGTTATTATAAAAAGACTTTAGAGCCCTCTTAGTCTCATATTTAAGGGGCCAGCCCCTTTTGGCTGCTATCAAATGAAAGAGCATGTAAATCTTAACAACTTTTGCGTTACATGTTTTGAAATATATTTACACATTCAAAACTATTTCAGAAAATGGGCAAAAATTTCGTAAAAAAATTTGCTGCAAATATTCGAGCTCGAGCGACCTTCAGCGCCTTGCGCATTTTTCAAATTATCAAATAAATAGGATCATCTACAGACATTCATCTACTATCCCTGAAAGTTTCACGTTTTTATCTTAATTAGTTTTGGAGGAGTTAAGATAAAGTGGACAAAATAGTCCTTAAAAATTCATTAAATCCTCAAAATCTCAAACCGGAAGTGACGTCATCAGCCCAAAGTTTTGTAACATCAAGATCTTTTAATGTTCTCTCAGTTCTGGAAATTTCATGCAAATTGGTCTAGTAGTTCACAAGTAATAGCAATGCACGACGCACGACGAAGACCAATTGCAATAGGTCACCTGAGTGACTCACGTGACCTAAAAACTTTTAGAGCAACTTCTCCTCTACACTGCTTTTCAAAGGGTTGACCTTCCGTACTGTGTGCTTGTTGCACCATCACATGTCAGAAACTTACTGATGTATAGTTTACTATGTCCCATCACCTACATTTCATGTTGTATAAATTACTTAATTACACCACTTTGAATATTTTCCATGTAAAATTACAATTAATAAACAACACAATCCAAATCAAAAAGGGAAAATCAAAATTCCTTTTTTTTGACCCTGTTTTTCATATCTGCATCCATTTACACCCCTTTTTGCCAAAAATAAGCCTTTACAAGTCAAAGTTCATGGAATTTTCCTGAATCATTGACATTTAAATGCATTACACAGACATTTAAAATGAGGTATATTCCTCTTATCCATTTAAAAACTCATGAAGCATCAGAGGAACGTTCCTCTTTTTTTCAACTAAAATGTTCACAAAGCAGCTGAGGAACGTTCCTCTTTTCACCTGACTTAAAATCTTGACAATGACAACTCATCTGAGGAACGTTCCTCTTTTCACTTCAACAGAAATATTGAGAAGTCATCTGAGGAACGTTCCTCTTTTCACTTCAACAGAAATCTTGACAAGTCATCTGAGGAACGTTCCTCTTTCACTACAACTGAAATCTTCACAAAGAATCTGAGGAACGTTCCTCTTTCACTACAACTGAAATTTTCACAAAGAATCTGAGGAACGTTCCTCTTTTCTCTTTAACTGAAATTATAACTTTTAAATTTGAATTTAAATTTTAAATTTTTAAATTTAACTTTATGTAAATATTAAGGATGTAAACAAGTACTCGAGTACTTGACTATCGCTCAGTCTCGATGATGATCAGCTTACATTTTCTTAGTCGATTACTCTATAAAAAGTAAAGAGAGTTTGAATTTTTAATATTTTTTATCGCGGCATTTTTGAGTTACAAATCAAAATAACGGTTGGCTATTTTAATCATTTTTGGTCGGTCTGTTCTATCGGTGCCCTTTGTGTATTTTTTAAGCGGCAAATACACATATATTAATAGATGTCAAACATTGATCTTGTATTTTAGATCAAATTATAATTAATTGTTTTCAATAAAAGTACATAGGCATGTAATTAAGAAAACAAATTTAATATTTCTTTTAATATTCAATATCAGGTTTATTTAGTAATTAAATTAGATGGTTATATAATTAAAAATATAACTATCTTAATAATTGTCTCAGTGCATATGTTTTTATAATTATTAAAAACATAAAGCTTGCATCCATGAAATTCAGGATGGAGTTCATAAGTAGAGCTGCAATTTCCTGAAAGCACTTTCACTTAATGTGGTCTTTGATACATGGTTGACAAGAGCCAAGGTTTATCTTCTGTTCTGTTTATCTTCTGTTCATACTGTTTGACTGGCTGGATGGCTTCTTAACTTTTCTGTGGCCCCATTGATTTCCTTCCAGGGGGGATGTCCAGATTTTCTATAGAATTTATGTATGATACATGTACATATTTGCATTTAAACTCATAATTGCTAAATAATTTGCTGTTATTTCATTTCATAATAAAGATCTGGCTGTGATGCTTTTTTTTGATAATTACACACAAATTCTCAAAAAATACATTTAAGTATTGACATTCTTTAAGAAAAAATACCCAGTAGGCAGTATATATATATATAAGGTCACATAAGTTTCTCCCAGCTTAACTTGAGAGAGAGAGAGAGGGAGAGAGAGAGAGAAAGAGAGAGAGAGAGAGAGAAATTTGTTCAACAAATATTTCTCTTAGGATATATTAGGATATATATACCTAAATATGTTTAAACATTTACAGAATCCAAGTAGGATAATTAAGCATGAATTTGATTTGAATCTACCAAACATCAAAATACTCTTAATTGCAATTTTGGGGGGATGGTGGCAGATCCTAACACTTCACATCAAATCCCAAAGCTATTGTTATCGGGCCGGTCATTCTTGTGAGTATGAGAATGGTTCACAGCTGTAAATTATTTGTTTTAAGCCAGACAGCTGAGCAGATGGGATTTGCATCACTTAATCAAAGCAGGAATTATTAGCCACATCAAACAAGAAAATTGTATAATTCAGATTCTGTTCATCCTATCAATTTAATGTTGCAGCAAGGAAATACTAGAATTCAGTAAATTAAGCTTGATGAGCTTGGTCAAACTTATTTTTGTTTGAAATTTAGAAGCATGAAATATTCAGAATATTTGTTCATCATAAATTTGGACTTGTCATACTAAGGACTTTATGTTTGTTTCATCAAAAGTCTCAGTTACCTGTGTGCCCTACCTAAGTTAAGCTAAACAAAATCATTCAGGCTCAAATCATATGAATCAGATGTTTGTGTGGGATCATTCTCAGTGACTGACCACCTGTACAAATGTTAGGCTGTCTTTTTGTCTCTCCTTTCGGAGATGATTTGTAAATCAACTCCATGCAATCACTAGTTGCACTGGAAGTTAATTGTGGACCTGGAGCCCGTTTGACAGATTTCCTAAGATGTTTCTTAGGACAGAACTTAAAATATGCCTGAGTTATAACTTATTTGTTTGTATTATATTTTACATTCACGCATACAGGAGTAGATAAAAATTTCGCAATAAACCCTTATATTCTTTGAAAACGGTATTTTTTTTTAATTTCAGAGAGAATGAATTGATCATTGTATCTTTCTTGTTTTTGCTACACATAC
>WFKH01010211.1:44670966-44684089 GCA_016163765.1 Magallana hongkongensis
TTTTTTTTCAATTTTTAAAGTGAAATAGTTTTGAGATGAAGGATTTTATTTCAGATTTATATACTTATTTTAGGGCAGATGGAGCTTGCAGACATATTGGTGCAAGTTTGTATGAACTTGAAAGCTATGAGCAGAAATCTGTCACAGATGGTCCATGCCAATGGAAAAAAAGGCCGAGAGCACACGATCAGCCAGCAGAAATAAGCAAACTAAAGATTCACAAGGCAAGCTACAGGTATAATCAATACAATATTTACTCACAGAATTCTTAAAAATTGAAATGCATGTACCAAAACATGATATGCATTCTGTTTTTACATTAAACAATTGTAATCATGTACAATTATTTTTACTTTACAAATATATGTATACCTCAATTTTCAATTTATAATGTTCTATTGATTGACAAATAAAATAAAATAAATTGAAAGGTCTAATGATTTAACATATTGACAACATACATAATAATTTTATGAAAATATTTATACAAACAATCCATTCATCAACAGTAGAATCTGAATGATATGTTTAATTGTTTATATCAATTGTATTTTAGTGACAGAAATGCACCACTTGAGGAAGTAAAAAATGCGATCTTTGATCCTCGACATTTAAATGACAGAGCCCCCCATTAGCGACGAAGACATAACTGATTTTGCCAAAAAACTCTATCAGGTAAAACAAATAACCATCATTTGTATACATATTCATATTTAATGTTCATTCATTTTTAGAGAAAAGAGTTGAATATGGAATTAATCGATTAAATTCTACACAACATTTTCATCACAAATTTTCCAGAGTATAAGTTGTAAAAGGTAATCTTATGTATAATGATATTATGTATATCATGTATATTAAATAAAATGAAAAAAATCATAGTTTGATTATCACCATAATACACATGTACATGTATGACTAATACGAGTATAAATTGCACATTTTCCATTATTTAAAAAAATAATTATACCCCGCTCCGAAGGAGAAGGCCAGTCGGGGTGTAGTGTTTTACCCTTGTGTTTCTGTCTGTCTGTCTGGCCATACTTCTGTCTGTCTGTCTGTCTGTCCATAACAAAAATTTATCACATTTTTCTCAGCAACTATTCATTGCAGATGCTTAAAATTTTAACACACACTTAGTTATAAAGACATGCCAAGTTGGGATTTATTTCTGAACCAATCGGACATCAACTTTCTGTTAAATGACGATTTTGCTTATTTTGTACTTATTCACACAGAGCGGGGGTATTTCTAGTGAGCATTGGCTCAAAGATATCTTGTAAATGTATTAAATATGGTCATACGGTATTGTTTCTGAAATTTCAGATCAACCCAGATGCTTGTGCACTAGAATTCCTACCTCTTCCAGAAATACAATCAGAAAAAATTAACCAATCAGCAGTGCCACTTAACATTATAACAAAGGCAAATAACTTCCTTACAGAAAATCCTGATCTCTCAAATATTGATGAGGTTTCTTCTAAATTGTTTGAAAGTCTGAAGTGTTCATTTGAGGAAATATCTATCATACAGGAAATTACTTTGGGCCAAAGTGAAAACAAATGTTGGTTTGATATGAGGAAAGGTCTTCTGACAGCATCAAATTTTGAAAAAATATGTACAAGTAACTCATATAATGAGAGCTTGCTAGCTGAATTGATGGGTTATGTCCAAAAACCTTCAAACAAATTTAGTACAATGTGTTGTGACTGGGGACTGAAAATGGAACCTAAAGTGCGCAAACTGTATAAAATAAGTGAATGCAGAAAACATAAAAAACTCAAAATATTTGAGCACGGACTTGAAATTTCTGAGCAACACCCTTTACTGCATGCAGCATTGATGGGCTAGTGTCTTGTTCATGTCATTCTAACAAACTTATTGAAATTACGTGTCCGTTTTCACTGCGAAACAATTGTACATGCATGGTACATATATCTATAGTTGTAACTTAATTAATTTTGCAATACAATATGAATCCTACTTTACTCTTCTGTTGTTTAGATTGCACAGAGCAGTACAAATGCACACAATATGATCTAAATAGGGTTTAATTTTCAATGGAATAATACCTTGTAGAATCTTAAAACTTTTCAAGTCCCCTATAGCTCTTTCCACATGTATTCTGGCTCTTGCAATTCTCCTAGTCTTAGTTGTTGCTCTGCTGCTCAACTGTTTTCCACATGTAAAGGGTGGTATATTCAAAGTACAACCTTTAAGAGCGAGTGCACCACTTATCATAAAACCCCTATCAACCATGACATCATTACCATACTCTAAGTTATTCAAAAACCCAGATTCTTCAACTATCTTTTTGTCTGATGCAGAACCAGCTCAAAGTTTTGAAATAAATGTAAATGAGCCTGATGGGGAGATAGAAACAAGTAATTTAACAGTGTTATGGTGTTTGTATGAACTCCATGTCACACGTTGACTAGATGGTAGACTTGGTCGCTGAATAAAAAACTCGGTGCGGTCAATCACAGCTCGAGTCCTCGGGAAGCACTTGAACACTTTAGGTAATTTCAGACGAATTTGATCTCTGGTTGGCCATTGGATTAAAACCTTAAGTTCTAGTTGTAATAAATTTATCCACGTTATGAATATGCGGCTTATACTCGAGCAAGAAATTGCAAAGATGTCGGCCAATACCTCAACATCAAGATCTCTTCTGATTCTCACAAGGGTTAGCAGAAATTCTTCAAAGCAGGATAGTACACGTGCAGGTCCTCTTTTCTGATTGAATGAAAAAGAAAATTAAATTGTTAGATAATATAACTGGTAAGTGTATCTAAAAGATCGAGACTCAAACACTCACTCAGACACATGAGAGAAAATTTAACATATCTGGCTGAGACAATTATAGTTTCAGTTGTGTCAATCATTAATAAAAAAAATTGTTTCATTTTCATATTATGTTAAAAGTTTCAACTACACCAAAAAAGCATCCATGCTATATAATAAGCATGTCCTTTTATACATGTATATCTTGGATAGAGACATACATACATGTAGAATGTATTGCTAATTAATTGACAATACATGCTGAAAATATATAAGAGTCTATTATTACCTTGACCTTAATTCACAGTGGACCACATAATTGGGTCATATAAGCATCAATCAACATTTTATATTTTAGCTAGTTTTTGATATGTTTTTGTAAATCTCTGAGAGAAAAAAACAAATTCTTTACATTTCCATTTGGGGCATCAGCTTGGTCTCTTGCACTCCCCTGCCAGTATCTCATTCTCTCTGCCTTGCTTCGGATTACATCAAAGATTAACATCAGAGTGGCCAATGTAACACCTGTAAATTTATTGACCAAATTTACAATTGCCTTAAACATATACATATGCACTCCTTTTTAATTTTGACTATTGATATATTGACACTTGCAAAAGACAAGAGCACACAGGTAGTCGGGCACAAAATCTAACCTCCCATTTGGGGGTGGGGGTGGGGGTGGGGGGAGTGTGTGTGAAGGGATCATGAATTTAACAATTATATATAACATTTTTGAATAAGTTTTCTTGTTATGTCCCAAATGAGATCATTTTATTACTATGCCCTGAAAATTGCTGAATCACAATAGGGAAATAGTTACATTGCCCTTCTGGAAAAAGTTATATTTCACAGGAAATGGTTATTTTGCCCTCCCACAGCTGTTATATCACCCTCGCGTGCAATAATTCTGCATATTAATTCTGTCGGGTTCGCAATTTAGCTAAGCAAACGTAAACAGTTCCTCAAAAATAAAAATGTCAGGACAGTGTCTGCTATTCAAAGAAACTTACTTTGTTTAATTGAAAAATTATCTTCTTTTTGAAAGCATCGATTGACATGTTACAAAAAATTTTATTTGTAAGATATGAAGATGCATTAAGAATTAAAATACACCTGTTATTGAGGTAAATATATTCTTAAACAGACTTTTATTTCTAAAAATGTTATATAACATATATTACATGTCTTCTCGGACGACAATATCAGAATATTTGTCCCTCTTTTACAGGAAAGCCCTGGAGCGTTATGTCGCCCGATGGTGAAGGCAGAGGGTGACATAACACTCCAGGGCTTTCCTGTCACCTCGGGGCAAATATTCTGGTATGTCGCCCTCGAAGACATGTAATATATGTATTATATTCCCCTCTTCTATAATTATTAAAAACAAAATTTAGGCAAGATTGGCTCAAAAGTTAAAAGCATTAATTAGATTAATTGCTTATAAAAGGATGATGCACAAGGTAAAACATGCACAGGTTTAAAATGCTATAATTAATGCATGCATGAACCAAATAATTTTCCCACAACTACACTATTGTATAGATGCAAAACTTTTTAAATCACCATAAGAATGGTTAGGGGTTAAATCAAAAGGATTAATGTTTGATTACATGTACATTAATATTCATAAGTATTGAGGAACTACATATAGGGTTGAAGACAGCTTCTGGGTCCCAAAGGGAAAGAAGTGCAAAGTAGCTCAAACACTGCACTTTTTTTTGCATCCTTCCTTCAGTGTACAGGGTACAGACACATTATCATTAAATCTGAGATGTGAAATATAAATTGACATATATAATAAATACCTGTATTAAATTTACAGGATGTGTCATCCTTGGTAATATTCTTTACAAAGATGGTACGGCTCAGACTTCCTCCTTGAAGATCTTGGTCAGTGCAGTCCTTAAGATCATTAAATGTCAAATCTGTCTGCACTGCCATGTCTGTCATGACTCTACCTAAAACATTAAATATTAACTAATTAATACCTATAATACTGATTAACTGAATTTTTAACTCAAACAATATAATGAGGGTTTTTAAAAATGTGAACATGAATAATTATAAATGTTGGTTTTATTGAATGCAAGGGAGCTAGCATGATTCAGTGATATGACAGCTGTATGTAAAACATTTAAATTCATTTTCTTAGTGAATTTCTGATTCACCTTCATGTATCATAAATGAACCAGTATATCCCATTAGCCTTACAAAATTTAGACAACAAAATGACTTCTTTTTGAGAAAATTAATGTAGGTTTGGAACACACCCATCCATTATCTTACATAAAACGTTTTGACTGTTAATTGAACTGCATGAAACATCTTATTGTAACATATATATTTATGTGTATATTTAATATACAACCACACTTGTGCCTTGTCTCAATAAACTCAGTGAATTTTATATATACAATAAATAAATCTGACACATATATTTTATCTACCTTTAAATTCTTTCCAATTTCTGCCAAAAGATCAGGTGATTCAAGCTATAACCTGATTTAACATTATTACACACCTGTAGCTAGCTTAATATATACATATGTACCTATAAATTATAAGCTATTGTAATGAAGAGAGTGTTTGACCTGCATATTGATATGTATATACATGTATATAAAATTACCATTATGGACATCATGCAAGGCATTGTTTTCATCTGTAATGATTTCAATCTCCAGAGTATCCGTTGCTAATGTCAACAACTCCATCTCGGACTCCATCGATGCACGTACACTATTATAATTAGTGTCACTAGCCACACCCACATCCAGGCTATCCCCGTTGCCACAGTCTTATGCACGGGATGTGTACATGTTATGATCATGTAAAGCTGTTTGGTATTGTTGCTGTTTGGGTTTATTTGCTCCACTTACTTCCGTTAGCGTCTGTATAGAACACCCTGTAGTTCTTGGCAGGGGGTCTCTTCTTTTCTTGTTGTTGAAGTGTTCCATCTCTGGGCCAGTGATACCATACGGAACAGGGTCTGGATACTTAAAAGTCCCATTTCCGCTATAAAAATGCTTCGTGCAAATGTATGTGTCTCTTGTCACTTTGTCCAAAGTGAAATTAACACGACCACATGCTTTGACCCACTTTTTACAACGGTCAACATCAGTATATTTACTGGGGAATTTGACAAAATTAACGCCGTGCATATAACCTTTAAAAGAGTATCTATTGTCACTGCGGCAGTCACCCCACGCACAATGTTTAACAACCATTTTCGAGTTTAGTTACCCACCGTAGACAAGCATTCATCCCGATATATTGTAATCCAAACTTACCGCTGAAACGTCAAATTTGTCCGTAGTCACGTGACATTTTAAACAATTTTTAAGATTTCGTTAAACGAAACGATATCTCGGAAATCGACTATTTGAACAGGACAGCCATATCTTGGATATATTTCTTCTAAGATAAGATGTACTAGTTTGTCAGCTGACTTATCGGAAACTGGGAAGGCTTCTGGCCATCCAGAGTAAATGTCAATAAAAGAAACAATGTACTTGTTTCCTGACAAGGATGTTGGATATGGTCCTGATAAATCAAGTCCTACCTTAGCCATTGGAAAAGGTGGTATATCTGTCTCTTGAAGTGGAGGCTGATTTTTCTTATTGCTCCTCGTTTGGCATACTACACATCCTTCTACGTAACAATATAACCTTTTATATAAATTTGATATGTAGTACGTTTGTCTGATTGCGTCATATGTTTTGTCTACTCCCATATGTCCAAGTCCGTCATGATACTGTTGCACTACTAAAAGTTCTAACTCACGTGGTACATACAGTCGAAGTCTTGGGCCTTCAGAGACTCCATCTGAAAGATAGTACATCAAACCATCAATTTCCAGAAACTTCTTTTCTTCGGTTACCGTTGCTGTTCCTTTATTTAACCGATTCTTCAGTTTCTTGATCTGCTCATCGTGTTGTTGACTTTCTTTGATGTTGATTTCTTCTGGTAGATCAATAAAGGGTTTGATCAATTCGTCGTGTTGCTTAACCTCACATTTAACCAATCTCTTAGGTGAAATGGCATTTGAGTAAAGTACGTTAACTTCAAAGAAATTGTCCTTAACATCTGGTTCATCATGCTTTGACTGCTCATCCTCTCTTCCTCTTCACACTCAGGATTGACTGTAGGTAATCTGGATAAAAGATCTGCACAACAATTAAATCTTCCTTCTATGTACTCTACCTAACAGTTATATCCTGCGATACTTAATGCCCATAGTTGAATTTTCTTATTCTGCATTGGAGATTCTAAGATATATTTTAGCGGCTTATGGTCTGTTCGTATAATAAACTGAGCACCGTGTAAGTAATGGTATAACTTCTGAAGGGCGTAGTGGATGGCAAATGCCTCCTTTTCTATGGTTGACCATTTTTCTTGAGTTTTACTCAGCTTATGGGATAAGTAATATATTGGCTTATCGTCTCCTTCATCTGTTCTTTGGGCGAGGCACGCTCCAATACAATTGTCGCTGGCATCGGTGTACAAGATGTACGGCTTATTAGTATCTGGATATGCTAGCAAAGGCACTACGCAGCACAGTTAAGGCTGTCAATAAATTCCGTTCAGACAAAAAGTACGGGAAATATGCATTATGACATCACAGTATATTACAAACCTCGAAAGTACTAATTAACTCATTTATTAGCAAAATTAATTTATACTATTCTTTTAATTAAGAACAACGAATGCTATTACTTACAATTTCGATGTCTGTTATATCGTACACACTGAAAAATAAGCGAGAGGTCGTTCTCGCTGTACTACAAAATATGACGTCATATGCTTCAAAATGACGCATTAAGTTAAGTCATTGAAGGCTATCATGCGGTTTTTTAGCGATGAAAAATACATTCCATAGATTAACGGAAAATTATAAATGAATATTTTGTTTAACATTATTATTAGTAGGATGTTACCTATATAGTCTTATTTTCAATTTGTTATAATTATGCATCGTATTAAGAGGCAACCTCGGTTTTGTATAAAATATCGTATATTTTAAAGCTGGGTGCCTAAATAAATCACTTTATTGCAAGGGCATACACTTATCTGATCATTACAAACTTTTACATGTAAATTTGAAATATGCTATGTAATTTAAAAACTTCTAAGATCCTTGTGAAATCCCACAAATTAATTATTTTTTAATGAAATTAACACTGGTGACCTTCAAAATTATTCAACATATGCATTATAAATTATGGTTTTTTCTAACAAATAATATTATCTTACAAAGTTCACAGCATTTTTTAAAATCTACTATATAACATCAAGCTATTTTATAATTCAGTTGTGCATTTTGACATGATTATGCCCTTGCAATATTCACATTTTAAAATGACCTCAAAACCACAAATACATCTGCTTGTACCATGCGACTGGTATATCACGTGACCACTATGAACATAAAATATTGTACTATTATATATATTTTTCAGAAATATATTGCATTTGAGCGACTGTTATTGATTTAAAAAAGGACATGTCCGATGAACTAAAGTATACGTGTTTTCATTACAAAAATTCGCCGATATTTTTATTGGCCGCCTTAACTGTACTGCGTACCGTTAAACTTTCTTTAATAAAGTCAAATGCTTTTTGGCAATATGGTGTCCACTTAAACCTTGAATACTTTCTGGTTAAGTCAATCAATGGTTCTGCAATTTTTGAGAAGTTTGGTATGAATCTCCTGTAATAACTACACATACCTATAAAGCCACGAACTTCTCGGACTATTGTAGGCGCAGGTAACTTTCTTATAGCTTCGACTTTCTTTGGATCAGGTGTAACGCCATGTTCATTGATGATGAAACCAAGATATTCTGTCTGTTCCCTGAAGAAACTACACTTCTTAAGTTTTAATTTTAGTCCATGCTTTCTTAGGCGATTAAAAACGTATTGAATATGACGAAGATGATCTTCCGGTGTCTCTGAGAATATAAGAATGTCATCCAGGTATGCAATGGCAAACTCCTCTTGTCCTTAAAGAACTATGTTCATCAGTTCTTGAAAGACTGCCGGTGCATTACTCAACCCAAATGGCATCCGGTTGAATTGGAATAGTCCTTTGTGACATGCAAAGGCCGTTTTTTCTTTACTTGAATCGTCTAATTTCACCTGCCAATATCCACTCTTTAAATCTAATGCAGTAAAATATTTTGCATTACCTAGTAAACATAGAATGTCATCAATCAATGGTAGCGGAAATGAGACTGGTTTCACTATCTTATTTAAACTTCTAAAGTCAACGCACATCCGGTCTGATCCGTCTTTTTTCTTCACCACTTCTAAGGGAAATGACTAAGGTGATTGTGATCTCTCAATAATCTTTGCGTCCATCACTTCCGGTATGGCCTTGTCAATTACCTGTCTTTTATTTTAGGGAACACGGTAGGGTCTATTCTTTATTGGTGATGGTCTCCAGTTTCTATCTTCATTTTAACAGTATCAGTCACTCCAAGATCACTGTCTTTCTTTGCAAATAATCATTGTTTTTGCTCACAAGTCTTTTGATTGGGTGTTCGAATCTTTTAGGTACATCAATCTCTTCTTTTGTGTCTTGAGTAGTCTGTATTTCTGAGATTTCCTTCTGTTTTAATGCGGTAACGCGTCCTACGATGTAGCCTCTCGGAATTTTATAATTTTTGTTAGTTTGGTTAACGAAGATCATTGGAAGTTTCTTATCCTTTCGAACTCTACAAATGGTGTCTTTTAAATATAGTCCTGGATCTTCCATAATGCAGTTATTGTCTATGCTGTTCACTTCAACTAAGTCACTTTCTTCCAGAGAGAAATTGTGATTTATTTTTCCATAGAATACTGTCACCGTGTTTGGCCTCATAATAAGTTTCTTAGGTGTTCTTACAATAGTTGAGATGTGTAAATCTTCTTTAAGTTCCGCGTATACTTTGCCATCAATACGCATGAGTCCAAGATCAAAGTACAAACGAACATTGTTTTTCTTGAGCCAATCACGACCGAGAATCATGTTTCGGTTGAGTCCCTTTGTCACATAAAGTTTGTGGTCTAAAGTTAATCCTGAAATCTTAAAGGAAATATTTACATACCCTATCGCAATTAAAGAATTACCATTTGCTGCTTGTAGAGAGGGGATGTCATTTTTAAACAACTTTGGGCGGGGAAATAGATTATCATACATTTTCTTACTAATTAGAGATACGGCTGCACCTGTATCTACCAAAGCCCTGAATTTATTTTTACCTATTTTTAATAAACAGCTACTGGGGTTGTTAGTAAAATTAATTTCATATGTAGGCCTTTGTTTAAAATTCTTTCTTCGGTCTTCAGCGAAGGAAGAACGTCTTAGTTTTCCTGTTTTTTGTTTATCAACAGAAGAGCGCGGTTTGAAATTTTGAGATTGTCCCTCATTTACTCGGTTTCTAAAATCATATGTTCGGCCTTAGCGATCTGATGATCTGCCCCGATTTTGCTGCGTTCTCTGATACATACGCGAGCTCCAACAATCTGCACGTACATGACCTACTTTACCACAATTCCAACATTCCAAAGGTGACCGAGGATTCTGCTCTATATCATGTACGGGTTTGTTTTGACTGAGTCGTTTATTCATTTGAGGACGGGACCTGATTTGGGGTTTATTTTGAGGACAAAATCGAGCCCTATGACCCATTTGTTTGCATTTAAAACACCTACTATTTCGCGCGTGGTCAATTTCCATTGGTTCTACATGCCTTGTTTCTATTGAGGTAAGATTATCTGCTCTATCCTTTAATATGGGAAGAGTAGTATCAAAATTTGAAAGAGTTCGTCCGTTGTCATTACTTTGTATAATTTCTGTCATATTTGACCCTATTATCGCTAGTCTCTGTCTCAGGTTTTGTTCTTGCATTGCTATTTGAATTCGTATTCTAAATCTTTAGGGTTTTTTCGCAAAATTTTCATTCTGAGGTAGTCGAATGTCAACCCGTCACAAAAGATATCTACTAACTGTTCTTGTACCAAAGGATCTTTTAGTCTGTCTTTACTGTATGCGTCTTCCGCGATTTGTAATAGTCTCTCAGCGTACAACTGAACACTTTCGTTTGAATTTTGTCGAGTCCTACGCATTACTGCTAACGCGTGTTGGGGATCTGTTATTTCTGCAAATCTCTTTTTAAGGGATTCCTTAAGATCATTCCAAGATGGGATTTCTCCAGACGCATCTGTTTCATCTAAATACCTTTTAATATAATCCCCCACTGAACCCTTACTCGTTATGTATGCAAGCATGGGGATATCATGACCTTGTTTCCCAGACATAACACTGTACTTTTCAATTTTTTTTATCCATTGTTTAAAATTTTTAGCATCTCCTTCAAAAAGAGTTATCACAGAAGATAGGGGCACTGAGATTGCGGCTGTCATGGCTTTAACTTGACCAATGACAAAATCTTTATCATCATCCTGATTTGGGACTCGGTGTCGAGGTTCACGAGTTTCATACAACCTAGCGTCATAATATGTTTCCGTTTGCGTTTCAAAAGTGTTTTGTTTAATTTGTTCTTTTTCTGGGGATTTTTGACTTGTTTCATACCCTTTATTTTCTTTACTCTGACCCAACCCCGCGATTCGTTGTTCTAATTCTTTTATTTGATTTCTTAATTCTTTTTTATAAAACTCATCAGCTGTCGCCATATTGGTTGCTTAGACAAAGTTGTTTACTTCGAGATAGTTACAAGAGACATATAGAAATGGTTCTTACCTTATTTTCTTTAACTTCGCTTAGTCCTGGTCACGGGTACCAAGAAAGTTTGTGTAAGCCTTCCTCCTGAGTAATCACCAAGTCCAATTGTTGGTTACCAAGTGGTTTATTAACAAGCGTGATCGTATAGTAGATATTACAACCATTAAAAGCAGCTCAAATCAGAGAATCTTATAAGCTTAATCAAAACCCAAAATAAAATTCTACAGCCAAAAAAAAATATAAAATCTGCTTAACATCATTTCACATGGGTATATATAACATTTTACTTATGATGGACAGTTCTGACTAGTTCGGCCCATCTACGATGATCATGAGTGAACATTTAGTGTTAAAATTCCAGACATTGCACCTGCCTTATATTCTGACTGCATCACCCATTGTAAAGCCACACTAACTTATTCAAACATCTGACAAGAATTACTAGCCTCCATTTGTAAACATCTGTCACAATAAAATTCATTTTTCCAGGAAAAACCTAGCAAATGATAATCTGCAGGGTTCACAGGAATGATTCTAAATGCATCCTCTATGTCCGTTTTTGCCATCAAGCAGTTTTCTCCATAATTTTGCACCGCAGAGTTTTCTTTTGGTATATTGATATTGACAGAATTGTCTTTTGGATATGAGAGGTAATGAATAATGAATAATAATAGATTTAAAATAAACGATCCTCTGTTTACAAAACGTTTTTTGAAGTGGCGCTTAATATACATCACGTGACATATTAGCACGTTCTCATTGGCTGATACATATAAGTAACAAAAGGTAGTGCTAAAGACCCAAATGCATGGCTTAATTTTTCTAAAAATTCAAAATACCTAAAATATCGTTTTGACAGAACATATCACAATTTACATAAATGTTATTATTTACAATAATGCGGTAATTGTTTGGCAATGTAACCTTTTTTATAATGAAGTGATTTATTTGATTAGAATTTGAAAAGAGGGTTTATGTTGTAACATGTACTGATTCTTTAACATACCATTGGAGAAATAATTATTTGGCCAGCGCGTTTCTCAATATCACTGTACTTTATTTACAACATTTTTTCTTTTTCCGTTCGTATGCGTTTACTCCAAGTTGCTCAATATCATTTGCTTTGGAAGGAAAGATGAGAGTAGGGGACCTTCTTCCTGTAATCAATAAAATAATGTACTGGTAATTGACCTGTACCTTTGGTTACTCAAAGCCCCACCCACGTTCTCTAAGACGGTACATTAGATTCAGTAATGTTTCTTAATCATCATACTATCAACATATTTGAAATTCAATTCCAGACTTTGTGATTTATACGTATTTCTTTTTAAAGTGCGTTTAGTGTCTCGATAAGAAAAAATGTTGATGTATCTTCATAACGAACTTTAAAAAATGCAAAGTGTGTTAACTTGAAACCAAATTAAACGCACTTTGAATTTTTTTTCAAAGTGTGTTGATTTGGTCCCAAATTTAACGCACTTTGAAAAACTTCTTCAAAATGCCTAATTTTTCAAAGTGCGTTGACACACACGTTGCCAGATCTGGAATGGTTTCAAAATGTGTCTACATATACATGTACATGTACTGTTTTTGCTAAGTTATATAAGAATG
>WFKH01010211.1:44684189-44697252 GCA_016163765.1 Magallana hongkongensis
GTGAAACTAAATTACAATAATGTACATGTAGTTTATATGAGTAACTTTATGCAATTTCTTGCTTTAAGATATGTAATCTCTACACATGCATGATAATTTGAAGTAGTGTTTATTAAAAAAAAAAAAAATCTTAAAAATTTGACCTGTCAGTGTGATACCCTACCCACTAGCTTAGAATAAAGTTAGTTTCAGTAATTGCATGTCCCTTTCTCGTCCCAAAAAATGAAGCATCCTACATTTCCTTTCATTCTGCATTATTTACTTTAAAGTCTTATTTGAATTAGCTCATACAGCCTCAAAATAGTATATATTTGCCCAGCTGATCTACTTAAACTGGAAACATAATTATATGATTAACATTTATTAGTCAAGATTGTTGAAAAATATTTACTGAATGGTGCATCAGAAGCTTGAACCCATTACTTTCTTACATGACATTATTATACATTTGTATTATTGGTCTCAGTGGTACTTTTATGAATATTGTGAAATGATTAATATATACACTTCAATGTTTATTCAACAGATATAAGTTATACTATTTTCCTAATACACATGTACTAGACTCAATGAGATCTGAAAACAAAACTCCAACCAGTGACCCTTCATGTTCAACAACTCACTCACTCTCTCTCTCTCTCTCTCTCTCTCTCTCTCTCTCTCTCTCTCAGAAAATTTTGACAATGGGACTATGAATGGGACTATTCATAAATACAAGATGTCTATTCTACATGATGTAGATTTAGATGTAGATTTACAGTGTACATGTACTAACAGCCTATGTAAATATTACCTGTGTAATATCACTCATTTTATCGACAAACAGCACTCAAAACATGAACTCAGATGGCAAATATATATCCCAAATACTCCTAAATTAAGAACATACAACCTCCTAAAGGAAAAAGGCTTTACAATCATCATATTAAATCCTAATATTTTTTTGTAAAATTATACTTTGCATAAAGATATTAATAACTGTTAAATAATGATATATAATGATGTTTATGGTGTTCTTATATTATTCAAAGAATATTAATTGACATATTAGTTTACTTTGTAACAGGAGTTGGAAAAGATATTTGATTACTGTATAACAATAGAAACAGTTTCTGACAAAAATATTAACCCCCCCCCCCAATAAAAGAATGCAACAGTGCACAGTCTAGTAGACATTTACCAGAGTATATAATGTTTTTAAAATGTTGCCTTTTATACAACTGACAAATTTCAAATATGGGTCATATTACTTGTAAATTTATATTTTCTTAAAATGAAAACATAACAAACCTGTATTTAAAGTTTACTGTATCAATATACACAGTACTGCAAGATCAATGTATATAAATTTGTGAATGCAATGATTGACTATATGATATTATGGTCTGCTCTTTTCACATTTTATTACTTGTACATTAATTTCAATTAAAATCTTTTTAATATTTTTCTTTAAATATTGTACGTGTTTGGTGTCGTAAGCTTCACATGTGGCTTTGTAGTGTGTACTATTAAATTCCTTATAGATAAGTCAACTGGCCAAGGAGACACATTCTGTGTATACCTAATTACCACCCTATTGCCCTAAAGCATCTACAAATTTACATAGAAATATCTACAGGTTTCAGTCGATGTATATCAATTAGCACCCTATTGTTCTACAAAGAATAGAGATATACACGTATATATACAAGGGTAGCTGAAAGTTCGGACTGTGTCGTGTCCGGAGTTAAATGTCGCACTGTTATATGTAGGTGCAGGCTTCCCGCTTTGTGTGAATGTTTTCGATTGCACTGGAAACAAACTTTCAAATTGTGTTGTGCATGTACAAAGGTGTATCTTAACTTTTTGTTTTAAACCTGAATCAGTTTTAAATGAAACTTCTTAAATATGATGATGTGAAATATCTCCTGATTTCAGATAATGAAAGAAAGTGTATATGTAATAGGTTTTCATGATAAAGAATGTTAGAAAATAAAATGGTGATATATATTCTTGTTCTTTATACATCGTACCCATAGTGCTAATATTAGTCTTTGTTTGTAAGATGCAAATTCTAATAAAAAGTTGTAAAAATGCGGGTTTGCCATATTTTTTAGTTTTTTTTAGCATAAATTTATCTTTCGAAGTCCTATATAAAGAATTATATGTTTGACGACCATATCAATGCATTTGTCTTCCACCGCTTATTATCTATTTTCCTGTTAAAGGGGCATGGTCACGATTTTTGTCAGATTCTGTTTTTCTACATTTATTGTTTACAATGCTTTTATAATTCATTTCTAATAATCAACCAAAATGTGACTGTCAGTCAAAGAGTTATAAGCAAGATACAGAGCACAAAATTCTTTGTTATGTAAACAATGGTCGTGCTATGTTTTGCTAACATTGGTTCAATATACCGGTAAAAGTACTTTTTCAAGCTGATTTTATATCTGCTTATTTGTTTTGAACATAAAAAAGGTCTTATTGTTTGTCATATTCATTATAGATCTAAACCTGGAATTTACTTTTCAAAATTTTAAATATGTAAACAAAAACATGACCTGATCTTTCTTAACACAACATTAACTATTGTTGACACAGTTTTGGTTGACTATTAGAAATGCCTTATTGAAGTATTGTAAACACTAAAAACGGAAAAATAAATTTTGACCGCAGTCTTGACCATGCCCCTTTAAAGTATTTTTTTCGGACAGAAGTTACTCTTGTGGTTTTGGTACCTAAAACAAATTTAATAAAAAGAAAAAAAATACACGCCCAATTGTTTAATGTAATGAATCATTAAACTATGTTTTGATCTGAATTAGATAATTAGGTAAATGAAATTTATTATAAATGACTGGTAAATGGATTTAGAAAATGTTTTTAAAAATATGTATATATGCCAAATATGTATAAACGCATATGAACTTATTATTTTTTAACGTAGCTCGCGGGTTTGTTGACGTCACAATAAAATTCGACGTAGAGAGTTTACCGCCGAAGCAAACTCATACATTTAAAAAAAATGGCAAAATAATGATCTTTGGAAATACAAAAGAAAATATTTCAAAAAGTTTTTTTTAAAAATGCAGTTTTTACAAACGTTTATAATAATCAAGTGCTAAAAATTTAGAGACGTGACATACGTTGTAAGATTTTGTTGTATAAGGTATGAGTGTGCGCTCGAACTCTTCTATTTAAGATCATATTAACATATTAAGAACAAATTGAACCGTATGCATTAACTTCGCTTCTTTTTAAAACTATGACTTCTGTATTTTCAACCACCGATCTAACAAAAAAAATATCTTTTGGTTTTAGCTACATGTAATTATCGTATACGATTACAAACGTCTTGTGTCAATAGTTGTATGGTAACTACATTTGTATTGATTGACTCAGAGTTTCATGAAAAGAAAAAGAGCCATTTTACTGCTCTTCAGAACCTTATATTAATTGCATTTGTACATTCGATAACATTCATAATAATGCCTAATTAGCAATTGCAGATTTTAGTATGTGTTGATAAGCTAGTCTTGTCAATCAACGCATTTTCATTTTGTTTTTTGGTTCTTAGGCGTAAGAAAATGATGACATCGTCTGATGACTAACGTCATAATGAAAATATAAGATTTTGTGAATTCCTATGATAGTACGTGTATATATGCTGATCGCCACACGACATTGTGGCCATTGACGATGTTTGTATTAACGATAGCATAACGACAAGTACCTTATATTACCAAGATGATATTGATATGCTGGCCTTTTTTTAAATGAAAAAGAAAACAACTACAAAGAAGTTCTTCATCAATCTCACGCATTGTATTATATTCACAAGATATATGTCTTGCGTATGGCTCCACTGTCAATCGCACCTTGGTTTTATTTAGTATCTGTAAAATAATATGCATTAAAGTAGTTTTTCCTGTCATATAAGTGATATTCTTATAGAAAAAAAAGATATACAAGTGCGCAAAAGGCTAACGCGTTATAAAATCAGACAGATCACGCATTTTTAACAAATAAACTGTTAAAAGAACTCCAAAATGTTTGTCTGAAAAGCTTTTTAAAATATTGTGTACAAATTTCACATCAATTGTTTTTAGGATCATAAGTTCGAATATGCAAAATATTAAACATCTTTTACGCAAAAGCAAGATCATCCACGCCCCTTCCAAATCCCAATTCTCTCATCCGGGACAAACCATTTGTTAAGCCAAAGACATTTACCTTGGTCGAAATGTTAATAAGTATCATCGATCTGATTTAAATATTATCATTATATATATGTAAAAGTAATACTAAGGGTTTATAGCAGAATTGTGGAATACTTTGGGCGTACCAAAAACTATTATGTATAAACGTGCAATCGCATCCATTGTTGATATGGCTTCTTTCTGGACTAAAAGTGTTTGTATTACATGTACATACATGTATATCTCAATAGTATGGGAAATCACATTCTTATATAACTTAGCAAAAACAGTACATGTACATGTATATGTATACACATTTTGAAACCATTCCAGATCTGGCAACGTGTGTGTCAACGCACTTTGAAAAATTAGGCATTTTCAAAAAGTTTTTCAAAGTGCGTTATATTTGGGACCAAATCAACACACTTTGAAAAAAAATTCAAAGTGCGTTTAATTTGGTTTCAAGTTAACACACTTTGCATTTTTTTAAGTGCGTAATGAAGATACATCAACATTTTTTCTTATCGAGACACTAAACGCACTTTAAAAAGAAATACCTATAAATCACAAAGTCTGGAATTGAATTTCAAATATGTTGATAGTATGATGATTAAGAAACATCACTGAATCTAATGTACCGTCTTTGAGAACGTGGGTGGGGCTTTGAGTAACCAAAGGTACAGGTCAATTGCCAGTACATTATTTTATTGATTACAGGAAGAAGGTCCCCTACCCCTCATCTTTCCTTCCAAAACAAATGATATTGAGCAACTTGGAGTAAACGCATAAGAACGGAAAAAGAAAAAATGTTGTAAATAAAGTACAGTGATATTGAGAATCAGTACATGTTTCAACATAAACCCTCTTTTCAAATTCTAATCAAATAAATCACTTCATAATAAAAAAAAGGTTACATTGCCAAACAATTACCGCATTATTGTAAATAATAGCATTTATGTAAATTGTGATGTGTTCTGTCAAAACGATATTTTAGGCATTTTGAATTTTTAGAAAAATTAAGCCATGCATTTGGGTCTTTAGCACTACCTTTTGTTACTTATATGTATCAGCCAATCAGAACGTGCTAATATGTCACGTGATGTATATTTAGCGCCACTTCAAAAAACGTTTTGTAAACAGAGGATCGTTTATTTTAAATCTATTATTATTCATTACCTCTCATATCCAAAAGACAATTCTGTCAATATCAATATAACAAAAGAAAACTTTGCGGAGCAAAATTATGGAGAAAACTGCTTGATGGCAAAAACGGACATAGAGTATGCATTTAGAATCATTCCTGTGAACCCTGCAGATTATCATTTGCTAGGTTTTTCCTGGGAAAATGAATTTTATTTTGACAGATGTTTACAAATGGGGGCTAGTAATTCTTGTCAGATTTTTGAATGAGTGAGTGTGGCTTTACAATAGGTGATGCAGTCAGAATATAAGGCAGGTGCAATGTCACCCATTTTCGATGATTTTTTCTTCATCTGTCCAGCTGATTCACAGAGCTGCAAAAATGATCTTACAAATTTTCTCTACCTTTGCAAAACCATTGGGGTCCCTATTAAAATGTCAAAAACTCAAACTCCTACCACATCAATCATTATATATGGCATTTAAATTGACGCGTGCAAAATGGAAGCACGTCTTCCTGTTGGAAAAGTTGATAAGGTTAGAAAACATCCTTTAGACATGCAATGTAAAGACAAAACAAATTTACGTGAGCTGCAATCTTTGATTGGGCTTCTAAATTTTGCCTGTTCAGTTGTTGTCCCAGGTCGAGCATTCCTGCGGTGCTTGATAGACTTGACTTGTGGGGTAGAAAATCAGCAGGACATGATAGATCTTTCAGATGAAACTAAAGCTGATATTGACACTTGGATTTCATTTTTGTCCTCTTTTAATGGACAATCTGTCTTTCTATCTCAAAAATGGTTTTCATCAGATCATCTCACCCTCTATATAGATGCTTCAGGGGGTTTGGGTTTTGCTGCTTTTTGGGGATCCAATTGGTTTGTGTCACACTGGCAGGAAAGTATGAAAAATTACCAAATTGCTTTCAAAGATCTCTCTCCAATTGTTTTGGCCATTGAGATTTGGGGGAGGATATAAAAAATAAGAAAGTCTTATTCATGTCTGATAACTTAGCAGTTGTACAAATTATCAATAAACAATCTTCCAAAGAAAAAAACCTTATGAAGTTAGTGCGCCGCCTGGTGTTAGCAACTCTTAACTGGAACATAAATTTTCGAGCAAAACACATACCTGGTAAACATAATATTACGGCTGACCGATTATCTCGTTTCCAGTTTCAGGCAGCCTTCCAGCACATGCCTCAGCTAAATCTCGAACAAACGCCAATTCCAGAAACCCTGTTGGAACTCTGACTATTGAGGCACAGAGTCTTTTAGCCGCAGCTTTATCAGATAATACAAAGGCTGCTTACAAAAACATGGGGTCTTTTTATACAATACTTCCCAAGTTTAACTTCCATACCTCTATCACCTACAGTATTATGCAATTTAATTGCAAAACGTTTTTCACTTGGCTACTCTCCAAGTAGTATATATTCCCATGTTTCAGCCATAACTTATGTACACAAGATCCTCAATCTGCAGGATCCTGCTGAAGCATTCTTAGTCAAGAAAATTCTACAAGGGTGTCATCATTCGGCACCTTGTAAAGATTCCAGATTACCTGTTACTGGTCCCATCTTAGCAAATATGATGAGGGGTATAAATACTTCAATGCAAAATTTGTATACAAAATGGCTACTCAAATAAATTTTTCTGTTGGCCTTCAATGCCTTCCTACGGTTTGGAGAGATTATTGTAAAAACAAAAATTGATCAATGTAAAGTAATACAGAGAAATAATATTACCTTTGAAATGTCGCATGCAGCACCAGTGGCTGTTGTAATTGTGTTAAGAAATTTCAAAACAAATAAAACGCATGACCTTTTTCAAATCCATCTGAAGGCTTACGGTAATGAAGACATGTGCCCAGTTAAAAAACTCTACACATACGTTCAAACCTTTGGTCATAAGTCCGGTCCCTTGTTTCAATTCATGGGAGGTGACCCAGTAACCTATGCATTTGTAGCAAAACCTCTTCAGAACATAATCCGTTTCATTGACTTGAACCCTGCCCTTTACAAGGGCCACAGTTTCAGAATAGGGACAGCCACTCATGCGGCACAATTAGGTTATTCTGAAAACTGCATTCAAAAGATGGGCAGATGGAAATCGGACGCAATTCGCAGATACATTCGGTAGTCAAGCTTTACATTTTAATTCCACCCTCTCAAAGTGTGCAATGACTATTGCGGTTAAGTGCACTGTAGGTATTCTAAATGTTAGTCACAGGTCAGAAGTCAAATCTGTATTTGTTTACACATGGTTTACTTAATTGTTGTCTAGTCCTTTATTTCCCAGTATTATGTACCTGGTGCCAAATCCAGTTTTTTGCTCCCCCCTTCCCCCCATCTAACATTTGAGACATAGGTCAGATGTCAACTGCTGTGCTCTCATAGTATCTATCTCTATGATGTCAATTGGGGGTTTTAAATCAATATCCACAGACTGTTTTTATTTTCTAGTCCCTTTCTAACTTACAATCAGGAATCACACAGGTCAGAAATCAACCGCGGTGTGATTTATTGGTAACTATTGTTTCCATTTTTGTTGCTGATCGCATAAACACAAGTCAGAAGTAAACTGGTGTGTTTATGTCAAATTATGTACAAATGAATTATTTTTCTCTTTAGTCACTGTATGTTTCTGTTACTAACCTGTGCCTACTGGTTCCTCACCATGGTGTGGACTTTGCATGATAGTTGGAATATGTATGTTTATATATGACAGGTGCTAGTGTTTTGATTTATGTGTTTTGTTAAGCTGTGCTAATCACCAAAAATGTGTGATGTAACTTAAAGTCTCAACATCATATTGTATCTTTCAAAACTTGTATTTACAAGTAGTACGGGTATAGTCCTGTATACATTCTACTAGTTTTAATTTAAGTGTATAATTTTTTTAATTTATTTTTTTCTGTTTTTCTCCCATTTCTGACTATACCTATATTTTTGTTTCCTGCCATGATCTGGCTAGTCCACCTTGTGTGGGCCCTTCTGCAAACATGATGTTTGCTTTTGATGGCTGTTTATTTTGTTTTAGCAATATTTTGTTGTATGCATATGTTGTATATAAATTATACATTTTAGTTGTGTGCAGGGGAGGTCACATTTCGTACTCTATTTGATCTTACATCCAATGTCGGATGATCTTACTATTGTTAAGACCTCCCTTTAGTCTCTTTTTTTCTTATTGTCAAAAACATTGACAACATTCACTCAAAAATATGTTATGTTCTTGATAGTACCAGCCAGATCACCAATATTACATAATACAGCATTATTGTAAATAATAGCATTTATGTAATTTGTGTTATGTTGTCAAAACGATATTTTAGGCATTTTGAATTTTTTGAAAAATTAAGCCATGCATTGGGGTCTTTAGCACTACCTTTTGTTACTTATATGTATCAACCAATCAGAACGTGCTTAAATGTCACGTGATGTATATTTAGCGCTACTTCAAAAAACGTTTTGTAAACAGAGGATCGTTTATTTTAAATCTACCCACCCTCCTTCCCCTTCATCACCTACAGGGAAGCAGGAATAATAGCTGCAAAATTGTTGTTTTAGCTGTGTTTATTATATTTTAATATAATTGTATATATTATTTCGCACTTCCTATTAAAAATAACAAAAAAATCACGTATAGTTTTATTGTCCCCCCCCCCCCCCCAAATTGTAACCTAACAGCTAGCGCAATGGATTAGCATGATAACAAGGAATGTAAGTCATGAGCTCGAAACCCACCGAGGCTTTTAAAATTTTGCAGTTCCTAATTATAGTAAAATGAAATTCTTAACTGGTGAAAGTATTTTGTTTGACTTACTTATCCACATTAATATCGACAAGTGTCCTATACCACCTGAACTCGCACTGAATTTTACACGTATATTGATACCGTATTCATTGATTGACCCCCCTCCCCCAATCTTTTCCATATTGCTGGATCTGCCTATGCCTTTGGAGCGACCGTGCGCCGTTGCCTCTCAGGTTTTAATACACAGCTAGAAATAAAAACTCTACGGTATTTCGTATTGCAAACGACACGATAGTACCTTGGATAATAATGTTAAAACATTGTGCGAGACGTTCCGAGTACTTCCGAATGGTGAAAATATGTTAATATGTCCTAATAGAAACCTGCGTAATTATTTTTATTCCGTTCCTCTGAATTTCTCCGGATAGAAACATGTGTTGAATTGGAAATAATAACTTGAGACGGACTATAGTTTTTATCAGTTTGCGTAGAATCTTTGTTGATTGATATACTGTTAAATTTTTGTTTGTTAATGTAAGGTGAACCATACCAGTATTTAAAAATGGTTGCTGAAAATTACCTAGCCTTTTTTATGAAAAGGAGTGTTGGATGTGAAATATATTTTAATGAAATATTTTTTATTTCTCATTATCAATTCAGTGTAATAATACATGCTTATCGAACCTGTTTAATCTGATGAGCGAAGTGATTTTAGGGATAAGTAAACTGAAACTTATTTGGTTACTATACACTTTGTGCATACATTGAAGATGAGCAAATGATTTAATTCTGTCCGAGTGTCTGGCCGTCACATATGTCACATTTACATAACCCGAGACCGAAATTCAAGGCCCATCCCATTTAAATAGTTCAATTGATGGATGGATTTTTTTTTAAATATTGATTCCTGATGCCTTCCAGAGAAGAAATTGAATGACTGTATATTTGGTTTTTTTTAAATTACTGCATGATATCATAATGATCTTGATGTAAATCATATTAGTTCTCACGAAAGACTCTACTGCGACTCAGCCGTTACTTGAAGAATGCACTACAAACCGTTGCATCATTTAGTTTTTCAGCATTTTTTCAGATTATTGACAATGTCAAGAAGGTGTGTGCTTTATTGGAATAAGAGATGTATCAAACATCCTCACTTATATTTTCTAGATATACACATGTATGAGGCAAAGGTTGAAATCGACTAAACGAATTACAGTAAAACTCGGTTATAGCGAAGTCCTAGGGACCAATGGATTTACTTCGTTATATCCGTAATTCGTTATATCCGTATAACGAATTCGTAATAATAACTATAGCGAATTCACTATAGACATGTTGTCCTTCACAATACTACAATTTTTGCTATCTGAGGCTTACAATAAAATACGTTTTTTGATACTTTTAATATTCAGGTGTAAATTGAAAAATTCAAGTGGAAATAACTTCATTCAAACCATAATGTGAAATGGTAGTGCAAACTTTTTCAACTGTAAAGAAATTCGTTATAAAAGAATAACATTTCGTCATTATTCCCCTCTACGGGATTCAAAATCAGATCGATATATCCGTAAACTCGTTATATTCGAATTCGTTATAACCGTAAAATTTTGCAAAGATTTGTTAGGAATTTTACTGAGGACTCCAGAAAACTTCGTTATATCCGAGATTTCGCTATATCCGTGTTCGTACTAAACGAGTTTTACTGTACGTAGAATATGCGATTAACGACTGTAGCCGTCAGCATTTTGCATTCTTCGAACAAATCAGTTACAGAGTCTAACAATTAGGGGTTTTCATATGTTACGGGTACGAAATCTAACGGACATCGATTGTAGATGGAAGAGATGTGGTGTGGTACAAAAGAGGATGTAAACAACAGTAATCTTGACAATTTATGTACTGGTTTGTACCGATTTGTGCTTAATCTCAATGATAAGTAATGGAAAAAAGTATATTAATGTTGTTTTACTTTCTGACAGCTTGTAAAATCGTGAGGAACAACTTTAGGCTAAATACAAGTGATTGATTTTGATAATTATTATAAGTAAAACAACCAGAAGTTATGGCGTGTATTTTGGGGGTTTTATTATTGCACAAAATGTCATGTTAAGGTTTTTTTAGATTCTGAAATAACACCCAAAAAAATCCAATTAACTTAACTATTGATGATCGAGTAAAGTCCTTCCCTTATATAAATATGTAAGATAGAAAAAATTATTTCCGTATATTAAGATATAAAATTAACGTTCGCTCTTAAATAAAAAAAAATTCGAAGCTATTATTATAGATGTCCAAAAGTTTAATTTTTAAATATTAAAATATACATCTATTTGGGGTAAAGGGAACAATCTCAATATAAAGACAATTATCAATATATGATTTTACAAAGTGAAATGGATAGATTAATTTTATCATTAAATGTAAAATTACACATCAAAAGTAGGGGACTTTCCAGTACTCCTTTTAAAAGGTTACGGTTATTACATAAAAAAGAACATCAAATCAACAAATCTTTTGAAATTGAGATACAATTGATATTGAATTAAATTAATATATTGATATGCAATTTCAAATAACAAATCAGGTACAATAGATACACGGTTTGTTACGTTACTTGCAAGACTTAAAAAAGGAATCTCGAGATTCCAATAAGTTCAATAAAAGTGAATTTCTATAAATATAATTTCTCACTAAAATAAACAAACTTAAAAATATTGATTACTATGACATTCTGGATAGTCTGGTAACATCTACAATATCATATAGCATAATTTTCAAAACGCCTAAGTTTTTATAAGTTTTCAACGTGGTCTACGATAACTGCTTGAATATCCATGCATGTAGTTGTACGTATTTGTCAGTAAAACAAACAAAATAAATGTAATATGTTCAGGAAACCATTCAGATCATTTATCAATTCTCATTCTCGTCCCTTGACACGCCAATCCAGATTATACATATTATTTTGAATGTTGTCTTTCTGCATTTAAATAACAACGCCACCATCATATTTATCTAAATAATCTCTTCGACATCTATATAGAGATGACTGGCTACTTCATTATCACATCAACGTCTGCTCCATAATTTAATAAAGTTGAACAATGCTTTCATGTCTGTTTTGCCACGCAACAAAGAGAGAACTGGTTCGATGTGTCTTGCATAATTTAATATCAGTTCTATTATTCTGTAATACTGTTACACGTATCATGTCCACTTCGACAATCTTTGTCACATTAATTATTGTCTGTTGCATTACTAAGAAACAGTTGTACCGTGCTCTCTTGCCCCTTTCAATAACTTTAAAAAAGAGGACTGGCTTCAATTTTTTTTCACATAAATTAATGTCTGCTCCATTACTCAGTAAATGTTTTATGGTGCTATCATGTCCTTCTACACATGCTATGTAGAGAGGACTGGCTCCGTCTTTCGTACATAAATTAACGTTTGCTCCATTATTCAGTAAAAGTTGTACAGTGCTATCATGCCCGTTTTGGCAAGCTATGAAGAGAGGACTGGCTCCGTCTTCCGTAGGTAAATTAATGTCTGCTTCATTATTTAGTAAACGTTGTACAGTGCTATCATGTCCTTCTACACAAGCTATGTTGAGAGGACTGGCTTCTTTCTCCGTACGTAATTTAATGTCTGCTCCATTATTCAGTAAAAGTTGTACAGTGCTATAATGCCCGTTTTGACAAGCTATAAAGAGAGGACTGGCTCCTTTCTCCGTACGTAGATTAATGTCTGCTCCATTTTTCAGTAAAAGTTGTACCATGCTATAATGTCCTTCTTCACAAGCTATGTAGAGAGGACTGACACCGTATTTCGTACATAAATTAATGTCTGCTCCATTATTCAGTAAAAGTTGTACCGTGCTATCATGTCGGTATTGGCAAGCAGTGTAGAGAGGACTGACTCCGTTCTTCGTACATAAATTAATGTCTGCTTCATTATTTAGTAAAAGTTGTACAGTGCTATCAT
>WFKH01010211.1:44720933-44741462 GCA_016163765.1 Magallana hongkongensis
CTCAGTACCCTCAGTGCCGACCTCAGGGTCTCTCAGGGCTTCCTCAGTACCCTCAGTGCAAACCTCAGGGTCACTCAGGGTTTCCTCAGTACTCTCAGTGCCGACCTCAGGGTCTCTCAGGGTTTCATCAGTACTCTCAGTGCCGACCTCAGGGTCTCTCAGGGTTTTCTCAGTGCCACTCAGGGTTTCCTCAGGGTTTTTTGATAGTCTCAGGGTTTTTTCATTACAGTAGTGTAAATTAATGTCTGCTCCATTATTAAGTAAAAATTGTACAGTGCTATCATGCCCTTTTTGGCAAGCGATGCAGAGAGGACCGGCTCCGTCTTCCGTAGGTAAATTAATGTCTGCTTCATTATTTAGTAAAAGTTGTACAGTGCTATCATGTCCTTCTAAACAAGCTATAAAGAGAGGACTGGCTCCGTCTTCCGTAGTTAAATTAATGTCTGCACCATTATTCAGTAAAAGTTGAACAGTGCTATCATGCCCGTTTTGTCAAGCTATGTAGAGAGGACTGGCACCGTCTTTCGTACGTAAATTTATGTTTGCCGCTTTACTCAGTAAAAGTTCTGCAGTGCTATCATGCCCGTTTTGACAAGCTATGCAGAGATGACTGGCTTCGTCTTCCGTAGGTAAATTAATGTCTGCTCCATTATTCAGTAAAATTTGTACAGTGCTATCATGTCTATTATGGCAAGCAATAGAGAGAGGACTGGTTCCGTCCTTAATACATAATTTAATGTCTGCTCCATTACTCAGTAAACGTTTTACCGTGCTATCATGTCCTTCTACACAAGCTATGTAGAGAGGACTGGCACCGTCTTCCGTAGGTAAATTAATGTCTGCTTCATTTTTAGTAAAAGTTGTACAGTGCTATCATGTCCTTCTAAACAAGCTATAAAGAGAGGACTGGCTCCGTCTTTCGTACATAAATTAATGTCTGAAACATTTTTCAGTAAAAGTTGTACCGTGCTATCATTTCCTTTTTTACAAGCTTTAAAGAGAGGACTGGCACCGTCCTTCGTACGTGAATTAATGTCTGCTCCATTATTTAGTAAAAGTTTTACAGTGCTATTATATCCCATTTTACAAGCTATATGGAGAGGACTGGTTTCCTTTTGATTGCTAAACTTAATGTCTGCTCCATTATTCAGTAAGAGTTGTACAGTTTTATCTCTTCGAGTTTCACCTGGTTCTTCATGATCATAATCTCCGTATCTCTGGGTATCATTACCAACTGCTAGCAGTAGAGGGGTCCATATTTTCCAGGTGCCACAATTTGGTTTTATTTTGACTCCGATCTTTATTAATTCATTAAGTATTTCATAATTATGGTATACGCTTACGATGTGAATAGGTTGAAGATTTCCATATGTATTTTCCCAGTTATTTTTCAAGGATTTTTTACACGATCTTTGGAAAATATATGAAACAATTTCATTGATCCATTACAATACAAGCAAGGAACTGTCAATGGAATTAGCTGGGATTTGTTGTAGAGTGTTTAAACATTCAAGTGAAAAATCCGTATGACTAAGAACAATCAGTGCAAATAGGGGTGTTGTGTTCATTTCTATACCAATGAAAGCAAGTTTCGACACATAATTGTTTTATTTCGCTACGTAAATTACGGGGATTTTCAAGTCTATGTTTTTTATTTTTAGCATATGTAGTTTTTCAGGATTCTTTTGAATCATTTATTTCAATACTTTGATCATCTTTTTCTTCATCATCCAAGGATTGAGAACCACATCCATAAAGCGATTACCGATCAGTTCGTTTAAAAACCTTTCTCCAAGTTTCTCTATGTAATTATCACTTAAATAGAAAGTGAACGGGTCCTTGAGTTCTTCACAATCCCATAATCGTACTCTTTTTCTGAGTAAGCCGATATCAGCGTATTCTATTGTTTCATCAGGATATTCTGTTACGAACACATGAGTTATAACTTTCATCACAAAACCATGACAAAAACGATACTTGTCACCAACATTTATGACCAAAAAATCCTTCAATGAGTTGAGATTATCCTTAATATCTGAAGGTGGCGTGTTCTCTGGTAATCTAGACAGTTTTAACGTGTGTTTAAATTTGTTTTCACTGTCTTCATTTTCTAACAGATCATTTGTGCAAAGATCATCGTTAAAAAGAAAAAAGAGAGCCAAAGCACAATTTTTACCTTGGTTTTTCTTTTTAAACTCTAATATTACATTTTTTAGCACTGTTCCAGGTTCGGAAAAAAATAGTATATCCTTATTTTTGTATTCTTTGCTAGAATATAATTTACACAATAACGGGAAATATCTTTCTACTTCAACTATCTTATCGCACTTATTGTCAGATAAATTCATATCGGATGTATATCTAGTCAAAATCTGACGTTTTTCATCAACGGATAATTTGTATTTCTCATTATCGATGTCTACAATATCTAATTGATTCAGGAGATAACGTGGGACTCTAGTATTAGACATTATATTGTTTCTACACGACATCAGAAGCTTTGCTCTTATTAAATAGTACTTTAATATTCCCTCACACATTTGCCATGAATTTATCAATATTTCATTACAAGATTCTTTTCCAAATGGATCATTAAAAACAAAAAATGTTTTTCCTTTTGGAAATGATTGTAAAGGTTGAGCTAAGTCTTCGAATTGTTTTACTCGTCTTACGGCCCAGCCCTCTTCTCTGTATTTAAGTGCAATATGTTAAATAATAGCTGACATTCCAGATCCTGAGTGACCAGTCACAATAACCAGGTCCCTGCTTTTAATTAATTTTTTTACTTCTTCACACGCCTTTGTTGAAATAAAACAAGAGTCGTCCTGTTTCCATTGGTCAAACATGGCTTTTTCATTGGGAAATTCTGGAATTTAAAAAAATAGAAATAAATACATTATAGAGAATACATGTGGAACGTCATATAAATTAATAACAAGCAAGTGAACATTATTGTCATATTATCCAATTAACAAGTCGATTTGTCGAAAAAAAAACCAAGATGATAAATGATGATAACTGCATTACATTAATTAGGCATTAAACATGGACATAACAGGACATAATTATAATTCAATCTATAATATTTAAAACATGTTAGTTACATACCCTTAGAATATAGTTTGCATATTAAAAGGAATACACACTTCTACGTTAATATACATTTTTGATAGATTGATATGAAACCTATTACACATTTTTTTTGGTAAAGATTGATTTAAAATATGTACATGTTTGTTCACTTTATGTTCACATTATCTGGGTTTTTTTTTATAAGTCATCAATGATTTCAAAAATATTTAAGTTATTTAGAAAACAAAATAAATCCTGCACGCGGGGGGGGGGGGGGGGGGGTCGTTTTCAAGCATCGGTCGATAGAACCAAAGCTGAAATGAGCTTGCTTACTGTTTATGGGATGACAAATGTTCGCCAATGATTGATTGAAAGACTTGGATGAAAATGTAACTTCTTTTAAATAAATGTGATTACTTTTCATTTTTAATTTGCGATACCAATCACAGAATTAATTGCCAATAATCTGATTCTAAATTTGAATTGTTTAAATATATCTTTTATATGCTTAACTTATATGACCTGCTACATATTGTTTATTGTTTGTTTTCGTATTTTTTGGAACGTGATAAAACAATGAAAAAAGTAAGAAACAAATTTAAATAATATTTTTAAAAGGAAGCGACGAAGTCCATCTTTTATGACTTTCAGAATACACTCTACCAGCAGTGTAAGCGGCAAGCGGGCTACCCACTCGGCCTTTTATTTCGATGACAAATGGAACTTAGAGCATCGGTACCGGTGGAGCGAATTTCGATATGGATTGAAAATTGACCCCGATGTCATTTTTAAACGGTAAATATTGAGATCGATAGTGTTGAAAAAAGACCAAGAAAAATTGAAAATTTTGATCATGATCTTTCTAAGTTCAACAGCAAACAAGCACAATAAACGAATTGATATTCAGATCTTGTATTTATTAAATACTTTTTTTTTTTTTTTTTTTTTTTTTGATTAACATGATTACATGTTTTAACATTCAGTCGAAAAAAAAATGAAATAAATTCAATGATTGTGCATGTATTTCAAATTATTATATTAATATATCAAATATGTATTAAATATTTCCTCATAAATAACATTTTCGTGTATATTTCCTGTAGAGAAATTAAAATTCGAAAATTGTGTTTTATATATGAATTGGTATACATGCATATGGTTGCACTGTCATGATGTAAATTTTAAATTTACCGATTGGCAGTATATACAAAATATACAACATGACAGCACGATAAACTACTAGGATTCAATTTAGTGAAACAATTTTTTTTATATTTGCTGGACGTGTGTACAAATGTAAATAATAAATGTCATACTTAAGTATTGTTTAATTTGATTTTAAACTCACCAAGTGAATTCAAATTTTGATATTGTTTATTGTTAAGAAGGCTTTGCAGAAAAACGGGACTTTTCCCGAACGAGAAAATGACATTTAAATACCCGTAACGCATGAAGGATCTTTCGTAACATAGACAAACTTACACAGACGATTATATTTACATTACGGAATGCAAAATACACCTTTATCATCGAACACGACAAGGCCAATTCATCATATTATAGATGCGGATAGGAAGATGACCATATTTTCTGTATTTTTATCTTAACATAAAGTAACTTGATTTCAACTGACCAGCGTGTTCAAAATGTAATTCTTTGAAACTTGGAGATTTTCAAAATCGTTTCCGTTCGCTCTTGATTGTTATTTATTCATTGCGCATTTCAAAATCATGGAGATAAAAACTTAATCCTGATAATAAGGTGACTTATTCGTACATATTTTCATCTACCTATAGTTTTATCGCTGATTCATACTTTTTTGTATGACAACTTGTACATGCATCTTTAAAAAGATATATTTTCCGTAACAATATACACCAATGTTCCTGATTGATGAGCTTGTTGTTTTGAAATCCCTCGTTCAGCAGAAGATAGTAGTACGATTCATGTTTAAAACGGTTTTAAGCAGTAATTAACGTTGGAAAAAAAATGATACACATATTTGAAAAAAAAATATACTGACAAATATTTTATTAATTAAATTTTTATGCAATTAAAAAAAATAATACATAAAATAATTTATACCAATTTTCATAATTTATTCCGGGATTTGAACCTTAAAGAGACATGGTGACGCTCAAATTGTTGATTTAGCAAATATCAAATTATTACGCAATTTCCACATATTTCATATACTAGTATCATATGATGAAAAATTATAGTGTTAAAAAGTGAATACATGTATATCAAATTAAAAAGAGAACTAAGCGTTGGACCGACACATAATTATATATAAATATTGTCAATCCCTTAAGCTCCATAGCCACGCAAGGGTAATGGAATATAAATACTGCAGCGTAGCATAAATCATGAGCCACTGACCTCTATGAAATCTGATGTCTTCAAGAACTACATATTCGTTTAGATGCACTCTCGATAAATGTGTATTTCTTACTTCAGACATTGAACAACTTCAAATTATTATAACTGTTTCCTCATTGTGTCAATCCAATTGCAACTAAACTGTGAAACTCAAATCATTTTCCAAAACAAATCGGTTCGTTTACATGTGTAATTCCTAAATGAAGGTTAACAAGTTGTAAACTGATATATGATGATTTATAATGCGTGAAACCTTCTATATAATAAAATTCACTAAATTTCTTTATATTTCCGTACTCATAATCAAAAAGTAAAACATCTATTTGAGTCACTGTGTTACTTTAACAAAAAAGTCAATGTCATTGATCGGCCAGTCTGCGTTACCACACGACTTTACCAGACACAAAAAAATATGCAAAGATTTAACACACTGTTCGTAAATTTCGGGGATATTCATGTTGTTTTCAAACATTTGGATTTTTAAAAAATGCCTCTTTGAAACAAAAATCGGGAATGGTAGTTTTCAAGAAAAATATCTTCCTTTTTATGTTCACGTTAAATTAATTTTGTAGCAAGTTTTTCACAAAACCTAGGAAAACCCTTTTAAAAATCATGAAATCTGTCACATTTTTCTGTATAACCATTTTACAATTCCATTAATAGTCAAATAAAACATGAGAAAAAATGTCCAGATATAACTAGAGATATTGTGAGCAAGCTTACAAATGGTACATCCCACTAAAAAATATAATAACTTAGATATTTCTCTATTGGAAAATAATGAATGGATCATTTTTCTTACAGTGACCTTGAACTTGCACAAATTACCAAAGCTCAAGGTCAGGACATATTAAAAGGTCACTAGCAAACTTTGTATCAAATAATAGCTTCTAATAATTTTCCATTACAAAATATGACATAAACAGGAACTAGGGATTTGTGTAACAATGACCTTGAAATTGACCAAATGACCTTGGATCAAGTGATGACACGCCCTCAGATCATTAGCAATCTTTGTATGAAGTACGAACGTTTCTCCATAAGTAAGATATGGAAGTATGAACCGGAAACGAGTGTTGCACTTGTCCTTTCAGTGACCTTGAACTTGCCTAAATGACTTTGGTTCAAAACCCTGACACACATCAAGGCCATAAGCAATTTTTGTGTGAAGTATGAACTTTCAATGTTTCTTCATAAGAAAAATATGAACCGGATACGAATTTTGCACCTGTCCTTCCAGTGACCTTGAACTTTCCCAAATAACCTTGGGTCAAAATCATGAGACATCGCAGGTCTTAAGCAATCTTTGTGTAAAGTATGAACTTCTAATGTTTCTACAAAAGTAAGGTATGGATCGGGCACGAATTCTGCACTTTTTTCTTCCACTGACCTTGAACTTGCCTATATGACCTATGTTCAGATTCCTGATACACCCCCAGGTCATATGCAATCTTTGTGTGAAGTTAAAACTTCAAACTTTTCTCCATAAGAAATATATGGATGGGACACGAATTTTTCACTTTTCCTTCCAGTGACCTTGAACTTGTCCGAATGACTTAGGCCAAAGTCATGACACATTGTCAGGTCATAAGCAATCTTTGTGTGAAGTATGAACTTTCAATGTTTCTCAGTAAGAAATATATTGACCGGTCATGATTGCACAAACAGACAGACGGACAGACAGACAGAAAAACGGACAGACGATCAGGGTGATTACTATACCCCCCAAAACTTTGTTTAGGGGGGCATTATAATTTTGCATTTCTTTATAATATAATATAGATCTGCATGTAAAAAATATTGACATCGAAATCTTTAATTTTTTTTAATTTTATCTGCAACAGCTTTAGGGAAAAAAGCTATTGCACCTTCTTTTCTTGGTGGGTGTTAGCGGCAGCCTGTAGCTCCTGGTCTGAAAAAATTCGGATGGACGACATAGGAGCTACAGTGCCTCTCATAGTAAATAAACTGCAATTTAGGGCGCACAAAAATTTGCGCTAATTTGGGACTGATTAACCTTATTTACAATGTACACACAAATTCTGTGGAAAAAATTAGTACCATTAAATTTGTCATGCAATTTACTACTAATACCGTCTCTTTACATGCTTCAGAGTTTCTCCGAAACTGTTAACCTACCTTGGAAAATAAAATTGTTCAATTCAATTTGAAATTAACTTTACGGGGCTGGTGATGTTGATTATTAGAATATCAGAGGCAAGTAAAGTGATGCTATCTGTAGTAAAATGTCCGAGGATTTTATTTTAGAATGAAATAGTTGCACATACTGTAAGGTGTTCGGAAATAAGATCATTGTAGCTCCCATGTCGTCCATCCAATTTTTTCGGATCGGGAGCTACAGACCTGCAGCTAGGTGGGTGTCAATACAACATTTCAAAGTTTCAAAAGTTCAATATGACATATTATTATTTTTGTTCTTACATACACCCGGTTTATTAAAACCGAGATTATCTAAATTTTGTATTTACACATATGCAGTAAATAACAAATTAAGAGAAAAAGGTTGTCATCTAGTTTTTAAAATTTATCTCCTCTAACATTTGTAATTTTAGTATTTTGGAAATGTTCGAGATTTGATACATTCTGTACACGTATATTTTCATGCATATTTATCCCTGAATGATGCTGTAGTGTTTAAATCTATTGTGAAAACCGATATTTTTCAGTAGTTTATTTTGCTTTGAAAATATGCTATTAGGATAATACAGCATGTAACCAAATAATTATTATCAGGTCTTATTGACCCTCTGATATTTTTATTATAACATTTTTTAAATGTTAGATATAATTTTCAAAAGGTATTAAAGCATTTCTTTTTCTTTAAATGTGTTTACTACATTTCTTAACTAAGTCTTTCTTTAACCTGTGTAGAGCGTGAACAATATCTTTTATGCAATAAATCGTCACGTTAATATTAACACTATTCGATACCACAAAGAATTTGAAAAAAATTAACAAAAAACAACAAACAACTTTTTACGTAATCAAATGAAAATCAGTTTAAAAAGCTTTCTGATGTCCCATTTATTCAATTACTGTCAGGATAACGGATTAGAGCTGCTTTTGCTCTGTCCACGCTACATTCCCGGAATAAATTATGAGAATTGGTATAAACTATCAAAAAAGAAACCCTGTCCATATGAATTTACGTAAAATGATACCCAGTGCGACCCTGGCTTGGACGCTTGTTTAGTGTTTGCAATAAATCCAGCAGGGATTGCCGTTAGGTCAAATGGGAAGTTGTCCTCTGCAAAAACCCCTAAATCTCTTGATTGTTAAATTGGATCGATATCTATCAGTCTTTGCAACTGGGTCTTGTTCATTGTATGAGGATATCTCTTGCTTTGTTTATCTCAAAATAGCCTGGTGTTTCCACATACAAAACACATGTAGCTGCCTCTGGTAATGGTTTGTTGAACTGACAATCTATGCGCAAATTTCCATGTTTTAACAAGTTTAAGTAATGTCCTGTTTGGAATTGTGGTTCCACGTCGAATGCGTATAAAGCTGTGTCATCTGCAAAGTCACTTCGGTCCATGTCATTCCCACTATCTGTCATCCATTTTCCTGAAGTTTAAAAAAAATTGACGAAGGCAGATACTGTTGAATAACCAGTCGATTTGTCAAAACTTAATCGTATAGGATTTCCACCCACAGGAAGGCCATCTAATGATAGGGTAATTTGATTGAGGTCATAATGTTTGAAGTTCCAAGGAGAAAGGCTTAAAAAACCACTGACAGCTAACGAGTTAACGAATCCAATGACGCAACGGAGTGGTCGAATTCCATTTACACAATTATCTCATGTAAAATTTACTTGACCCTTGGGAATTGACATCATTTTAACTTCTGTCTTAGTAAAGGAGTATTTTGCATTCGTAGATTCTAAGACTTGAGAATGTGCATAAATCACCGCTGGATTGACTTGTACTTTGCATATTTTCAAAATCATTTCTTCAATTTCTATAAAATATCCTCCAGATGAGTGCGTTGACATGAGGTAAAAGTCTGGCTTTGATCGGTAGAATTTTATTGTTAGCCCAACCTGATTTATTACGTATTTTTTCTAAACCAAATAGGTCATGGTATATATATTGGACCTTGTAAATCTACCCTCTTTCCGTTAGAAAAAAGTTGTGTCCTTTGGTAAAGCCCTGAATTCGGTCCACTTATAGCATTGGCATCATCAAGGTAACCAGGTGTATCTTTTATCCAAAGCTGTGAGGAAAGCTGAGATCTTTTAGCATCTGAACCATATCTTAGAAGGCATTGTATAAATGCCTTGTACGGATATTGTCCTGACGTAGAGGACACCTGTTTGTTTTGAATCGATACATCTACCTGCGAAAACAATGATTGTAGAGTTAAGTTTACCGGGCCAACTTCGTCAGGTAAAGAAGGTTCAGTTTTTTAAGCTTGCATTTTAGAAACATTTTTGATCGATGCATATCTATATATTCCATTGCGTTTTGACTTCCAATGCTAAACTCTATAGGAGAATTTGAAGATAATTGAGAAATTGGGCGATATTCCTGAAAGTATATTTTTTCCACTGCAGTTTGTGTTGGTGGTACTTCAAAAACAGAAAGTTGGCTTGGTTGTGCTTCAAACATCTTTTAAAATCGCTTCTTTAAATTTCAGTCAAATATATCTGCCAAAGTCTTCTTCCTCTTCTTTTTCCTTTTGCTTTCGTTTTCTTAACTTTTTTCTTTTTGACTTTTTACGTTGCTTCTGTTCAGTTCTTGGTCTGTGATTGATCTTTTTCACCAGTTTCCTTTATTTATATACTGGTCGGTTCTGTCGTTGGAGAGTCAGCTTTGCTTGCTCTACAACCTGCTGTGCGGGACTGATCACAGTTAACTTTTTCTTCTGATGACTCGAGTCTTGGTCACGCTTGTCTTCAATTGGAATCATGAAAGACGATGGAGATGCTGTTATTGATCCACCATGTTGGTTGGAATGGTTGGTTGGAATAAGATGGTGGCATACTGTAACTATTATGATGGCCTGACACAAATCCTTTATAGAATTGAGCCCATGTTTGAGGATTTGGAAAATAAGTTTGTGATGTGTTCATTTCTACAGATTAGTCCAAAACGGATATGGTTTAAGATGGAGTGTAAGCGACACTGGTTGATGTAGAAATGACACAACGTTTTCATTTACATCTTTTATATAGAAATGAATATCTTCAACAACTATCTTTGAAACAGGTTTGTACTGCATATCCGGAAACGTAACAGAAAAGCCAGAGTTTACCACTGTACACCAAAATCTTCTTAGTAACGGATGCATTGACCCATCAATTATTGAATCGCCGCATATGTCGCAATACAAATAAATATGCTCGTGAAAAAGAGCAGATGTTTCCGTACTGAAATCCACCAAAGACACCATCTATTTGCCTGTTAAATTAAGAGGTTTAAGTAAGTGCACTTGAAAGTCATAAGGTTTGTTTTGAGGAAAATATTTGCTGTGTCTATCGCTGTTAAAAACCATATACATGCTCATGTTTCTGGCTTCAAATGCTAATAGTTTTTGATTTCTTGCTCAGAAACCCACTGGTTATATTTATCAGGCCATCCTTCAAATTTTACAAGCAACTCTACCTTTCCATTTTTTTTTCCTCTTGCGAATTTTGTTCTCAATTAACCATAGTGAATCCTCATCCTTATTCACTCTAATTAGTTCATTTTGATAAAAATGTCCTTGAATTTCTTCCCCTGAAAAATCTTCCAAATTATACATAGGTACATGTATTTCCTGAATCAGAAACCGTGTTTTTACTTTTAAAAGTTCAGATGTCCATCTTTGCTGATATCGTCGTTCAAAGGGCATTTTCTTGTAACTTATACGAACAAAGTTGCCTTTTTTAAACTTGAAATGTTGTTTGTAAAATCGTATTTTTTTTTCTCAGTTTTACTTTTTTACTGGTTTTAAATACAGATATGCCCATAGATCAGCACTGTTTTCCTCGGTTATATCTTGCGCTGCCTGCGTGTTTAACGATCTATGGGGAGTCTTTGGATCTTTTAAATATTTTTGTAATGTTTTTTTAACCTCAGATCCTGTTTTTAATTTCAAGGGTTCAACCCAAAGGTAGCGTGAGAAAACATCAATTACAATTAGTAAATATCTGTTTCCATCATTCTCATTCATCCACGTAGAAAAATCCGCGAGGTCAACATCGTATTGTTCGTTTTTACCAGAAACAACAACTTTTGCTGGACGGTATGAACGCTTAATGGGTTTTTGCAAATTGTTATTGTCATTTTCTATATCCATTTTTTAATACGATAAAGGCTAGGTGTTTTACCTCCCTTTTTACGTAGAGCTTGGTAAAGCTTAGTAGGACTGGAAAAAGAACCTGCATGCTGGGGCCTGTAATACGCATTTTGGAGCAAGGAGTCGAAATTAGTTCTCGTCATTATCACAGCCTTCCCTCAGCTTGATTAAAATTTGGAACCAATTTGAAAAGGTGTTTAGCTTCTTTGTCGGTTTTGTAACAGTTCTCCCACTACTCTTGACAACGTTTGTTTAAGGAAAAGGTAAAGACGCTGGTCTCTGGAATTGTATTCAATGACACATAATCAATCCATTTAGGGTACACGTCTTCGACTGTAATGTTTTCACAATCCCTTTCAAAATTATCTAAACTTAATTCTGCTATGTTTTGTTGAGTATAAATAGTGTATGACACTATAAAATCTAATATATTTTCTAGTTTGTTTAAAGCTAATGTTTGGTACACTTCATCGATTTTACTCCTCTCCGCTGGTCATATTCCTGAATGTTTCGTTTTGATCAATATTCTGGGCTATTCTTCTAAAAAACATCCAACGGTAAAGGTTAACCTCAAAACGTTTTATAGAGTCATGAAGTCTCTGTTCTCGGAGTTGTAGAAACGGAACAGGTCCGCGCACACAGATAATTGCGTAATATTCAGTTGATAACAGAAAGGATGACTGCACTTAGCGCCAGGTTTTGGGCCCTTTTCGGTCGCTTCTGTTGCGTTTATTTCTTAACATAGTATCACTTTTGTTAATTTTTTAAAGAGTCTAGTCTATTTCCAACATGAATTAAGATTTTAGACTGTGATACAATAAGCTCATTCTATGTTTTTCTCCTTACAACTTTCGAAAAAAGGAGAATTTTTGCTTGTCTGCCCTTGACCAAACATTAGATCGATATTAATATGCATGAGAGGTGGAGCTGACATTATCAGAATGGTACTAAAATTAGACTAGCATGAATAACAATGCTATGTATAAAAGTTTATGTGATCACTCTTTCATCATAACCCTATCTATTCCATATGGTACAAGTATATTATTTACTATGGTTTCAACAATTTGACCACGCCCAGGAAAGTACAGAAGTCTTTAAATCAATGCTTGACAACTTGACGTGTTCGAAAACATTGTCCTAGTTAGCACATAACACGCTACCTTACACGCCACGTGATAAAATTTTGCATTCACAAAGTTACCTGAGGTGAGAAATCACGTGGTGAATTATAATATTCAACATGCATCAACCCTTGGTTACAACATGGAAAGCGAAAGTAAGAAGAAACAGTTTTTTCTCATTTTAACCATGAGCGCATGTTTGTCTATTAATCTCCTTTTGACATAACTTTGATAATGCAAATATACAACTACTGTTAAACGGAGAACAATAGACAAACATGCGCTGACTATGAACGAAGTCAGTTTAAAAGTGGGCGTCCTCATTATCGTATGGAGATTCAAGAAATCGTGATGACTCCCGCCTATGAAAACAAATTCGTACTTGGTAACAACATACTTTTATGTAACGCAGTTACGTAAAGTTGCAGTTTAGATGTGGACCATTTCTGCAATTGAAAGAAAATTTCTTTTTTTTAAAGTTTATTTTCTCGCAAATATCTCATGTCCTTAAGTGCAGTCATCCTTTATAAATAATCTCACAATCCAAAGTATCATTTGTCTGTTTGAAGAATGGTTCTGTATTGTTATAAACAGGGCATTGGTGTTGATTTGCTGCTAACTGTATGTTTCTAACAATCGATGTTACAGTGATATAAAATAAAATAATAACACCAACAATATTAACACATTTAGAATATCTTGAAGCAGTTCCAAATATATTATGGCTTTCTTGAGATGTACCTGGAATGTCCAGTTCGGTCTGCATGTTTGACTTAATATGTGGTTGATGATATCGTAGTAAATATTAATAAGATATTTTACAATGGCAGATGCTCCTCCCACAGTACTTAAACGAGCATTTATAATTCTTTATTGGCAATTATGAAGGTAAAACATGGAAAAGGTGGAGTCAATAAAAGTTTATTTCTATTCCCTCATTAACACGGTTGCATTGACTCGTACGTACGTCACCACCCTCACATTGTTAGGGGGCGGAGAAGGGCGGGAGTGTTTTTGTTCGGGGTCGGGAATCTTTTGAATTTCAGCTCTTGCTCCTATTGTGGGAAATTGAATTGGTTTTATTGTGTTTGAAATGACAAGACACCCTACTAACAGCCAGACTGAAATTTACACGCCCCATTTATCGATTGATCATAATCTCCAGCGGCTGAAACTGACAAGAAACTGACAGGACTGAAATTGACACGCCCTGTTTATCGATTGGTCGAAACCTACAGCGCCCTAAGAAAAATCACGGACTGCTCGAAATAATCATGATGATGTCAGACTCAAAGTCTAACAGGGGACGATTTGTCTAGTTCTTTTAGTAATCGTACTTAAGTGCATTAACAGTAATTTAGTGAATTTAACTTACTTTTCATAATTAATTTATTAATTAGTTAAGAGAAAGATGTAAATATAAACAATTAAATGTTTTCTTTGATGATTCATGCGGGTTATGTATTTTTTCTGCAATGTCACTACCTTCATATCCCGAATGAATCACCAAAGAAAGCATTTTATTGTTTAATTAAACCCCCGCCTCTCTCTCTCTCTCTCTCTCTCTCATATAAACTATTATCTTGATATCTTAATAAGAGCTGCAATACCCTTGCGTCCCGAAAACCAATTTGTCTTTTCAGTTATTACAATATTTCAAACCTTTTAGCAGACGAAAATGAAATGCAATGTAATATTGAGATTAAAATCTTTTATTTTTTTTTATAGTATACAGACAGACAGACAGAACACCACTTTCTCACAGACTCTCACACACAGCAAGTTGGTATAATGTATTGATATACACCTACATATATAGATACACAAAGTACAAATATTCTCAAAGAAAAGAAGAAAATCACAACCTTTGTTATTATTGTGTAAATTAAATATTTATACAGGAAAGAGACAACTCCATGATGACCATCTCTTTTTAAAGTCTTCATTAGTAAAAAGTTTCATTTCAATATTGTAGTAAGTTTGTAAGTAGGACATTAATGTTGCAAAACATAACTTTAAGTCTTTTCTCGGTTTTTGAAAATATATTTCTTTACCAATATAATTATCAAATTAACTACATAATCCATATCTAGATTACCCAATAATACACTCTGGATATCAAATGGTATTCTCTTGCCATATTTTTTAAATATATAGTCAGACAAATTAGTCCAAAGACTCAAGATTAGTGGACATTGGTAAAATAAATGCTTAAAAGTTTCAGGTTCCAACCTACATATTGAACATAGGTTATTGTTTTTTTATCTTAGAGAGATACAAATATTTATTTGTACCTAAAATTCTATGAATTATTCTGTAATTAAACCATACCAGTTTTGTATTTTGTGTGATTAACCTTGAATTCCTATATATGTAGTTCCAATAAAAGTCTGGTTCAAGATTTAAGTCAGTAGCCCATTTAGATTCACATATTGGCCTATGTTGTAATTTAGAAATAAAGAAGTCATATAGTGTTCTTGATCCTTTTTTATCTTTACACAAAATTTTGATACATTCCAACTGATATGGTTTCACTATTAATTCATGCGAAAATTGCCTGATACTGGGCCAGGAACTTAATATAGCCTTTTTTAAGCCTTCATAATTGGTAAAAGGTAGCTTAATTAGGTATTCATTTGTTAATTTTTCATAACTAATAAAATTTCCCTGCTTTTCCAGCAGATCATACAAAATATAAAAACCCTTTTCATATAAAGACTTGTAAAAAATATAACTATTTTGCACACTAATCATCTCATTAAACCACAAAGGTTCTAATAAGATATCACGTTCACATTTTGGCTTTATAGAGTCCAAGAATTCAGCAAAGTAAAAAAGAGTTTCTTTCCAAAATAGATTTGATGTTGAAGTAGCTTTTTGTTTAGCGTACTGTGATCCAAATTGTATGAGATGAGCAGTGCTACAATTAATTATTTCATTGAAAAACATGGACTATTCCGAATTAGAGTGAAGAAGCCTTCTTATCCAAGTAAGTTTAAGAGCTTTTATATATGTATCAATATGAATCATTCTACATCCACCTTTCTCATAGTCCAACTGTAAAGTTTTTCTAGATACTTTATCAATTTTATTGCCCCAAATATATCTGTAGAAAACTTGCTCTAGTTTTTTAATCCACTGAGAATTTGGTTTAGGTAAGACTGTAAATAAATGGGTAAACTTGGATAAAAATAAACTTTTCACAACTGTTATTTTCCCAAGAGGAGAGATGTTTCTCTTTGACCATTGTGTTATTTCTTTGTGTACCAGATTAAATTTCTCATTAAAATTCAGATGTTCCATGTTTTCCAGATTAGCAGTATAAGTTACACCTAAAACTGCAAAAGGTTCACTAGTTAACTGTAGCCCAGTATTTTGACCAAGTAAAACTTGACTGTTAATCTTGGACCCTATCCAGATTGCTTTTTTTTTTATAAATATTAGGCTTAAGCCCTGGAAATTTTGAAAAATGGAAGAGTAGGTGAAGAGCAGACTTGAGAGATTTTTCTGATCAATCTAAAAACAAAACTGTATCATCAGCATACTGTTGTAGGCAAATTTTTTCTTTCCTTATTTTAATACCTTTAATATTTATATTTTGTCGTATCATGTGTCCCATGATTTCGACACACAGGTTAAAAAGATATGGGGAGACAGGATCACCTTGTCGACAACCCCTTCCAATTTCAAAAATTTCTGAGAAGATCCCATTCTGGATAACACATACAGTACCCGCAACGTTATTCTTTACAAGATAAACGATAGGATAGGATTCACGCACGATAGGATAGGATTAACGCACGATAGAACAGTATACACGCACGATACGATAGCATTAACGCACGATAGAACAGTATACACGCACGATAGGATAGGATTGATACACGATAGGAAAGGATAAACGATGTTCATGATAAACGTATAATCGCTTTAAACGATCTTCATGAAGAACCTGATAATGGCATAATTTGGGAATGAACACGTACGAATAAAGATTTACGTGGAATTTCTTTTTAGTAAAAATTGCTGAGTTGTTAATCATCGCTGCATCATTTATAGAATGTATAAAAATGACCAGTTAATTTTTTTTAACAAAAATTATGAGCTTAAATGATCAATAAATTTTCTGTATTGTTAACATTACTATCATTACCGAACACCCTAGCCTATCGCCGCGAATATTGCAGCCCGAGATCAAATCACACAGAAAATAGCGGGTTCAACTATAAAAATCCAACTCTTGTTTAAAGTTAATATAAAATCTAACATAAATACATTTCTTTCTGTATAAGAAAATGATGCATTAAAAGCGAATTATATAACATACAATTTAAATAAATATTTACGCAGATATACATTCCGCGTACGATTTGTTAACATCGTTTTCCTTACCACACACTCTAGCCGATTGCCGAGAACATTTCAGCCCAAAATCAAATATCACACGGAAAATAACGGGTTCAATAAATATACAACTCTGGTTTTAATTAAATATAAATTATATCTTAAACACTTTTGTTTCTGTAAAATATGATGGATAAAAAACTTGCTTACAGATATGATTTACATGTAATATTGGTTAATTTTGATCTAAAAAATAAGACATTAGTATCATGATAGATTGCTGGATAGGATTTTACAATTCTTGTTCGATAAATTTTCTTGTACGGCGCACTGAACGACTTGCAACTTTGAGATAAATTTATTTGCTTATGAAAAGGCACGAAACGATTAACACAATAGGATAAACGGTAAAACTGTTAAAATTGAACGATAAACCTGATAGGATTAACGCACGATAGGATAGGATTAACGCACGATAGAACAGTATACACGCACGATACGATAGCATTAACGCACGATAGAACAGTATACACGCACGATACGATAGGATTAATACACGATACGATAGGATAGGATTGTAAAAAATAACGCTGCGGGTACTGTAATTGTGCCTTATTGTATAGTACTGATATCCATTTGATACGTTCATGACCAAAATTAAAAAATCTTAAAGTATTATACATAAATTTCCAAGATATGGGGTCAAAAGCTTTTTCAAAGTCAATAATTAGTAAGATCATGCCTGGAATTAGTTTTTCTTTAGTGATGTGAAGTACATCATAGCCTATTAGCCTAGTATTTTCTCCAATAAACCTATCTTTGAGGAAGCCCTTCTGGTTATCATGGATTAAAAAGTCTAAAACTGTCTTTATTCTGTTTGCAATGCATGCTGATGCTATTTTATATGTAACATTAAGTGAAGATATCGGGCGCCAGCTACTCAGGTGTTCTCTTGGTTTATTTCCTTTTGGTAGTATTGATATTATACTATGTTTTTGAGTAATAGATAGTTCCCCTTTACTAAATCCAAAATTATCTAAAAGATCTAATCAAAAAATGGCCAATATACTTCCAAAAAATTTAAAGAATTCTGCAAAGAAGCCATCAATACCAGGGCTTTTATCGTTTTTCATTCCCTTCAAAGCAGCAAGGGCTTCCTCTCTAGTGATAATACCTTCTAATTTACATGACATATTATTATCTAGTAAGTTAACCTTTGTCTTATCAACTATTGTACTTATATCTACATCATGTAGTTTGTTATCACAACTTGAGTACAGATTTTTATAGAAGTTTTCAATTTCCGACAGTATGTCGGATTGATTTGTAATAGTATTACCATTGCTATGCATAAGTTTGTTCACTGTTTTATTTACATAATTTCTTTTTTTATCTAAACTTAAGAAATACTTTGTAGATTTTTCTCCATGCTCAATCCATTTTACTTTTGTTCTTACAAATAGTCATTTGTTATAATCTTTTCGAAACTCCTCCAATTTAGTTTGAGCAATAGATAATTTTTCTACAATTTCTTCGGATTGATCAAGGTTTCTTAATTCTTCCAGATGTTTAATTTCTTCTTCAAGGAGTTTAAATTTCTCATTTCGGATTCTCTTTTTATAGGAACAATAACTTATTGTGATTCCTCTTATGCGAAGCAATAGTTATTCAAAAAAGGATTGATCATTGATAGAAAATAATAGATGTTCGTCCTGAATAGAAGTGACAATTGAAAGATTGAAGGGAGGGGCAATATATTGTGCTTTTAGTTTTGATAATGTATCTTTAACTAAGTCAACGTATGTTTTGTCATGAAGAAGCGAGTTATTAAATTTCCAAAAACCCTTTCCTTTTTCGAATTTAGATAGAGAAATGTCGAGTTCAATCATTGAGTGGTCTGATCTATACCCAGGACAAATATCAGCTTTGTCTACTAAAGACATCAGCTCACTAGAAATTAAAAAGAAATCTAATCTAGCTTTTTGACCGGTTTTGTCTTAAACCATTGAGGCAACGCACTTTGAAAAAATTACGCACTTTGAAAAAATTTTTCAAAGTGCGTTAAATTTGGGAGAAAATTAACGCACTTTGAAAATTTTTTTCAAAGTGCGTTATATTTTGGTCCAAATCAACGCACTTTGAAATATTTTTTCAAAGTGCGTTATGATTGTAGACCAACATTTTTTTTACATCATGACACTTAACGCACTTTGAAAAAATAAAAAGGGATTTAATAGCGTCAGATCGTATTGACAAGGACGTTTCTCATGCGCTGATCCATACTGGATGAGCTTCCTACATAGAACATTAATCCTACTATCCTTTACAAAAATTTAGAATATTGGGAATCAAAATTTGTACATGACATTCATATTGCTTTCCCTTCCCAACTTCGCGGGTTATAAAGCGATGATTGTTCAAATCAATTTAACACCACATAAAAGAATAAACAATGAATTTTGAATTCATTTTTTTCTTAAACAAACTAGTATTATTATTAATAGACGTTAAAAACGTTGTTCTAACCCAGTTCATGATGTCTAAGTATAACGACGCTAGGTTTTGAATTTAATTCAGTCGTTATTTAAATTTCGGTTCTTATATGGAGTTAAGAAGATCTTTTAGCATCAAATTATAAAATGGCTCATTAAAAGAATTTATTCATTTTTGAAATCCTATTTTAACATTCTTTATACTGAATGTACATTTCATCCAGCGTTATAAAAAATATAATTTTAAATTAACACTTAGTAATTTGACGGCTACTTCTGTTGAAATAGCCCTTCAATTCGAAAAGAAAAATAAGAACTCATACTAAGAATCGCGTAGACAGAGATTTTGAAATATTTTGAAATATGGATCTATAATATATGTAATATGTAATATGAGCGATGGCTATTTGTTTATTTTAAAAAATGTATTCTTTATGCACAAAAAAATTTAACGAAGAAAGAGATACCTTATTGACATTTTTGTCTTTGTTGAAATTAAAAGGAATTAGTTTGATTTAGAATTACTGCTTTAAAAAGAATCGCATGTCTATACTTAAATACTAAGTCATGAGTCACATTATCTTCACAGTAGGTAAATGGCAAATATCCATTCCTTGAGCCAGAAAGGATTAACTCGTAAATAAAAAAAATAAACTCTCGTCAGTACTTGCATTACTTTGATTTTAAAATGTAGTCCCAATACTGTAATATTTAGGCGAGACAATTAATTACTAGCACACAGTTTAAGTAATGATACAACATTTTTCAAATTATATAGACAAATATTAATATATTTTTATGATTTTTTT
>WFKH01010211.1:44748822-44787880 GCA_016163765.1 Magallana hongkongensis
ACAATTAATTGCCTTTTAATAAATTTCTACTATTTTCCTTGTAAAAATCGGAAGTACCGGAACCGGAAACTCTAAATGGGACATTCCGTAGATTAATATATTTGCTGTAAGATTATTGCAAAAGTTTATCAATATTACTTCCGGTTTTTAAGAAATCGTTGACAAAAATCTGTCGAGAAAAATAATAATAATAATAATAATAAAAAAAGACAATAACAATAGGTCTTTTCGACCGAAAGTCGAAAAGCCCTAATAAAAAAAGACAATAACAATAGGTCTTTTCGACCGAAAGTCGAAAAGCCCTAATAATAAAACATCAGAATAACAATAGGTCTTTTCGACCGAAAGTCGAAAAGCCCTAATAATAAAACAGAACAATAACAATAGGTCTTTTCGACCGAAAGTCGAAAAGCCCTAATTATCTCGAAAAATCGATGTCGAGCTAATTGTAATCAAAATTGTGATTTTCCTTGTCAATGAATTTGTTTAAAAATGTCATCTTAGTGAAACGAAATTTATTGCAGCACGTTTATTTGAAACATTTTAAGTTTTTAATTAATTTTACACATATCTAATTATTTGTAAAATGTTACATCAATTATGTTGCATTAAATTCTGATTTGCAAGGTCGACTGAAAGATGCAGTCTGCTTACATTTAGATTTCTTTATGCGGTAGACGCTATGGAATTTGCCCGAGGGGTAAAATTTACGGATACGAAATTGGCGTGAGTTGTACTGTTCAATTCGATTTTCCCACAGAGTAATTCCGGATAAAACTGTTCATCTTTCTAAGAGACAGATTCGCGACATCAAGCCCAAAAGTATCAGATCAGCAATGTCACATAGACGCTGTTAGATAAAACTGCTTAGAGAAGGAATTAAAGTCAAAACATTCAAATTTTGGTCAATCATTCAAAATGCAAAAGTAAATCACTGTATACATAAAAAATAAAAAATAAATTTTAGATCTTAAATCGTGTCTAGGTCCCTTTAATGTAATTAACACATATACTAAATTGACTTAGTTTGCGTTAAACCTAGTCATTTGCTGATATGAAGTCACGTCTACACACAGTCACTCATGTATACAATTAATAAATTATGTAACCAACAAATGCATTAGATTTATTTATTTATTTATTTATTTATTTATTTATTTTTTTGTGGTACTCTTATTTTCTATTATTTTTTTTCAATAAATTGTCAAAGCATAACTGTAATTCGATACAAATTTCAAATAATACATTTCGAACATGTTTAATAAATTACAACACGTTAATCTCATTTCATCTATTTATTTACTTCATTGACTGTGCAATACTTTAAATTCGTATGTACAATTTTGTGGATTTCAACAATTAAATTTATATATATTTACATAATCGTACAGTATAGTATGTCGTAGATTCGCTGGTATGCATCAATTCGCGGGTGAGGGATACCCACAAATTAAACTCCGTGAAATTAATTAATTTATATGTGCATATATTTTCTACTTCTAAAATTATATAATGAATTAAGATGTGAAACATTTCGCTGAAGTAAAAAAAAAATTAAAACTTCGGTCGCAGTAATAAAGAAACTTTATCATGTTAACTCCTACTGCAATTTGCATGAGACGCCTAGGTTTAACCGATGGATTTGAACCTGCGACGCGACAGTCTACCGCTGTGCCAGGGGCGCTAATTTTTATCAGAAGTTGCTAACATTATGATGATAATAATTTCGTATAGAATTAAAAAAAATCGTTGTGAACGTGCAACTGGTCAGAGATACAGCGTTGTTATAAACACAGCCAATCACCTTGAAAGCCCTGATTGGTCGTAATTTGGTTACTTTATTGAAGGTCTGGCAGGTAAATGCGTTGCTGAGCAACTGCAAATGAAAAGGTAATTAAAAATTTCATGAAGGTGATAGAAATTAGAAATTGTATAATTGTCGTGTTGTTTAACTTGATCAGAGTCCAAAGTTATATACGTTCGTTGACTAATTAAATGTGATTTTTGAAAATCGCTGATTTTAATAAACTACAAAAAAACTTTCTGATTAAAAATTAGAATTAAGACTGTCGAATTAAAACGTTTCACTCGAACGAACACAAATCATTACCATATAAGACAACGCGTTATTTATAAGATAGGAGGCGAAGCGCTCAGATTTATTCAACACGTATATATATACATAAAGCACTGCAATTTCGTGCAATATTATTAAATCATCACTTCTCATGCAGTTGCTTCATCACACCTCATGTATTCTAAATCCCAATAAATTCGCCAAACTACAAAAGACAAATTTAAACATCAATACATTGAACATATCAACTTATATCAAACATTATAATAATGGGTGGGTGGGAGGGAATTACGGAAAAAAACGTGGAACAGGTTTAGAATCTGAGCCTTCGAATGGCTCATTTACACAATACTCGTCCTTAAATAACCTCTCTACTCATGCGTACTTGTTATTATATTTATAGCCAATCATTATAACAATCAATCACCCGTACCAAAACATACCCGCCTACTTTCCCACGTGTGTACAAATAATGATAAGCACTCATGATAAATACATGTAATACAAGTGCATGAAAGAAACGCATCATTAAAATTCAGTTACTTCAAGAGGGCTTGATTGTCGTGGCCATTTTTAGCCTGTGGTGATCTCCTTTAAAAGAAGAGCTCTGTATTAAGTTATAGGAAAATACTCAAAATTAAAAGCTAAAATTTATGTAGGTTTTCTTTACTAAAGAATAAATTTTAGCTTAGCAAATTGTAACTATGAAAATTAAAGGTATATATGATGGTTAATTTGGTGACCACCCGACTCCTTAAATTATAAAAACAAGTGACTGCTTATACACATAATCAAGAAATAGAAACACTCCGATAATATAAGGTTCTAGTGATATTTTGAAAGGAGTATACACAGACTTGTAGTACATTTACATCTGACAATTCAAACAATTGATCCATATGTCAGGGAACAGTTCAAAAATCTCAAATAGTGACCTATTAAAACCAACGAACTCATGTCATTAATCTACTTTAATTTGGTTGTACGATATTAAGACAGTTTTCCAGTTTTTGTTCTGACCATTGGGTAGTTAACATAATCAACTAATGCATCAAGTTTATTCCTCATCTACACGTAGTCTAAGTTTATTTGCATACTTGATTGTCTTTTCCTCGGTCTTGTTTTTTCCTTGCTACGAGACAATCTGGATGTTCTAGTTGCATTTATGTAGAATAATTTTTTTGCACGTGTTAAACAATGTGGACATTGTAATTAGAGTTAATTTTCTGTATAATTGTTTGCATTATTTTATTCGTTCATTGCATGCTAGACAACGTTTTATTGAAACACACATGCGCAAACTAAAAAAATGTGCTTTATTGATAAACATAGATAACAAAGGTCGTCTCTTTTTCAAATGCTGTTTTAATCAAAAGTACGTTGATAGCTGTTTTAGAATTTATCTAATTCTCTTTTACCTTATAACCAATTAAATTTTTAAAGAACAGTTACTAAATAAGTATGCATGTTTTCTTTCAAACTTTCCATTGATAAAAGCTGATAAAGTAACACATATTCCTTAATAATGATAAAGAATAACTAAGAACCAACCTACTAAAGAAGTTAAAATTACATTTAATTTAGATAAATGCGTTAAGTTTATGTATTGGAGATTATTTGTACATGTGACCGATTTTGTGATGTGCCTGTTTTAAAAGAACAAATTAAAGATGTATACTTATGACACTTGAAAATTGCTATAGAGATTGACATCGTAAACCTTCATCATAATCATGTTTGTTGTATCTTTGTACCTTTGGTTTCATTAAGTTTCACAAACTATTAGAACAATTTCACGGTAAGTACAGTACTGCTCTTTTGCAGGGAAAATAACCATAGTTAGATTAAAGATGACGTGAATCGTTTGATCTACGTCATTTCATTATCAACCAACTAAGACTTTGCCGAAATTTATGAATTTGCCCTGCAACAGAGCAGCACCGCAGCTATCGTGAAAGGGTCTATAGCATTGTTTCCCCTTTTATGCCAAAAACCGTTTAGCTCACCTGAACCGAAAGTTCAAGTAAGCTTTTCTGATCACCTGTTGTCCGTCGTCCGTCTGTCTGTCCGTCCGTTTGACCTTCCGTCTGTCCTTCCGCATGTTTGTAAACTTGTTACATTTTTTACTTCTTCTCTAGAAGCACTGGGCAAAATTTAACCAAAATTGGTACAAATCATCCTTATGAAAAGGGAATTCTAAATAATTAAAAAAAAACGACAAAACCTTTTTTTAAATGGGGATACTTACGAACGAGTAAAAATAGAGTGTATATCTTTAAAAATCTTCTTCTCGAGAACCACTGCACCAGAAGTGCGAATATTTACACCAAAGCCTCTATAGACAATGAAGATTCGAAATTGTTAAAACCTTGACCCCGGACCAATGCTAGGGCCCTAAGGGGGGTTCGAAGTTTAACATAGAAATATATATGGGAAATGTTTAAAAATATTAAGAACTGCAAGGCTACAATTTGTTTGATTTTATTTTAAGCATCCTCCGATATTGTAGATTCTACATTATTAGATCCATAACCCGTGGACCAATACTGGCCATGGGGCCCACGAGGGGTTCAAAGTTTAACATAGAAATATATAAGCAAAATGTTTTTAAAATCTTCTTCTTAAGAACTACAATGATACAGTTTGTGAGATTACTATGCAAGCATCCTAAGATAGTGTAGATTCTAAATTGTATGAATCATTACCACTGGACCAATACTTAGGCCCCAAGGTGGGTTCATAGTTCAACTTAGAAATATATAGGAGAAATCTATACTACTATATTAAAATAATAGACTCGAATTTTTTGGGCTTTAATACCGAGAAATCGGAAGAGTACTGTCTTTTGTTTTATATATTTTAAACATCATTGGTACTTGAAGATTACCAATTTGTTTTTATTTTTTCTCAATCAAGCTTCGCTAATTAATAATCAACGAAAATTCATTAAAAAATCCGGAAATCATCTGGATTTTTTGGATTTTACAATCTTGCGCATGCGCATTACATTCACGCTAAATCACGGGAGGCTCTTTAGTTTATGTTTCCACAATATTACATTTGCATGGATAAACTCAGGGACGATAATAGAAATACGTGTAAATTTTCATTGAAAATTTGCTATATATTCTGTTCATCAAAGAAAATTTGCTATATATTCTGTTCATCAAAGAAAATACGGGAGATAACTCTAACTCAGTGCATTATATATGAAAAATACCGAGAGTTCCGAATGTCAACATGGTGTGTAAATTTGAAGCGAGTAAAAAACGTTGGTGAAAAAGTGTTGAATTCTTCATTAATATGAATTAAATTTTAAGATGAAAGATATTTACAGTCTCAAAATGGTTTGTTATGAATATTTTGACTGTTATTTTCAATGCAGCTTCATTAATTTTCTCCAAAATCGTTTCGGAGCGATTCTGCATTTTTTTTTTGCTATACTTTACGGGTTTATAAGAGGCATCTTAACTGTGGTGAAGGCCTGTCCCGAGACACAGTTAGATTATCTAACTAAGCAGAGTGTAGTGAAATTAATAGCATTATTGTAGGCTTAAAGCTTGGTTATGTAAATGTCAACAATACGGTGTGTCGATGCGATATGTATCTATTTCGTAATTAAATGTCTGATATCATATGCAATGTCAACCCGTGCACGCACGGGTCAAAGTCTAGTGTTATAAAAAAATTTTCTCGTGAAATACAATGCTATATATATTTAGTTATCTTAGTACGTAAGCATCCTCATATCTTCATATCCTCATATCAAAATTACAGTGACCTTTTTTTCACTTGATAGAATCATTTATAGAGTATTTTACAAGTTTGTTAACTTTAATACGTTGAGGCCTAGGATAATAAGATTGGCCAGTTGATGCATCTTGCACCTGTTATGATGTCCAAATGAGTAGGCCTGTTTTCATATATTGTTTAATGTATTGTCAAATCTTGAGATTTTGTGAGTTTTACAATATCTTATATTCAAAAATGGTCCTCTTGTTTTAAAATACTTTCTATACCAAATTTGTCCAAGATTAGTTTTTCCCAATGTGGACTCAAACAACATTGTATGCAAGCAAGGCCTACCTTTTTTTAATTTATGTGGCGATAAATTACAACGCAAATCAAATATACATGTATAGTTTTTAGGGATTTTGAGAAAATTATGCATGTTTTACATTTAGGATGATCAGACTTTGCACATAGTACATTTTGTGATATCAATAGTCTGTAGACATTTAATAATTACAGTTATTTATTCACCATAACGCTGACATAAGTTAGTCTTATTCCACATGGGCCAAGACTAATTTCCACTCTCTTGTCTTATCCGTAATGTAAAAGCGATTCTTTTGGAAAGTAACAAAAGTAAAATCGTTAAAATAAATAATAATGTAATCAATATATTATTCGGAGAGGCTCCTCTCTCAAAGTCAAATTTAGTCATTAACTTTCTAATTTTATTTACCAAACAGTATATCTTTCAATGTCTTTGTAATAAAAAAAAATTGCTGGGCTGATGTGTCATTTACATTTTAGATATGAAATTGAAAGTTGTCTAGCAAATATTCTTCTTTTTTACAAACATTTTACAATATGGTCTGAATGGAAAAATCTTTTGTGTAATATATGATATATACAGGTGCAGAAGTCATATTAATTTTTTTTCTGATTGTATCAACTTCATAGTGTAATTATTATGATCTATTGTGTGATTGTATATGTATGAATGTGAAAAATGAAATTACAAAAAAATTGCAAATAAAAAAAAAAGTTTGTTAAAATATTTTGGTTCTGGAGCCAAAATCAGTTCGTTCCTTGTTTGAGAATCGAGGCATTGAAGGGTTTTTTTTTCCTCTATTACACTACCCATTGACAGCTAGTGTAGCATTCAGAGAGAGAGACAGACAGGAAAAACAAGGCACAGAGAGAGAGAGAAAGAAAGAAAGAGAGAGACAGAGAGAGATTTTACAGCTAATCAAGACAATCCTTTGAAATCCATTAGATTTTATATAATCATTCTGTAATGCTCATAACATTGATCTGTTTCTATCTAAACAATTGCAAGTCTCCAGTGAAGGAAACCGCTCCCGGCGTTAGGAACAGTTTTATTTCCGTTTGATTTTGTTTCCATCACGTTGGAACCATAAACTGTACCCATGTCAATTGGAAATACCACATATAATGACCAGTCAAACAGGGACACAAAAAATGGTATTTTGTTTATAGTAAAATTACAACAATCGCATTGCAAAGAAGATTAGAAATTGATGTCCTTATAAGAAAACAAGAGGACCAAGGGCCTAAAAAAGGTCACCGGAGTTTGATGCATCCCAGTTTCATACTGAATGGCAATTTACTTGTAATGATTATATGCTGACTATAAAATGAGTCTTATATATAATAGAGGAAATTATTATGCTAAAAAACAGATTCATGGGGTGATGAAAGATCAAGAAATAATTGAATAATTCTGCTATTCTAAATTTTACTTAAATTATTTGAGATGTGAAGAAATATAACCATACAAGTGACATATTGACCCTAAAATATAAGATAATTTTATTTTCCTTAACTTTTTTAGTTTCTAGTTGCATGCAACGTATTGTGGAATGTTTTCACACATACATTTTTGCACCTGTTAAACCAAATGGACAACTGCATAGTATTGTAGAATGTTTTCACACATACAATTTGCACCAATTTGAAACCAAAAGGACAATTGCATACTATTGTACAATTTGCACCCGTTAAACCAAATGGACAACTACATTATAATCAAATTTTAATAAAAAGGTAATCGTGAAAAAGAAAACAATCAAACAAAATAATTTTTGTCCTGTCTTCCTTTTTATTTTCAAGAACGGTCTAAGACATGTCTTGTTTAGTCGTTGATGTTCCTGTCAAAGTGTGTCCTTTGTGATTTTCCTTGATGCACAGTGATGCATTCACAGACATAACAAGAAAACGGCTCCCGGAACTGCACACAAGACATTTTGATTTCTTCCCAAGAATGCCGCCCACAGTCCTAAGCTTACCTTTTTATCGCGCCTACCTGTAGACGCGGCTTTTTTTGTTAAATGCATGACTCATGAAAGAATTTGAAGATGCTTTATATATTTATTTTCACAAATGATATATTATCATTTCCAAAGATTATTTAGAAATTCTTAGGTGCAATAGCTATAAAAACTTGGAATATATTTGTTTACAGGTTATGATGTATCAAATAATGACAGTCTCCCTGATTTCTCAAACTTCTCCCCACTTTTCTGTTAGGGAGAAATTAGTCTCCCAAAAAATAGGTTGGCACCTGTTATATGAAAGACTCTTTATGTTGTGAAAAATTTAAACAGTTCTCTTAAATTCATCAAATTTCAAATGAACCGAAACAAAAGTTGGTTTTGGTAATTACTGTAAATAAAGTGAAATTGGGTAAATTCACAAAAATCTTTATTATCTAAATATTGTTTTCTTCCCTGACATTATGTTTCAAATTTCGGTTAATATTTTTTTTGTATAGACACCTTTTTCCTTGTTAAAGAAGGATATTGTCTGCAAGTTTAGTGAGTTTGTGTAAACTTGATATTATAGTAACTAGAATCATTAAATATGACTTATTAACAAACATTTACATTTATTACATTACGTTAAGTTTGTCAAATATTATTGTTTTAATATACTTTTAGACATTGTATAAACCAAATTTTGAAAAACTAATTGATACTTTGAAGTATGTACATTATCATTAAAATGATATTTAAATATAGATTAACATGTACATCAACATACAAATGATAATGAATCTATTCTTGCACATCTAGTCATTGAATCAAACATGTTAAAATATAAGATAAACAATATCAAATTGTGAATTCGATATTAAATTTGTTTTACATTCTATTAGTACAAGTATTACAATTTGTTTTACAACAGATCAAATTTTTTTAGTTTTGTAATTAATTAAAGAATTAATTGTTTTTCCATTTTTAATTTATAATGTAATTTTAATTATGCCCTGGCAGAAAAAAAATTATTTACCTACCTACCTACCCAACTTCAAAATTTAGGGTCGGGTTAGGGGAAACAAAGATATTTTTAATGATGGCCTAATAGCATAGCTTGCAGCAGCTGACAAACTAATTGTAAAACATTAAACATACGTTAATTTCATTTGTGTGCATTTTCATGATGAAACGTTTGTCGGTAAAACAAATAAGGTCATGTTGACGCATGCGCACATCGCGGCCAGCTGTTTCCTTGGTTCTTTTTGTTGAACGTTTGTCGCCCACTTTATATTTTTTTTTCCTGACACACCTGTTGTATCTAATACAAAGTATTTTTCAGCAAGATGTTTATATAAAAAACAGCGTTTCATTTTTTACTTTTAAAGGGGTGTGTGTGGTTGGGAGGAAAACTGGGGTAATGGTCATTATATGGAAAAATAAGATATTTGAAACGCTAATCTTCATATATACATATATATGTTCGGCGACGCATTTGAATGTCTAGGTAATCAGCTTTATAAACTGTAAAAACAAAAGATTTTTAAAGTACATACTGGTACATGGTCTGACTGCATCAATATGGCTTATTTATCAAAAGGGCATCTTAGTTTTTTTATTGAACACTTTTGTGATGTAACAACTTACTATGACTGTAGAAGATATGATACAGAAAAGCTGTTGTTTAAAAGTAAAATCGACTCTTAAAAACTTTATATATGTAATGCCGAAATAAACGAATACGCCTTTTGTGCATTTCTGTACGTCCAGTATATGTGATTTTAGATGCATGTATACATACAGTCTTTGCATTATTGACTTATCGATTCTGATATACCACACACCAACACGATCAAATAGACTTACGTCTCTTCATGTAATGTAAATTATTTTTATCAAACTGGACTTTTTCCATAATCATTTACATTTCAATTAGACAAGGTATGTTTATCTATTAGAATTTAGCATCAGAGTTTGAAGACATCAAAGCAGTTATCCCCAGGAACCATTGTACATATCATGACTCCTTGTTTACTATGAGGAAGTCAGTCAGAGATGAAAGCGCCTGCTTTTCTCTACATGCATAAATATAACTGAATTAAAAGCATTTCTGTTGATACTTTTCATAAGAAAATATTAATCTATAAAGATTGACTTTGAATTTATTTGACCACAAATGGCATACGTCATTCACATCATAGTAAAAAAAATAATTAATGAACAATGACATTATATGAATGAAACAAAAGCTGGAGATGGATAACACATCTATCAACCGAGGAACAACAGACAGGGAATAAATACATAATTAACCATGCAGTGGTTTAACTGAATTAAAGATCAAAAGCCGACATAAACCAAAGCAATAAATATTAAACACGTGTAAAGCATGTCATATGATCATGGCCTAATGACCTGAATAGGTAGGTATATGGCTTAATTAAGGAGGCATGGTGGTTGCAGCTACATGGATTTCAAAGTATATATCTACCTCAAACATAAAGGAAGTTTCTACAATGTGCGGTGTGAAAATACACGTATATCATCAATTTACGAATTTTTATAATGTATATCTCCAATTTTTTAAACATTGAGGTAGTTTTTGCAGTATGTGGTGTGAAAATTATAATAACAAATTTATAAAATTTAGTTATTTCAAAGTATATATCTCCATATCTTAAACACATAGAAATTTCCACTTTATGTGATGTGAAAATATATCAACAATTATGAAATAAAAAAAACCCCAAATGATTGCATACTTTTCCTTTGTCAATATTATTATGCTAATTATGATTAGAGAAAGTAAATTTACTAAGTTTGAAGATGATTGCATACACAAGTACTTGACCAATCAGCCTCCTTAACGTCCTGAGACAGTAATGTTTATATCACAGACAATTAATATGTAGATGCGTGCTACATACTGGCTATAGATGACCAGAGATACAGTATAAATATTGTGTTATATAGATACAATCGAACCAATGGAAAAAAGAGACAAGGAGAAACAGCTATGTACAAAGAGGGGGGCAGGTAGCAAAGTTAGACAGACATTCATTTTTTTTAAATTTGATTCCAATTTATCATGATTATGATATAGTATAAAATTGATCTAAGAAACGATATTGTTTGGCTATTTTTTAAAAATAAATACTAAGTAAATGTAAACACGTGTAAGGAGAACAAATGAGTACAATATATATGAAAAATGAGTAAAGTAACGGGAGTTCAAAATGATATTTTAAGTTCCATTTTTAAAGTAAAAATCTATGTAATAAATACAGGCATACAAAATACATGATTCCATGAAAAAAGATGATTATAAATAACTAAAAATCTTATGAAAATAAATTAAACATCTATATAAACATAATGGACTACATAGATGTAAGTAAATAAATTGCAAATATTTTGACCATTCGATTCTGAAAAATATGTTCGATCAAAACAGCATTAGCTATAGTTATTTACTACAAAATAGGATTATATTCATGATTGCTACAATCCTTCCGTATATATAGTTCTATCACTTAACGTATTGAGAATCAACATCTCTTTTGTAATATTGTAATCAGTACCAGTCAATTCAACATTAGCAATTTGACAATCTACTATTTAAGGAAAACGTCTTGAACAGATATAATACACAATCTCATCAAGAAACTTAATTATCATACAGAGCTCTTCGTCAAAGGATGAAGATACCGGACAACCATGAACAGCGCTTCCTTTTGCATGAGTAAAATTATCTTAATTAAATTACATCTACAGGCAGTTGGCGGCAATTGTTTTGATACCGAGGATGAATATGCAGGAAACGCACACCAATGTATGTGGATCCGCCCCATTAAGCATTACATTGGAGCTCTCAGATTGATCCCTTTCCTCTGGTGGACGGTAGGGTACCCCGAGGTGTCTGAACACCGATTCCTCTGTGGGGATGGGTAGGGGGGTTCCCTCAAAGACTTTCTCGTTCCTCTGAAAGAGTGAAAAGTGCAAAGCATCAACAAAGTCCAGTGCAAGTGAGTAGTCAATGAGATTGAAAATGAAAGTTTTGGGGAATTCCCCTGCTAAATTAGCACAAAACAAACCTATTGTCCTTTACAAAAATTTAGATTATCGGGAATCAAAATTTGTACATGACAATTAATTATCCTCTCCCGGAATTTCCGTAAGGATTTCGCCAGCAATGTCCAGTCCAGAAAGGTTTGGGACGATTACCGACAATAAAATTAGCATCACCAATAAGGACCACTGTACAGCTCGATCGACACTCGGCTGTACTATAACCCGATCGACACTCGGGTGGTAGCCCTCTCTATGGTAAAAGTAACCGAGTAAAATCCAATCAGCGTTTCAACATTTATTAAGGATCTGACGGTAATTTTGATACAGGTCGGTGATATCGGGACGGCTGTCCGATTCCGACTAATGTACAAAAAAATTTCAACAGTATATAAAACAAAAATTATGTAACATGTGTAAAACGATAAATGAATAATAGCTCAGACCATGACACCTGAGTTAATCCCTAAGTAAATTACCTAGCCAATTAATCCCCTTTGAACTATTAATGCCCGCATGTGATTCTAGCAGTATAAAGATGACAGGTGAGAAAATTCAATTATCTGAAACTCTAAGACATTTGACGTTCTTACTATTCTGAACTTAAATAGACGAGTAAATGAGATTAACTAACACTTAAACCTAACAAAAGCGTTTCCTAACAATAATCATATTCAAACCCTGAGAAAGTATTTTTATTAAAATCGCACTAAAATTTAGATGAAAAAGAAAATAAATAGAAGTAAAATCTTTGACACGATAACCTGTCATTTACAAAAATTATCGGGAATCAAAATTTGACACTATAAAAGAAACCTAGTAAGAAGTCTTAGTGAAGTGGATGTTTTGCGCCGACAGCAATATTCCATATTGGGTTTGCTGTAACTGGGAATGGTTAAACAAAAGAAAAACGCAATTCCCTCAGCAAACGTTCTCATCAGTTTCAATAATTATTGAGTATAACAGGGTTCTGGTGTCTTTTGTCTGTAATTTGGGAGAAAAATATAGAACAGTTCTATTGAAATCATGTATCTTATTCTGAGGAGAAAAACCCGTTTAAACTTTTTATTACACAATTGTATGAGTCGAGAAGAAATAATGACACGTCTTTTTTAAGATTCGTTCCAAACGAATTCTAAATTAAAGAACGTGGGATGATATTGATTAGATTGTAGATTTACAACTCGCTTGACGCAAAAATGACTTGTACGGAGGTTTCAGCAGTATTCTGGTCAAGGTTTCAAAATTTCTTTTTATAGTGCTTGAATTTAGCACGCACATGCCGCTACAAATAAAATCACTGACCTTAGCTTATGAGCCTATGGTTAAAGGGGCATGGTCACGATTTTTGTCAAAAATTATTTTTCCGATTTAAATGTTTACAATGCTTCAGTAGGGCATTTTTAACATGCAACCAAAATTTGAGTGTTATTCGTTCATATATAAGTCAGTTACAGAGCTTACAATTCTTCGCTATGTAAACAAAGCTTTTGTATACATTTTGAATGTTGAAGTTAAAATTCCAGTTTTAGACCTAAAATGAATGTGTTAAACGTTAGGAACTGTTTCTTTATGCTTAAAATGAATAAGATGATAGACAATTTTTAAATCAGTTTGAAAAAGAATTGTTTCTGGTATTTTAAATCTATATAAACAAAAACAGGGGACGAGCCTTGTTTACATGACAAACAATTGTTAACCCTGTTTCTTGCTTATAACTCTACGACTGACTCTCAAATTTTACTTGATAATTAGAAATGTATTCTCAAAGCATTATAAATAATAAAAACAGAATAATAGAATTTGACCAAAATCGTGACCATGCCCCTGTAAGTGTTATCCAAAATACTGCCCCCCCCCCCCCAAATCCCCAAGCCCACGAATTTCCCACATTCGAAGATTTATTTTGCCGCAAATCAAGTCGTCAATAGAGCACCTAAAGAGAGGGAACTTTTATAGAGATTGCGTCGTGAGTATAAAAGATCTGGGATTTACCTTCGGTATTCAATGAATGTCTTTCCTTAATCATATTCAATCGTGATCTAAGAATTCTTGCAACCTGTTAGTGCATAACTAAAAGATGCCCTTCAGCTTATAACGGAAGCTCAGTGTGTGGTATTGCATGGGAATCGTGCGATGCTGAGTAATAAAATTGTATATCTGCAGCTTAGTACAGCGATGAAGTGTACAGACAGACGAAGTAAATTGCCAAAGTGCGTCAAACGCCGATTCCTACGCGCTGCATCTCCGCGGGAAAGGGATTGAGTATTGGCACGTGACCACTGGAGTCATGTAATTGACACAGCTTGTCGGACAATTAAAGACGTTTAAAATTATCCCTAAAAACTGTCTAGGTTCCCCCTTTAAATGATAATATCAACTGGCAAGATTGGGAGAAGTTATTTGAACACTTTTTTGTATGTAGAGGTTGTCGATTTATAGAGACATTGCAATCAATACATGTTTAAGAGCATAATATGCTTGAACGGATTCCAATACTTGTTAATTGTCAATGATCAAATCTAATTGAAATGTCTGCACTTTTAAGTATTCCCTTAGTGTTCACTGCAATAGTACAGCAGATACGACGCCCGTTAAACAGAGAGTGTATAAGAGTACGCTTCGCTTTATTTTAACTCCAAAAATCTCACCTTGAACTCTTGTGTTAGAATGACATCCGTTGATTAAAAATCAATTAACCTGTCTCACCTTGTCATAAAGTAAGTTCTAGCTGTCTGAAGTTTCTGTGGGTCTGGTGTTTCCGCAATAAATCAATTGCTGAAGCCGTCAACCAATGCAAGTGAATATTGACGGCAGAAAAAGACTGCAAAACTGCAGACATCATTGAACTGCATTACAAAGGATTTTTTCATTGAGAGAGAGAGAGAGAGATACATCTCGCACAAAATATCTTGCAATTTATCAATATGCATAATATACCAAAGTTAATTATGTTTATTTGTTTTAAAATTAGTTAAAATACACGTACTGTTAGGTTATCTATAAACTTAAGCTGCAAAGCGAATTGCGGACTTATGTTCACATGGTACCCTTCATTTGCATGATTTCGTATGTAAAGAATCCCAGTTTTGACCTTCAACTCATAATACATTATCCAAGTCTAATGAACACTTCCCTTATCTTACTTTAGATTAATCTAATATTACATTTATATAGAGAACCAACAGAATTTATAGCTCTAAATTGCAAATATTAAACAATTCATATAATTATCTTATCAACTTATAATTAATTGAATGGCCAAAGAAAGTGGTGCAACGTCTCAAGGTTCCAGTCATTTACGCGTCTAAACACGCAAATGCTACGCTTATTTAAATAAAAAAAAGCAAAATCATAAATTTTTAAAGCTTACAATTAAACAACACAGCATGTGCCATATTAGTAAATGAAAAATCAGTTGCTATTCTTAGAGATTCAATTATTAAGAAGAGAATGCAAACTACGTGCGATGCACAATGTACTTGGCAATAACAGTTAAACCATCCTTGAATATGCAGCATACCGACTAGAACTGTAAATGCCTCTAAAATCCATAACTTGAAAAATCATAGAGAAAAAACAAATTGTCCTAGGATAGACGTGCTCTTGTAAAGGTTGAACCTGTGTCTGTTTTCTAGGGGATTGTTCTTGGTGTTCACACCTACCTGACAAATAGAGCTTTCAATTGCACACTTTTTGTCAACGATTTCTCTATCTATATGTCGTTTAATGTCTCTACTTACGACCATCAAATCAATCAGAAAACACTCTTATCATTTATGGAATTATCATTTTGTCAATTTTTTAAATATTTATTCATGTTGACAACTTGATATCTTTTAGTAGACATTTACGGGATAACTTTGGAGAAGTGTAAAAAGACAATATATAAATAGTGCCTATTTGGGAGGGTAACAGTTGAAATTGACACCCCGAGAAAGCCATTGTCAACCGACGCGAAGCGGAGGTTGACAATGGTTTTCGAGGGGTGTCAATTTCAACTGTTATCCTCCCAAACAGGCACTATTCATTTTATTACACTGAATGTCTTGATTTTTAAGAAAACTTCACTGCTTTTATATAGAAATACCGTGAATTCTACTACGAACCGTACGCGCATAATTTACGCGCATGTAACAATTCGTTGTGTTACCCGTTGCAAAGTGTGTTGCTAACGCTGAGGGTAATAGAACGGATTATAAACTGCGTCTAAACCAATCAGATTTCAGTATTTAACATGAAAGTATAATAATCCTAATTTCACACCTGCAAACAACTTACATTATAAACTTGAAACCAAACATTGTAATTGTTGCAATTTCCAAACAATCATCTAATATAAGTACAACAATAAATAGTTAAGGTGCATCACACTACACTCGTTTTGATTACGTATACACTGTATACAATTCAGTGCTCCGTACAAATGAGTTTTGAAAGTGGTTGTTTTCCACGAACAAAAATACGCTTCGAATAGATATTGCCAGTCAGTTTGTTGCAAACAAAATCATCCGTCGTTTTATTTTATTAGCAATTTTGGGGGAAAGTTATTAAGGTCAACAATGATCGTCTGCGATTACTGCTGGAAAGGTTATTGCCGTTATAAGGTCATCTGCAATTAGAGCAACCTCTTTCTAGACAAGTCATTAAGGTCAGCAGTCGTTACCTTTCTGAACACCCCAGTATTAAGTGAGTGTTCTGACAGGGACATCTTGGCACAACAACGAGTCTAAGAGAAGAGGGAAATTTAAAAATTGTCATTAATGATTTCAATTAAGACAATTTCTACAAAACTTCTCATTGATTTGGCCGCAGTGGGGTGGGGCGCCGCGAACCAGGAAGATAATGACTAATATTTACACTTAGAATAATCGGATTGCACGCATGTGTCAAATATTGAACAGGTCTAGAAGTGAATAACAAATAGATCTTCCACGATTCATGAGGTATAATGCACGGCTTAATCAAATTTTTCAAGAGGTAAAACCTAGATACTCGTCAAATCGTGCCCGTCAAACCAGTTTTTAAGCTTTGTTATTTCTATCGCTTCCTTTGATGAAACATTCACAGTCAAAATCGGGTCTTTTATTTAAACTAGAAGACTTAATTGCATAAAACTCGTTTACAAAACATCCATCAATAACTAGTGATACTGTAAGCAAGATAAATGATACCCCCCCCCACCCCATTAAAAAAATATAATAACTCAAGTATTTCTTAATCAAAAAGTAATCGTGTTCAGATACAAATTATGAACATTTTCTTTCAATGACCTTGAACTTGCCCAAATGATCTTAGGTCAAGATGTAAGAACTCACAATGTTACTTAAGAAGAAAGATAAGGAACGGACACGTTTTCACAGACGGACAAACAGAGAGACAGACGGACAGACAGATGGACGGACGAATGGACGGATAAGGTTATTCCTAGGACCTACCCCTAACTTTGTTTGCTGGGGTATAATGAAACACTTTAATACAAATAAAAGTTACGTCTATTTAAGCTGATAAAATAAGAGGAAACATATTTGAAACATAAGGTCAATTTAAAAGACACATTACAATTTAAAGGGGCATGGTCACGGTTTTGATCAAAAAATAAATTTCCGTTTTAAGGTTTACAAGTCTTATGTATGTCATTCGTAATGGTCAATCAAAATTTGAGTGTCAGTCGTCGTGTTATATGTGAGATACAGAGCTTACAGTTCTTTGTCATGTTAACAAAGCCTTGTTTACCTTTTGAATGTAGAAGTGAAAATTCCAGTTTTAGACCCAAAATGAATGTGATAAACGCTAGGTTCTATTTATTTATGCTTAAAACGAATTAGAACAGAAAGAAATCAGCTTCAAAAAGTATGTTTACCGGTATATTAAACCAATGTAAACAAAAACAGGGCACGAGCTTTGTTTACATGTCAAAGAATTGTGAGCTCTGTATATTGCTTATAACACTAACACTGACACTCTAATCTTGGTTGATCATCAGAGATGTATTTCTAATGCATAATAAACACTAAAAATAAAAAAAATGAAATTTAACCAAAATCATGACCATGCCCCTTTAACACCATGAGCTGAAAGACATAAACTTTGAATTGTCAGAGGATATAATTCATATATATTATTAAGAATAATATTTTAAGAGGTATTTCAATCTTAGACTTTAGTCTATCTCTGGCGCCCTTCTAATATCCGGATTTCAAACCTTTTGGTTCCCTCCCGGAAGTCTACAGACGCCCAAATACTTTTTTCTGATTTCCGTTGTCCCCTGCTGTTACTTTGTCGTCCTAATCAAGGAGAGAAGTTCAACTTAAAAGTATTGCACGTGTGAAAAAAAAAACCCAGTACATGTTCATATTACAGGGAAAAAATCGTGTACATGCAAATATACAACTGTAGTGTAAATCATCGTTCCGCAATTGACAAAGTTTGCAATCGAACCTAAATTCATACATGAATGTTACAATAAAGACGATTAAAGCAAGGGGATAGATGCATGACGATTAGGTTAACAATAACATGTATGCATTTCTTAATACATATAGTCTTTCCCGATAAAACTCCGAACGGAACTTCTGCAACGTAAATTTTACGACAAGACATTTGTCACAGAGAAGAACTGAATACAGGTTTAAATCACAATGCACATAACAGACGTTTGCACAAAATTCACATCGCCTTATCTCGATTTGCAGTCAAACAGCCCAATCTAATTAAAATAAGACTTTTCACCTCGCTCTCTGTTATAAATGGTAATCGCTCGTAAAAGGGCGATTACCATATATAACAGAGAGCGAGATGAAAAGTCTGATTTTAATTAGATTATCAAACAGCCTTGCAAAATGATTTTATCAAAATCAATGTGTAAATTTTCTTTTAGGGTACCTCTGGTTTTTATTTTTATGTTTATATTCTTTTTGGTGCCTCCATTCTACAGGTATTGGTCCAAAACAGACAGTTCTATTTGTTCAGTATGATACTATAAATACCTTTGTTTTCTTTGTCAGTGAGCTTGGATCTATTAACACGCTCTGCAGTACTAGCACGATATTATTTTTACGGTAACAATTTCCATTCTGGGTAAGTTCGTTTTCGCTCTATATTTTAGTCTTGTTTGTTATATTTAAGTAAGACTATAGGTATCTGTTTTTGCATACGTGTTGGATAATATTTTCGGATTAACGTTTTATATACTTGTTTATTTACCGCAGTATATAATGCGATTGTGTGACAAACGTTTTGCAATGTTATTTTTATTTTGCAGTCTAATACGTTTTATTAGTCATATATTGACTGTTTTATTATGTTAAGGAGTGTTACATACTAAACTATGATATTGAATCTTAAGGGGTATCATACGCTTAACTGTGACAGTGTTTAATAACGTTAAGGGGTCTGATACACTTAACAGTTTTGTAGAGCGAGTAATGTTCGGTTTAATTGTATTGTGTGCATTCAAGGTAATTAAGTACATAATTAAGTTTGGTTTTTTATCGGACTGAAATGTCACACTTTTATTGGTTTAAACATAGCACGTGACTGCCTCATATATCTCTATGTTTGTTCGATAGGAATTAATATTTGGCAATTTGGCCGTCATTGGCCGACGCTTCGCCTACTCATTTCGACATTTCATATTATTTAAAGAAACCGCATGCCGTCAGTTCTTAAAATATTTAGAGGAGATGCCCCTTGAAATTCTTTAAAATTAGAGTAGCGGTCCTTTGAGTATTGACGTCACATTGTTTTGTCTGGAGCAGAATAAATTGCAGCGTCGATATTTGCTTAAATCTCTGCAGAGGAAAGGGAGAAAACGTTTAAAATTGAATAACAACAAAACATTGTGATTAAATATTATAGTGAAGCGAAGATTTTCAAAGAGTATTTGAAAGGTAAGATTGATAATTATGAAGTGTTTAAATGACTTAATTGGACGAGATTTTAGGCAGTTTGCATACATGTGTTTGCGTAGATAATAGCTTTTTGTGAATAAATGTGTCACTTGATAGTCCTCGGTAAAACAAAACACTTGTTACGTTTATTACAGACTGACTACTGTACAGAAATATATCGGGTTGATCAATCTCATAGACGGCTCGCCTTCGCCTCGCCATCTATGAGATTGATCAACCCGATATATTTCTGTAGTCAGTAACAAACCTAATAAGTAATAATATTGTGTAAGTGAAACTTTAAATTGAACATATTGTTATTTATATTAAATTAAGTGTTCCGGCAATGTTTCAGCAACGTTTCAACAATTGTCACCAGTGTTTCGGTAATCAATATCATACCACCAGTGTAACCTCCTACGTGTATTCAAATACTACACTGGAAGCAAGTGGAAGGAAGCCGTCATCAATGGACATGGTACACAAGGAGGACACATCGGATGAACACTGGAGGGACACTACGGACTGATTGGACACACGATGGCTGTCGTAACAGCTTTTTGCACATAACAAACATGAGCATCAATCATTTTGCAAAGCATAAGCACGTTAAAAAATATGGTTATGAACTCTTTCGATATTATGTAGAAAAATACATATATTATCACATGTTTAGCTCAAAATGCGGTGGATATCACTCCTGTAATATTTTTTTCATATCACACTGTGTATTCGTATGCCACACTTCGTAGCTCTAAGTCTAATTATTGACGTACATGTATATTGTAAAAGTAACAAAATAATATACACGTAGTTAAAAGTTCAAAAGTTATAATGGTGACGTATGCTGTTTTAAAAATATTCTTTCATAAATTGATCAGAATATGTTCAAAAATAAAAGCTTGATTTTATTCACATGCGTTTGGTTTTGACATTTTCCAGTAAATCTGTTGTGCGACTCACAACTATGATGTTTATAGAAAAGATCGAAGTTTAACAAAAGTCGTGGTAAAACATGTGATAAAAAGAAGATATATAATTTGCAATGGTAGGCATATATGATTTTTCTACGAACTTGTCGTGTGTTTTCTATCTTCTAGTGAAAGAAAACACTCAAGTTGGATGAAAATCATAACATCGCAAATCATGGGTTATCCTACAATGAACGCCATAGCTCCCTTAAGGTATGATACGTCATAATACATGGTGAGATTCATAAAATAAAGGATCGTTTCTGTCCTTGTTTCGAGGTGAAAATTATATACCGTATAGTGAGTAACAGATATTTAGAAGAGCCTCAAATACATTAAATTGTTTACAGCTATTTTTACATGGCTACAAAAGCACGTTTAATTGTGGTAATGATGACATAACTGGTGCTTTATTTATATTTTACTGATAGAAAAACGAAGCAATGCCTCAGAAAGTAAAACCATTTGGTCACCGTTACATTCATAATTATGATGTTCTCGTAAATTAGTTGGTCAGTACAGTATGTTAAATGGTAAACACTACTTTTTGTCGAGTGAAAGTTAAACAATAAATGGTTTGTTACAGTCTCCAAAAGATGCGTCTAATACATTGGTTGGTGGGCTGCTAATTTCATCTGGTTGAAAAAAACATTAAATGGTGTCACAATAAATTGAATGGTCCAGTATTTTAATTAAACGGTGAAAAAGATACAGTAATGGGTCAATAAATGAAACCATTCTGTTATTGTTTTATTGAAAAAATGTATTTGGTACAGCATTTGGTATAAATGTTACATGTATATTATGAAGTCTGTGTACTGAGTTTAATTTTGCATGTGTTAGTCTACAAAGCCCCCTATAGTGACCAAACGGAATTTAGAAACAAAATAAAATAATATAATACTTTGCCTCTGTTCATTTACAGGAGTTTTTAAAATTGTTGTCATTGAATTTCAATCTTAGAACGAATCATTTAAAAGATTGATATTGACCTTTATTTTTGGGGTGTTTTATCATCAGCATTCAAATATTTTACCTCTTTTTTTCCGAAACGAAATCTATTAAGAAAAAAATGTGTGAATATTCAATCAAGAACTTGCAAAATTATACTTTATAATTTGAGTGGTTGATAATGGTTTTGTTGTATTTTTCACAATTTATAAGAGATTTGTAACATAGTTGTTTAACTTTAAATGAAAGGATATAGATTGTTGTTTTAGTTTTATTCCTGATGCATAATTGACAAAACAGGGATATTTGATGTGTTTTCATGTTAGATCAGCAGTATAAGGATTTATTCTGCAAAGCATTACAAGCATGCACTGGTATATTATTTCTGTTAATAATCTCCAATACTTAATTAATATACATTTGAATTTCACTGTCAACGTTCATCCAAGTGCCGGTATCTGGGATGTGTTCATTTAACTCAACAAGACAACGGTCACTACATGAGAAAACACAGAAAGAAGTACATGTACAGGCCTGTTGTTTTCGGACACCAAAGGATCACTTGTATATAACAAAAGAATTGACCTATAAGGCCGGAATTGGTTTCTCTCTTTACAAAAAGCATATCGATTTCCGTTCCTTTTCTTGATTTTAGGCCATGTACAGTAAGGTTCTAGTTCTCATACTGTATCGTGATTGAAAAAAAAGTTTCACAGTTGTTGTCTGAGCAATATGAGTTATGGATGCTTTTTTTACTTTATTGACTTTAAATTTTATTTTCAGTTCACTTTCTTTTATACGATACCTGTACTTTATATGCGTTTATTCACAACCAGGGGCGTATTAGCAACTATCAAAAGTCTCGCGTGACGCGATTTTAAAGGTCGTTTTATGCATAAAATGTCACCAATGCACACGTTCTTTGCAAAGAACGAACTGCATTCACTTTGCAGTACTTCTCCCACAACTGTACCATTTCCTATCGATGCTCTGGAAAGGCAAAGGCAACAGTTTTTTCTCGGCATAATTTTCTTTTACGTGGCACCTGTCTCGAGTAACACAGAGTGAAAGATTCTTGTCCTCAAACAAAGCGTGCTTACACTAAGGTATAGTTACGGTTGAATGCTTTCAGTTCAGAACAAATGTTTTCATAAATGTCTTCAATTTGAGGAGCAAATGTACATTAAAGGAAGAAAATCGGAATAAAATAAAAAATTCACCATCTTGTATAAAAAAAAAATTAATTAAATGGTTTTTATACAAACCGATGATTTAAAAAAAAAAGGAAAAGGAAAATCATGCCAACTGGTGGAATCCAACAAGGATACAAAAAAATCTTCAGATATGCGGTAAGTGACAGCGGTAAAACCATCTGAACATTTAAAGCATTACAAGTGTAACACGTATATATAAAACACTATAATACAAATAAGATTTTAATTTTTTGTATGTTTTTTTTTTTAATAATAATGATAGCAAAATGTCTAACAGAAGAATAAGATTACAACATTTTTGAGATATCAAATACACCGGATTGTTCATTATGAAGGACATGAAGGCATTTTATTCTGCCTTCGGTGTAAAAATATTGATTAATATTGCAAAAAAGCAAAAGCAAAATCAAAGTTTAAAAAAATTAATTAATTAATTAAAAAAACATTTTAAGAGGTGATCCGTCTAAGAATGTTCGTCTTGGCAGTATTTATTTTATACTTATTAACGATATTGTAATGTTTATTCTACGTTATAAAATACATTCATTAAAATATAAAATATGATAAATATTTGTTTTACCTCGTTTAGACAGATTATTGTTTTTATCTAGTTCAGCTCAATTGGACATTGAAAAGAGAAATCATGATATGTTTAGCTATCCTGAATAGCAGTTTTGTAATGAAAAGGCTTGTCGACAAGATCATTTATTTTAATAATATAATGCTCTCTTTGGTGTGATCGTTACCTTCATTATCTGCAAGAATCATAAAAAAAACTACTTTTATTGTTTATATTTACATTTGTATTTTAATAAATTGATAAATTGATCGTAGAAAGTAAGTAAAGTTATAATAACTAAATTACTGTTAATGTACATCAGTACGTTAGATAAAAAACCAGCCAGATCATCTTTAATGGGAATTTGAGTCTGACATCATCATGATTATTTCGTGCAGGCCGTAATTTTTCTTAGGTTGATAAAGGTTACGACCAATCAATAAATGGGGCGTGTACATTTCAGTCCTGTCAGTTTCTACAGAGCTTTGAATTACAATTAAACTCCGTAAGAAATAGAGGGAATCTTACTTTGTGAATGTAAAATATACTTTGATAATTTACACACGTATAAAAACAGTTCAAGAGTTAATTGAGATTTGTACATCAAAATAACACATGACCTGCATCAATTAGCTGTTAGCTGTCCCTCTATTTTTTGGATCTTTTAACTTTATGAATATTTGCAAACCTTTAAATTAAAATGCAATTTTTGTTATATTGACATTCGTCTTCAGTAATCTTTATCACAGTAGAGTAAAAAAAATCAAATTCAATTATGCACACAACGATCAGAATGAAGTTGGTGGTTAAATCAAAGGCCTGAAGGGCCTGAGAGTCGACTCGCATTTGAATGTCAACAATGGAATGGGCGAAGTACAAAGATAAAGAATATTGTGTGCCTTATAAGTTTAAAGGCATTGCAGATATGATGCATGAACATTTGAATATGCAAGAAAAGAAAAATTTAGATTTAGTACCAAAAGCTCGACACTGCACGTAAATGGACACCATCACACATGTATATAAAGCCTTCGATATTGTAACACCCAATTGCACCTAAAAGTCGTGCCCAATGTGTTGTATTCCTTTCTTGGTAATAGGTTTTGCGCAATTATTTGTTGTTTTATGCATATATTTCGTTTGTATATAATGCATTCACCTGGTCATTTGATGTTAGCATTCTCCTAGCTTTGAAAAATATGTAAAATTTCATAACACAGCGATGCAGCAGGATGTAGGTACGTCAACACAGGTGAACCATCTACATGTACATCGAAATACTTTAAAATGTAAAGGGTCACACACGTATAGATATCAGCAAAGAAAGATATATACATGGGGGACATTCCGAGTCATGTTCAGCTTTAATGTCATTTCATCCTATAAAATATTAATTTCAATACACTGGACGCATTTTCGAAAATACCTGTCACTGACCCTTTCTTAAAAAGATTAAATATTGTTTGACTTTTGTCTTTAAAACTGTGAATTTTCAATACTAATCAATCTTTTTTTCTGCAATTCCTCAACAGAACCAGCCATTTCATTCACAGTTGGATAAAAAAATTCCACTTTGTCAACCATATTCAATTGAATGAGTGGAAATCAAGAAGAGATATAAACATTGTTTTATTCATAAAATGCAAAAATTACAGTATAAACTGTCAGTTATGAAACGTTTTACAGTTGTTTTATCATTTTCATAAGCCATTAAAATCTAAAAATTGACTTATAAACAGCATGCATATTGTGTAATAATCCAATCAGTGGCGAATGGACAAAGTAGGAAGTTATGCATGCTAAGTCAATAATCAATGGTGCTATAAGAGACAGTCCATTTATACTATTTTCCCTATGTCAATCAGAACAATGGAATAATGAAATCTGCTACAATATTCGAAAAAAAAAAAAAACAACTACATGTAAAAAAAATAAATAAAAATACATGGTTATGACTAGATTTCGTGAGAAATTCTTTCTTGACTAGCTTACATTGCAGGAGTATTCATTGTTTTAAAAAAAAAGACCTGTAGCCCTTTTCACAAAAAATCTTACGATTAATTTTTATCGTAAGTGAAAACTTAAGTTTTTGTTCATTTTCACAAAACATCTTATGAGATTCTTACGTGTAAAATTTGTCGTAACTTTACGATAGCACATACCCTCTCGTAAGTATTTCAAAACTGTAAATAATAATCGTTTTATGTAAAATATACAAGGAAAACATCTAAATTTAATGTTTTGAGCCGCATGATACCATTATTTTGCATTATACAGCAGTTATTGTGGAAAAATACACAAATAAATTCTCCAAATTTTTTACGGCAAATTTTTCTCGTAAGATTTTTCTACGTCACACTAAACACACATTGTGATTGTGACGTCATATTTTGATTTCTACTACATCACATTGATTTCACTCGATGTAAGGGGTATATAATTTCAGCTTTGCATCCTTTTTATGAGAATGTTGGTTTATCTACGTGTTTCTCCAGTTTTATTAGAATTATGAAGTGAATTCAAATCGTTGCTAGGGAAAGGATAACTCGTAAGTAAATTCTTAAGTGAAACCCGTTACGAATGCGTTCGTGAAAAGCACTTAAGATTTCTCGTAAGAGATTCTTAAGTTAAAATCTTACGCAAAAACTTAAGATTTTTTGTGAAAAGGGCTACTGGGTATCATATCAAAGTCTAAAAATCAAAGAGAATTTTTTTCACTTAGTCTAAAAAGAAACAGCATATGCATGCATCAACTTGCTTGAAAAGAATAAAAATAGCATCTGCTACAAATAATTTGTTCTACAATTACTCTATGTTAAAAACTTATCATTATTACATCTAAGAGTTAAAAAATGGAAATGAGCTTTACATTAAGAAATCGTTTACTACCAGTATTAGCTTTTCAGTCATATCTATAGTGTATATAAAACATCACTTGATTTCTCACAAGTTTTTTGAAGTAGAAAAGACATGACAAAACTTTATTAAAAGTACAATCAAAATAAAAAGTCCAAATAAACACATCCGTGCAAAAGCTGGAATTGAAATTTTACATACAACACTTTATGGTAAGAGAGATTATTGTGCAAGAAAACATATTGCTCAAAATTACAAGTTAATAATGTAACTTGACAGGAAAACTACCACTAAAATCTTCCAGCTACATTACATGCAAAATGCGAAGTGAAATTTTTTCAACTTCTCCTCTGACAAAAACTTAAACATAAGCACAAAAGAGAGGGAAACTTGTTACTTGACTTTCAGCTGCCTTGCATCTTAATTAAAAAAGAAAAGCAATCATAGAGAAGAGTTAAAAGGATATTCCTTTTAATCAAACTTTTACGTCAGATGGTGTTTCATCCTTGTCACATTAACTAAAAGACTGATGTAAATTAAAATGCTTGGAAAAAGCAATATTTCAGAATCACTTCTGAATTTCTTTAAAAAAAAATTGTGTAAAATTAAAAAATCCAATGAACACAATTCAAGGCCTGGTTGAATCATCCACAGCCTATATAATGCTTAAACTCATTGTACCTATGAGGTCTTAGCCAAAAGACAAGGAGTTAAAAGAGAAATCTGTGTAATTTCGTCATGTTGGACTGTTATGGATGCCTTCATCGGTAATTTATTTAGCAAGGCCTCTGCAATGTCGTTTTCTTCACAATTAAGGAATGTTGCGATTTTGTTCAAGGAAATTCTGTAAGCTGGATAGGCTTCCCCATCGTCATTGATAAGACTGAGGCCATTTTCCTTCATGTTATAAGCCATGATGTTTTCTGTGAGCTTTAGTTGACTCGGAGCTTCCACGGTCTGACAAATAAAGAAAATATTAGAACAAGTTCTTCCCAAACACATGCATGATTTTTTTAATTCATATGAAAACATTTTTAAAAAAAATATTTTAAAAAGGTGATGTTATTATACCTCAACTTCTGTCCTTCCCGTTGTCGAGACAGATTTCTCGTAGTTGTACGTCTGTACAACAACATCAGTGATTTTCAAGTGTTGGCCTATACCCACTTCTATTTCGGCAAACTCTCTCCAAAGTGACACTTTGCACCTGCCTGTCCCATGTTTTAAGGTTAAAGATTTGACTTTTTCATCTCTTCCTCTAACTGACACAGTTCTTGCAATTTCTTCCTACAAAACATATACAGCTACTAAGGCAGTGTTCAAAAGAGAGGTTTATAAAAAAAATGCTAATTGCTAATGTAAAATGCAATCATTTACATTAAGCATGTATGTTCAATGAACTTGTACAGCGGTCATGCTATCTAGTTACCATTATACTTACAGCAACAACTTGTCCACGGACAGAAAGCATTGACTTAACTGGTGACTTGTCTATCTCTTTCAGAGAAACCTCTGCAGAGGCTGGAGGGTTAACCATAACTTGTGCAGCATTTTCAATTTCTGATAGAACTGTTATGGGTCCAATTCTGGACACTCTGGATTTGGATGTTATCGTAATGGAGTTTTCAGCCTTAATAATTGTGTTAAATAGCATGGCAGATTGTCCTTGTTCTAAATCTTTCACTTTTGTTAAGTCATACAGTGTACATTTAGCAGCCATGGTAGTATCTGCAATTCCTAGAATCAAATATTTCTTTTCTTCTCCATCTGCATTTACATATTCCTTTTGTCGTGAAATAGCACAAATCTTCACACTTATTGGTGGAACGTATGGACCTTCACGCTTCATTTTAAATAACGCTTGTAATGTTGGCATCTGAAATTAATAAAAAAAATTGTTTGAGTGTGCATGAACCAATTTGAGCATTTAAACTAATTGAAACTTAATTTTCTTTAAAAAAAATCAACCCCTGTACAATCTAGTAAAATGCAATTGAAATTTTTAATTAATAGCAATAATCATTAAATAAAATCAATGTAAAAGATTTATATAAATGGGCTTATGGTCCGAGTAATACGATTCCAAAGTGCCTACGTCAGATATATCATCAGGGTTTATGTTCGTATAAATTTGGTCCAGTAAAGTACCATAGTCTGTAGTATTTTCCTGTACAAGCTGTCTCAATGAATACTTTTGAGTTAAATAATCTACAAATGACTTATCATTATTCAGATTTCTATTGAAATCCCCCATGGTAATTATAGAATCTTTAAAATTCCCACACCTATGAAACAATTCTTCAAAGATTTTTTTAAATGTCTGCAGGGTTGAATTTTTTGGAGGACAGTAAAGGAAACACAAACATATAGGATTATCATTGTAAACAATATTCCCCCAGACTAATTCTACTCCAAAATTTGACAGACTTTTGAAAGACATTGTAGGCTTGTGGTAAACGACTATTCCATGATATGGTCTCTCTTCAGCATTACCGCCTTTGCCATCACATCGAAACAATTCATAACCAGAGATTTTATATGATGCTGAACTTTCACATTTCGTTAATTGCGTTTCAGACAATCCCAATATATCTGCATCTTTTAAAAAATCACTTTTAAGATCAACAAAGTGCTTGTGTAAGGACCGTGTATTGTGATAAACAATCTTAAAACCTCTCATTTTGCAAAGCAAATTAAAGGGATTGAAAATTTCAGCTGTGCATGGTTTCGCAGTCTGCACATTTCCTCTTCAACTGCGCTAGAGACTTTAATGTTTCCTTCAGAAAAATCAAGTAGGTATAGCGAGGACAGATTTTGTACTCTACTTAAGCCTACATAGTACATGTGTTCTATTTGTTTTGTTTTTTTTTTTTTTTGGGGGGGGGGGGCTAAATGAATAACAGCACTTGAAAGTGAACAACCTTGGGCTTTATGAATAGTTTTTGCAGAAGCCAATGTAAGTGGAAATTGTCTTCTGGTAATTTGGAAGGATTTATAATAGTTATACTGAAATTTTCTTGTAATTTTAAGAATAGGTGTCCAAGAAAATGAAATAGAATCATTGTACAAGTGTGAATATTGCCTTCGACATTTGTTTCCAATATCATCACTGTTAAACAATACCCAAACAATAACTACATCTCTCAAATCCTTCAATCCGGAAGTCCAATTTTTTAATACTGCAAGGTGTTCCATTTGTTAGCCCATCTCTTATATCAATAGTAATGCATAATTCAGCAGGTAAGTCCTCAGCAAGATGTAAATATTTCGATAATCCTTTTGTTTTTGATGCATCTAAGTGTATTTTTGACAATATTTTAATCTTCATTTGTGGTGACATATCCCCAGAAATTGAATCAATGGCTTCTACAATAGTCTTTTTGCTAGGATCTGATTCATCAAAAACTTGTCCATTGTAAAGTGCTACCTGTTTTTTCTTTGTAAATAAATGAGGTAAATTCACTGTGCTTTCATTGTCGCAAGTTATCACTCTTTCTTTCAGAAGTTCAATGTCATCAAGTATCTGATTTCCTTCTCTAAGTCTGTTCAACAACTGTGCATATCTGAGATCATCTTTTTGTCTCATTATTTCAGTCAGTTCAAAAAATGAAAACAAATCTTTCCACAAGTTAGGACCTAAAATTTCAAGCTCACAACCAGTATTATACCCTGTGGCAAAAACCCATGAATCCATTACTGGTTTCAACTGATATAACCCATGTCAAAGTGGAAGGCAGTTGCTTGGCAGTTCCTTAGCAGTACCAGTTTTGTTATCTAAGCAGTTTCTTAGCAGTTCCTTAGCTTCCATACTTTTCTTAGCAGTTGGATTCCACTATATTTCTCTTGATGAATATAAGCAGTTCCAGGCAGTAATTTTTAGCCTAACCAGTTATCTAGCAATTTTTAGGCAGTTATTTTGGCCGAAAAATTTAAATGAGTTGATATAAACTGGTAGAAACTGTTTAAAACTGCCAGAAACTGCTTGCTCATTTCCTAATATGGTTTTCATAAATGAATATGCATGAAATATAATCAAGCTGAAAACTGCTAAAAACTGCTAATATCATCTATAGGTTATATGAATAAGTTTTAACATTTTCAAGAATAAATTCTTACATAAAGATATACATGTACAATATTGTACCACTTAAGCCAACTTGAATCTACACTGCATGTGGATACTGCATTTAGCTTACAGATTTAGCATAGTAAAAATAAATATATATAATATTATAAGACTTCAAATTACAATCAATTGACTTAAGCTTCTTTGCTAGTTGTTTTTGAGAAGTTGTTATTTAAAACGTTTTCATATTAGATACTTTAATACCTTTGACTGACCATTGTGGTCTCAGCCTACCCTAGGGTCAATTCCCATGCATACACTATATCAGATCTTATATAATTCAAGTGATCTAACCAGGCCATTAATTATTAAAAACTATTCAATGAAAATTTATTTGAAATATTTTATTTACCTTAAGAGAAATATGTGTAATTCCTTAGAACATATTAAATTCCATAAATTTACTTGAGTTTGCCCATATTCACAACATTTTTTGTTGTGAATATCACATGCACTCTTAACTGCCCCTCATGCCACTGATACATTTAAAATTTGCAACCAAACTTCCTGTTATCTCTGATCTTGATTCTGAGTGGTCAGTTTATCTGGCAGTGGCAGCAGTGACCCAGATTTGTAACTGGTTGGAAATGAATTCTAGAATGATGCAAGTCCCCTGTGAGGTGTGTATTAACCTATAACTGCTTACACTGCTAAGAAAACTGCTTAGAATAACTGCTCATACTTTTACCTAGGCAGTTTTGACCTGCCACTTAAATCCTTACTGCTTGGAACTGTTTATAAACTGCCCTATAATTTGATAACTGCTTAAAAACTGCCTATCTACTGCTAAAATAGGCAATTCACTTTGCCATGGGAAATCTCCAAAAGCTATAACCGATACTCCTCCAAACGGTTCAGTAAGACCCATTTAAATTTCCTACAGTCTTAGATTAATGAAATTGAACATTATTTTCCCAACAATAGATATTTCATCAATAAATACCATTTTCAAATATTTGTATTTTGTCTGACATGAACACAATTGCTGCATATCTAATGGTTTGAATTTTAATCCTTGATCAGCAGGAATATTAAAAGCAGAATGAACAGTTAGTCCCCCTACATTGTAAGCTGCTTTTCCAGTTGGAGCACAGACCAAAACTTGACAATTATCTGGGTTTTCACCAGGTTTATGAGAATAAAACTTTAGTAAAGCCTGATAAAGAGCTTTCAAAAGAACACTTTTTCCTACTCCTGCTCCTCCAGACAAGAAGTTATAGATAGGTTGATTTTTAGTTTTAATATAATGAAGAACATGGTAAAAATATTCTCTTTGTTTTTTATTTAAAGACTGAATTATCTTCCTATATTCCTCATCCAACATTTCCCCTGAAAGTTGCTCATCGTTCCCAAATAATTGTTTTCTTCCAATGCCAAAATCTACTCCTAAATCATAATTATGTTCAACATTAGGACCTGGGTTAAAACAACCAAATTTCCGCTGAATTTTGTGTCCCTTCAAACATATCCTGATCATTATGTTGGAGCTCTGTAACAAGAAGTCTGTCCTCATAGTCTGCCAGTACTTCTGATTCAAAATGAGAGATATTTACAGCATCTGAATGAACAAATTTTTCTCTTTTGCTCAATGACACCTTCACATGAATGGTACCTTTCTTTGTAAGAAAAACAGTCATTAATGATAGCAGTTTCCTTTCTCCATGGAATATAAAGCATTTTTCAAATTCACGATAATAATTTTCCTGATCATGATCTTTATTAAATCCTACGGAATAAATTACTCGTGAAACTTTCCTTCTTTTCAAGATAGAACCATCTCTTGCAAAATGGACTTCATGCTCACATTCAACCACACAGTTTGCATCTTCAATAGTGCTTTCTTCATTTATCTTATTGATCATGATTAGTATCATCAGGGTCATCAATGGTGTCTAGCTCATAATTATCTTCTGGTAACTCTGAAGACATAGCTGCTTCTGAACTATTTCTTTTTACATTTTCATCTTCATTTTTTGGGATATGAACATTGAAAAATGCTACATACTCTGCCAAACAGTACTATTCCATTGTAGATGGTCGTCTTTGGTATCTTTTAATATTCTTATCTGCCTCAATACATGTGGAGTTTTTGGGCATGTTATTCAAATCAGAGATGGATTTAAGTAATACAACTCTTCCGCTTTCAACATTGGTGTTAATAAATACAAACTCTCTGCTGGCTTTCCGTAAAGGCATTTGTAATAGGATATATGCTGCTTCCTGTGCACCAACTTCAACATGACTTAAAAATACATTACCAACCTTTTTTACCTGATGTCTGATATCACTTTCATTTTCTTTTGCTTCCTCGCATGCTTGTCTTAACAACTTTGACATTCCCCTTTGTCCCTTTGATATGTACGATACAATGTATGCTGCACAAGCATAGGGATCAATTATATACTGGATGTCCATATTAGCTTCCCAACATTTAAGTAATGTCTCATTGTAATTATTTACTCTTATTTCTGATGTATTTCTTTTCAAAAATACTTTAGCTTGACCTTCTTTAATATTTGATCTTAATGCAAGAACATATTCATTGTAAGATAAATTCAAAGATAGCATAAACTCATGAAAATCCATTGCAATTTCTGTTCACAATTTCATTTCCTCAAGTGCTGATTCAATAGTTTTGAAATCTTTTCTAGGTTTTTCATAGTCCTTTGATTCTTTCTCCAGTCCATGCAAAATCATGGTTTGGTCCAATGGTGGCAATGGAAACCCAAATCGACAAATTGCATGATCTTTTTTTTTTGCATGTATGAGCATGCCTGTGTGTTTGATAATTAACCAATTCTGCCATTTCATCATTTTTTTTGCATGTAACATACACGTTTACAAAATCAGTAACTTTGTCAACAGTATGCTTAGAAATTGAGGGAGCATCTTTTATCCATACCAGCATATGTATGTGAGGAGAACCCCTTTACTGAAACTCAACACGATAGAAATAGTCCTTGATTTTACCAATTGGTTGGGCCTTGTTACATAAAACGTCATTTAAAAACTTATAGACTTTGTGGTTAAAATACCTTGAACAATTAGTGGGGTCTGACTGAATAAGTTTACATTTTGCTGCCCATGGCATATTCAATAATTCTGTATCCGAGTAATTCTTCTTATCAATTAACAGACCAAGACAATGAAGAAGTGGTAACCATTTAGTTTCAGCAGATGAAAAAGAACAAAACCATGTTGGAATTCCAAGCTGTCGGATCATAGCAAAGATATCTTTTTTTTGCATGCTCCCAGTAAGGTGGAGATCCTCGAAGAGTCCTTAGTACTTTATAACCCTCATTTAACTTTAGAATTTTATTTACAGAATCATCAGACAACACTTCAGCAACAGTAATTTTCTTATCTTTTAATTTACATTTTCTCATAGCTAATGATACTTTGTCAGCAATTTGCTTAATCTGAACTCTCTTTAGCTTGTAAAAAATGCATGTTACATTCTGTGCTACTCTCCTATCAATGTTTCTTAGTTCCCATTTACAGATTGTACTATAATGTAACGGAGTATCTCTGTTATTATTGTCTTCTCGTTGCTGGTCACAATATATAGATGGAAAACAGAGGAATTCAGAAAATCTGTCTTGGAACATGCTTAATGGATGATTTCCCTCCGCTGGAGCAATATTCAATATCCTATTAAACTCTCTGAAGTCTGCAGGATGTAAAAGAGTGTAACAATTCCCAGCACATTCCTGTGTATTATCATCGTCAGGAGAATCAGTCTCTGTTATAATCTCATTATTTTGACCACCCTCAATATTCAAATTTTCATGTGTAAATAAATTAGCATATTGCGATTCTAATGACCATTGTTCATTTATCAAAATACCTTCATTCTGAAACAATTCTCTGAGAGTTACTAGCCATTTAGCAGCTTTAATTATTTTTTCAGGACGCACACGTTCAAAAGCTATGTAACTTTTAAAATTTAAACTTCTTTTAAATTTGACAGGAATTGTTTCACTTTCATTTAAGTTTCTTGGAATTACTTTAACAGTTTTATTTACATCTGCAGGAACATTCACAACATTTCCCTTAAGCCCCAATTGTCCACCCCTTGGTAATTCTCTAATTTGCATGAAAGGTATCCTTGGAGATACAAGAAGTTGTTCTAATTGTGTAAGTTCTTGCAATTCAAAGGGAATGTCTGGAAATTGTAATTTGTTGCCAATAGAACATGGTGGAACCTTTTTTTTTCATATACCCATGACAATGATTGCAAATATATTCCTCATTACTAACACTTTTTGTACCCTTAACACAGATGTAGTCAAATTTGGTTTGTAGTTGTTTCTGTTCAGGTATATAACAGAATGTCTGAAAAACACTTGACTGCAAGAGGTACACACATATTCAGGTCCTTTAGATATCAGTTTATGAAATTCAACAACAACATTATGGAGTGGGTCACCAAGTCTTTTTTTTCTTAGGTTGAGAAGCAGAAGTATTAATTAATTTTTCTGTATTGGAAGTTCTTTTTCTTGCATTCTGATTATCTCGAGTAGCCAGGAATGGCAAGTCGATCAAAGTGATTTTAGCATTTTCAACATTTGCGGATTGATTTTCGTTACCAACAGAAGAAAATTCTGATAATGACTGAACCTGTCTTGCATTATCTACATCATTTGGTACGTTATACACTTTTGTTCCTTTGCGTCTATATCTGGCTACAGATGTTGCAAAAATTTCTATCACATTAAGCCCATACAACTTAAATTGTTCATTTAACAAATCTTCATTAGATGTTAATGACGTGAATAGTGACCTTATGTGTCATTCTTTTTTACAACAATACTTGTTTCTTCACTACTACAAAATCCTTGCTCATTTCTACAATGAGAATCAAATACTAAATATTCTTCCCCATACCGCAAGATACCAATCGCGTTACCTTTGCAAATAAATACAGCATATTTGTCAAGTGATAATGATGCTACGAAAGCAAATTCTAATCGCATTAAAGGATATTCACCTCTGTAATTACTTGATATGTTACCAAAATATGTTTTTCTAATACTCCACGAAAATGCCTTATCTTTATAACATATATATCTTGGAACATCATTTAGTAATAAATATTCATGTTGAAGTTGCATTATGCTTTTGGAGTATTTGTAGATGTAATCTCCAACATTTAATACCCTATCTAAATCAGTTGCATGCCATACATTTGCACTCAAAGGTTTTAATAGTGTGTGCATGAAAAAACTCAAACAAAAAAGGTACCCACTGTCTTCCACGTGAATCATTACTAAAAATATATTGTCCTTGATGCAAATTACCCTGCAGAGGAAAGTTCATAGTAGGGGGGGGGGGCAGGATTTTCTTCTACATCACCACAAAGCACTAACAGTATTGAACAGAGTAATAAATACTTTTCTACATTGAAAATCAACCAATTTGTTTTTATCAACCGAAGAGAAGAAGCTGAAAATTTCCTTCTGAAATTGTGGATCTTGCCAAAATGACACCCAATTCTACATCTCCAAGTGTTTAAATCTACACCCATCTTGTTCTAAATTGGTAAGCAATGTCTTGTAAAGTGTGTTATAACGACAAGAATTGTTAATGTACAAAATGATCTTGGAATTTTAATTCCCAATCTCCAAGCGTAAATAAATGAATTTAATCTCCAAGTAACAATATAAAATTATTTCTCCTAGTAACAATAACAGAATACAAACTCCAAGTAACAATAATGAATTAAATCTCCACGGAACAATGTGTAACAATAATGAATTAAATCTCCAAGTAACAATGTGTAACAATAATGAATTAAATCTCCAAGTAACAATGTGTAACAATAATGAATTAAATCTCCAAGTAACAATGAGCGTTATTCTGATCTCCAAGACAAACTCCAAGACTTTTCTCCAAGACAGATATAGTATAAATATATATATAGCAATTACACGAACATGGCACTAACGACAGAGTAACGGTCGACAGTGAAACAAAATCATCACTGATTGCATGTTTATTCAGATTATTTTATTTCAGCGAAAAACATGTAGAGCCAATTTTAAAATCTAAATATTTTTTTCTACAATCAAAGAGTACATTAAATTAAAACGCAGGGTACACGATTATCTTTGCAGTCTAGCAAATTTTTAACATAAATATCAAAGAATACAAATCGTTATGAAGTTAAATAAGGTGCAAAACAGATTATTATAAGATGCAATGACTTAGGCCATATAAAATTAATATTTAGATTCTCATCCTGATTTGCAAAAAATATGGGGCGGGTGGGCGGATTTTATTTATTATTTTTAATTTTTATAAAAACACCTTTTTCACTGTTCATGTTCTATAAATAACAACTACTCTATTCTTTTAAGTTGTTAATGCTAATATGAGTACACAACCCCAGTTATAATCTTTTAATTCCATTTTATTTCTACTTAACTGTTTAGTTTATGCATGAAGACATTTGTATCCTACTGACAACAAACATGACTGGAATCCAAACGATAATCCACATGTTTAGGCAGCCATTAAAATGTTTTGAATTTTTTGTAAACCGATCCCGACTTTTTTTCCGAATTTTTTTTTCCACACAATTTTTTTTTTCAAATTAAAATGCATTGTGGCAGGCCATTTTCAGAGGGGATGAGAATCTTAAAATTAATTTTATGTGGCTTACTGTAGCAAAGTCCTGACGATCTCCACTGCTCAGCTTGAAAACTTCTCCTCGTGATTCTGTTTACTCAACAGCTTCCCGCGAAAAAGGTCAGGTGACTAATCATGAAAGTTAACTTGTTCGTAGTATTATTCTGCGGGTGTTTCAATATCAGTTACATTAGCAAACGTTTCTAATAAAACAGACTCAATTTCTTTTTGTATAGGATAAAAAAAAGATATGTTGTACACTTTTAAATAAATCAAAGCAGTGTATGTCTTTTTGTACGCGAGTTCTATATTTGATACAATTTTGTATTTTGAGATAACCCCCTTCATGTGCCCTTTCGCAAATATTCATCCGCATGAAATATATACAATATTCTATTCACACTTTTAGGTACACTTCAAGGTTATTTTGTACGGCGGCGTGGAAGGGCCAGATGAAAAAATAAATAAATCTTATTTGTTCGGACAATTTAGGATTTGTTCGGACGAATTAGCTATTTGTTCGGACGAATTAGGATTTGTTCGGACGAATAAGGATTTGTTCGGACGAATAAGCTATTTGTTCGGACGAATTAGGATTTGTTCGGACGAATTACGATTTGTTCGGACGAATAAGCTATTTGTTCGGACGAATAAGTTATTTGTTCGGACGAATTACGATTTATTCGGACGAATTACGATTTGTTCGGACGAATTAGCTATTTGTTCGGACGAATTACGATTTGTTCGGACGAATTAGGATTTGTTCGGACGAATAAGTTATTTCTTCGGACGAATTAGGATTTGTTCGGACGAATTAGGATTTGTTCGGACGAGTAAGTTATATGTTTGGACGAATTAGGATTTGTTCGGACGAATTAGCTATTTCTTCGGACGAATTGGGATTTGTTCGGACGAATAAGCTATTTGTTCGGACGAACAAGTTATTGTTCGGACGAATTAGGATATGATTGGACGAATAAGTTATTTGTTCGGACGAATTAGGATTTGTTCGGACGAATTAGCTATTTGTTCAGACGAATAAGTTATATTTGTACATAAAACTGCATTTTTGATGAGTAATTTATAAGACTATCTGATCTGGCAATGATGTAGATGATGTAGGGGGAGAGGGTCTGTGATCAACCCACCCCTTTCCTTGAATGTGGTATTTTCTTTAAATGATAACACCTAAATGTTACGCATGTATTAGTCACTGACATTTCAAGGGTGTTGGAACAGGGGCGACAGAGGCGGTCGCCGCCCCAATAATTTTGCCAAAAAATAAATTTAAAAAAAAATTAAGACTGAATTGAAATTTAATGACGGTGATCTGTATTCACTGGAGCGGCGATGATAACGGCGATTTATGTTCAATGGAGCGGCGAGGTGTTAACTTTATTGTTTACTCAGTCAAAAGTGGGAGTATATATACATGTTTCTGGCGTGTTTTGACAATCAACAGTGCATTAATTAGATAGGTTTGACATTAAAGAAATATTATCGTTCTTCAGCTTTTATGATCAATTACAAGTTGTAAGTTACAAACAACTAATCTAATATATCTTATGAGCTATAAAAATATATATAATATGTAAGCACACGATTCACGGAAATCCATCTAAGGATTTTTGAACGTCTTTGAAGTAAAACAGAGACTGATAAGTTGAATCAAATTTACGTGGACATAATTGGTGCTTTTACACGCACAT
>WFKH01010211.1:44787980-44802989 GCA_016163765.1 Magallana hongkongensis
TGAATTTTCTAAGGGGTAGGGGGGTTCAGCCTCCAGCTGACCCCCCCATCTCTAGATCCACACATGATGCACATAAACTTCTTTAATATAAATGTGAGTTGCGTTATCTTGATACACATTTTATGTCGTCAATGGTAAGAAATAAAGATTAAGTACAACTTTGCTTGGTTTCTTATGAAGTGCCATCAAAAAATCGACAATATAATTTATCAAATTCAAGGATAATTTGACACACTGTAGAATAACTACTTAAATCTGGTTCACCCCCCCCCCCCCCTCCAACTTATCGATCAATTTCGACGCCCAAAAATGAAATATCTTTCGACGTCCCTGTATTAATACAATATCTGGCATATTTTGCTGCCAGAATATAAGCTCAAGTCTCAAAATCTGTCAAAATTTTGCATTTCAAAAAGAGCGGGATTAATATTATTTGTTATGACATAGCGCAAAATTTTTTTAGTTACTTAAGAAAAACCTGCGTTGCCTAGAATGGGCATCTCCATGGGCATCTAAAGGGGAGTTGGGGGCAAACAAAATTATCTTTCAGACCCCCCCCCCCCGATCGGGAAACTTTCCTCTTTCCTGGATCTGCGCATGATCTCGTAAACTGATTTAGACTTTTTACATCCGCGTATCCATGATTATGAACTCTCTCTCTCTCTCTCTCTCTCTCTCTCTCTCTCTCTTAGTAATTAACTTATTCAGACCAAATATCTTATTCGTCCGAAAAAATAACTTGTTTGTCTGAACAAATAGCTAATTCGTCCGAACAAATCCTAATTCGTCCGAACAAATAACTTAATCGTCCGAACAAATCGTAATTCGTCCGAACAAATAATTTATTCGTCCGAACAAATAGCTAATTCGTCCGAACCAATTGTAATTCGTCCAAACAAATAACTTCTTCGTCCGAACAAATCCTAATTCGTCCGAACAAATAGCTAATTCGTCCGAACAAATAGCTAATTCGTCCGAACAAATCCTAATTCGTCCGAACAAATCCTAATTCGTCTGAACAAATAACTTATTCGTCCGAACAAATCGTAATTCGTCCGAACAAATAATTTATTCGTCTGAACAAATAGCTAATTCGTCCGAACAAATCGTAATTCGTCCGAACAAATAACTTCTTCGTCCGAACAAATCGTAATTCGCCCTAACAAATAACTTATTCGTCCGAACAAATCGTAATTCGTCCGAACAAATAACTTATTCGTCCGAACAAATATCTTATTCGTCCGAACAAATCCTAATTCGTCCGAACAAATAACTTATTCGTCCGAACAAATAACATTTATTTATTTTTTCATCTGACCCTTCCACACCGCGGTAATTTTGTAATAGATATGCAGGATAAAAGTTTCCAACTCAATAATATCATCAACTTATTCAAATTATGATAATAAGGCTATTGCAAGGGCCTTATTTATCAAGATTTATTTGCAGCCAGTAAAGGAACACACATACGAGTTTGTGCTTCGGCAAATCTGCATTGAATCGGCGTTGACAACAAGGATCAGCTCGCTTCGCGAGCCGACTCAAAAATCTGTATAATTTACCGCTGGATTTGTTTTTTCACGCCTCTTGCACTTAAAATGTCTTTAGTTATTTTTTTCATAGTAAGAATTTAATTTGAAATGAAAGCTTTTTCAATATAAATATTTTCATAAATTTAAAGGCATTTGTCTAGTTATGTCTTCAGTATTTTTTGACATAAACTGTCTTTTTTTAAATTTCATCTATGTTAAACAAAGTCTACAAAATATGTTCCGAAGATATCACAAGTCAAACGTTTTCATGCACAGTAACAAAAGTTGAATCAAATTTATAGTCTAATGTAAATTTTCAAAAATTGCATGATTTTTATACTGTTCTTTAGATACATTGTATTTGTACATGTAACCCTCCGTGCAAAAGATAGTTCTAAGCAAAATGTTATAGCATATGTATTTAAGATTTTCATTATTTATATTGAGTTATAAAGATATAAATATTACTGTGCTAAGTCAATACATTAATACATATTTTGTTATTGTTATCACATGACAATGTGACGGAATTTGAAAAATATCATTTTACTGTTTCAATTTCACATTAAAAATATAACTAATACTAGTATGCTAATTTTTCCTTTTTAGCTCACCTGGGCTGAAAGCTCAAGTGAGCTATTCTGATCACATTTTGTCTGTTGTCCGTCCGTCCGTCCGTCTGTCTGTCTGTCTGTCCGTCTGTCTGCCTGTCTGTAAACTTTTCACATGTTCAACATCTTCTCAAGAACCACTGCGCCAATTTCAACCAAACTTAGCACATAACATCATTAGCCTAAGGGGATTCAAAGTTGTGAAAATTAAGGACCAAGCCCTCTTACATGGGGAGATAATAAATAATTAATGAAAATTTTCGAGAAATCTTTAAAAATCTTCTCCTCAAAAACAATTTAACCAGGAAAGCTGAAACTTATGTGGAAGCATCCTCAGGTAGTGTAAATTCAAAGTTGTCAAAATCATGACCCCCGGGGGTAGGATGGTGCCACAATGGGGGTAGACTTTTTACATAGGATTATATAGAGTAAATCTTTAAAAATATTCTTCTCAAAAACCGTTAAACCAGGAAAGCTGAAACTTACGTTGAAGCATCCTCAGGTAGTGTAAATTCAAAGTTGTGAAAATCATGACCCCACGGGGGTAGGGTGATGCCACAATGGGGGGTCAACATTTTACATAGTGATGCAACATTTTACATAGTAATGTATAGAACAAGAGGCCCAGGGGCCACATCGCTCACCTGAGCAACAATAGCCTTAACACTGATCAAATTATTATTACTGTATCAAAATCAAAATATCTTGACAACTAAGTACAGTAGATCTTGCTCAAAAAATTTAAAATATCTGCCGATTTTAATCCACATATTTTTATGGTAAATACCAAGCTCCTTTTTTTGTTGTACCTGTAAGAAGATTTTTCTCTTTTCCTATATAACCCTCCTCCCCACTTTGTGGCCCCACTTTTCTCGAGGGAATCATGGTTTGATCAAACTTTAATCTGCACAACCCGTGCTTTCACAAGTTACTGCTTTTTGGACTGAAAACTTTATCCGAATATTTTTAAAGATTTTCTCTATATATTCCTATGTAAAAATTCATCCCCCCCATTGTGGCCCCACCCTACCCCCGGGGATCATGATTTAAACAAAATTGAATCAACACTATCTGAGGATGCTTCCACTCCAATTTGAGCTTTTCCGGCCTAATAGTTTTTGAGAAGAAGATTTTTAAAGATTTTCTCTATATATTCCTATGTAAAAATTCATCCCCCCATTGTGGCCCCACCCTACCCCCGGAGAACATGATTTGAACAAACTTGATTCTACACTACCTGAGGATGCTTCCATACAAGTTACAGCTTTTCTTGCCTAATAGTTTTTGAGAAGAAGATTTTTGAAAAATACCTACAAATTTTCAATAATTCTAAATTATCTCCCCTTTAAAGAGGGTGTGGCCCTTCATTTGAAAAAAACTTGAATACCCTTCACCCAGTGATGCTTTGTGCCAAGTTTGGTTGAAATACGTCCAGTGGTTCTGGAGAAGAAGATGAAAATGTGAAAAGTTTACAACAACAATGCCAACGACGACAGACAACGGACAAATGCTCACTTGAGTTTTCAGCTCAGGTGAGCTAAAAAAAATTCTTTAAAAATCTTCTTCTCAAGAACCATTTGGCCAGAAAAGCTGAAACTTATGTGGAAGCAATCTCAGATAGTGTAGATTCAAAGTTGTGAAAATCATGACTCCCGAGGGTAGGATGGGGCCACATTGGGGGTTTGTCTTTTCACATAGGAATATAGAGAGTAACTCTTTATAAATCTTCTTCTCAGAAACCGTTAGGCCAGGAAAGCTGAAACTTACGTGAAAGCATCCTCAGGTAATGTAGATTCAAAGTTGTGAAAATCATGACCTCCGGGGGTAGGGTGGGGCCATAATGGGGGGTCAAATTTATACATAGGATTATATAGAGTAAAACTAATATCCTTTTCTCAGAAACTAAATAGCCAGGAGAGCTGAAACTTGTGTGGAAGCATTCTCAGGTAGTGTATATTTAAAGTTGTGAAAATCATTACCCCCAGGGGTAGGGTGGGGCCATAATTGGAGATCGAATTTCTACATAAGAATATATAGAGTAAATCTTTAAAAATCGTCTTCTCAAAAACCGTTAGGCCAGGAGAGCTGAAACTTATCTGGAAGCATCCTCAGGTAGTGTAGATTCAAATTTGTGAAAACCATGACCCCCGGGGGTAGGGTGGGGCCACAATGGGGGGGGGGGTCAACTTTTTACGTAGAAATATTAAGAGTAAATCTTTAAAAATCTTCTTCTCAGAAACTAATCAGCCAAGTGATTATTTAATATTGTTTAGATTTTGGCTTCTGGATGATTCCTGGACGATTGGGTCTCACAAGGGGTTCAAAGTTTGATGTAGGTTTATATACCATTTATAAACAATTGTTTAGGATCTTTTTGAGAGCTGCAATGCTCAACATGTGATATTACTATAAAAGCATCCTGTTAGAAAAGGGACTAATGATTATAAACATAAGATCATCCTGTGGAAAAAAATTGATCTTTATTTATACAGGATCTACATGTATTATACTACATTGTCCAGATAGTTTTTTTTATGACTCCATTAAGATGATTTTATCATACCTATTGTTCCTCAGTTGAGCGATGTGGCCCATGGACCTTTTGTTTTACAAACCTCTCTACCTTTTGTTCAATTTTAAAGCCATTATCAAACATCATGATTCAGCAGAGTGTAAACACGTTAAAGCGCTTAACAGCAACAAGATGTAAGTTATTGACATATAGGCCAATGAGGTTATGGAAACTAAAGAGAGATTACGTATGTCAGAGATGGTTTCATACTTAACACCTTTTTAATCATTATTTAGTTTAGTTAATTTTATTAAGCAATGTTACATGACATTACAGTTTAATACTTGTTTGATTAAATGATTTCAATTGTTTACTTAATTTTAAAGTTTTTCCAAAAATACACCAAGTGCTTATTTCTTTGGCACACTTGCTTCCTTTCCTATTATAAAAGTTAGTGCTGAGTGCTATGTGCACTCAATAAATCAAGATTTGTTTTCCATACACGAACAATTCTGATCATAAGGAAGAAATTCAACAGTTTTAAAAGAGTTCGCTTGGAGGAATGTATATGACTTTTAAAGCAGGACTGGAGAGTACTGGAGTTTTTCGAAGTTATTGTAAATTGAAACTTTTAGTATGTAGAAATTTAATTAATGAAATTTGGCAATAAAGATTAAATAAAAATGAATTGGGGAAAATATTGAGGTAACACGAAAATTCGTCGATTTAATTTCCTATCCTGCCTTCCTTTATTATATCATTCTACAATTATCATACACAATATCAATATCTTCATCACTGTATATAGTAAAACGCGCTTATAACGAAGTCCCAGGGACGGGCAATTTTACTTCGTTATAAGCGTAATTCGTTATATCCGTCCAGTTTACAACATGTAATAAAGTCAAGGGGAATGAAAATCACTTCGCTGTAAGCGTCAAATCATTATAAGCGTGTTCGTTATAACCGTGTTTTACTGTATGTCAATTGTTTAATTGTTTTAAAAAAAGGCGCAGTTTTCAAGGGCATACTCTACACCCTGGCCTGGCCTGTCCCCTATGGCCTGGCCTGGCTCAAAGTTGGCCTGGCCTCACTTTTGGCTTCAAAATTGTCTTGGCCCCAAATTTTGGCCTGGCCTCAAAAATTGGCCTGGCCTCAAATTTGGCCTCTACAAAACTTTTTGGCCTCAAATTTATTTTGATATTTTTTTTTTCATATTTGATGATTTTATTGATTTTATATTGATTTATTTTCAATGCACATTAAACATACTACTTGTGGCTTTAGTGCTTTATAGTGATAGTCTATTGAAAATAATACATGTAGTTACAATTGAAAATATAGTACTAACAATGAATATTTATGATTACAGGTATGTCGAGCAATCCATTCTAATAGATTTTTATTCAATCTGTTTTAAATTCTTAATTAGGAACTTAAGAATGTGATTTTGCCTTGTCATTGTATAACCATGGCGCGTTTTTGCAATATACTTAGATCAAACTGCTCTGGGTGGGACAATATAAATGTAACTCTTCTTTTATCAACGACTTGTTTGAGAAAAAAAAATAATGGAAGAGGCCAATATTTGTTCATTCTAACCAGCATCAAAGGTCACAAAATGTTTTGCTTTGTTCAAATTCTGGTAATGACAATGCCCCATAGGAGAAAAAATGTTTCCTAAATATACAAAGAACACATACATGTACATGAAACTGTACTCTTATCAGGAGTTGATGATTAATGACCATCACTGAGTCAAGTTATTGGAGGATGCAATGTTGCAGTCATTTACAAATGTCATTAATTAAATTAGACAATGTAAAATGTTAAATTACAGGGTAGGCAATGAATCTGACCCCAATGTAGCAGGTTAGCGACAGAAAAGGGTGATATCGAATTTCTGCTGGAGAGGGAAATATGGCTTGATTGGTGTTGACAGGTAATGTAAACAGACTGCAGATATTAAAGTGCATTACACAGTGATAAAAATTTGATGCTGTGTCCCAGTTTACAAATGTTTTGGATATCAATCAGGTCAGTCTCTTAAAACGGTGTTTAACTTTTAAAAGGGGATGGGGAGGGGGAGCGGGGGGGGGGGGGGGGGGGGGGCGGCTCTTAGTTAATTGCTTTGGTACATGTATTGGCATAATCCATTCTTTTGCAATAGTAAGACCAGTTGTGTTATATGCATGTCATAGGTATTTTTTGTGTGTTAATACATTGATTAGATTAATTAAACTTTAACAGTCTGTCACTTTTCATATATATCATTCCTTAAACATTAAAAAAAGCATTGAATTTTCAATTTCTAAAAGAAATCAATAAATATTCAATGTAAATCTTTAAGGAATATATTCAGTATTTATTAGTTTTATACGATATAAAATGGTTTGGGGCAGTTTACGCTTTATAAACCGCGAAGTGGTTTATAAAAAAGCGTAAACTGTTCCAAACCATTTTATATAGCATAAAACTAATAAATATTTGAATTCATTGCTTATAATTTAATTTTTTGCTATTAACTGTAGATAAAAACGGTGATTTGACCCTTAAAATGACACCAAATTTTACAAAATTCAAACGTAACGTCAGGCGGATTGATACATTTTTTGACGTTACTCTTACTATGAAGTAGGCAACATTCTTTATACGATATAAAATATTTTGTTTAGCCAATCAGAAAGCGCGTTACAACCAAAATTAAATTATAAGAAAATGAAAAAAAAGAAATTTTAAAATTTGAGGCCGTAAATGTTTTAAGTGGCCAAATCAGGGACCAGGCCAAAATTTGAGGCCAGGCCAAAATTTAGGGCCAGGCCAATTTTGAGGCCAAAACTGAGGCCAGGCCAACTTTGAGGCCAGGCCAGGCCAGGCCAATGGGGCCAGGCCAGGCCAGGTTTTAGAGTATGCCGTTTTCAAGTTGTTGAAATAGATCAAGAATAGGACAGAAAAAGCCGGCGCAAACAAGAAACATTTATCTTAAGGACATTCACCTATTGATAATCGTGTGTCGAGATCGACAACGTTCGGTGAAAAACCCTGAAAGTGCGTGATTTATTAGATCTCTAAAAAGCAACATTCTTAAATATTGTAAAAAGCGGTTTGAATAGAAAAATGGCGATTATTTTCGAAAACATATTTAAAAATACTGTTAATGTAATATAGCAAAATATTTCTTTAAACTTTAAAAGTTATTTTTTTAAATGTATTTACTTCTAATATAGAAAATAGTGTGTGTTAATAAAAGTTTTACTTAGAATATTAATTACGAGAGTTTATTAAGGGTATTTATCAAGTATTTTGTAATTTTATTGAATTAATATTTTTCCCGCCAAAAGTTTGGTGAGCGATTGGTCAATTTATAATGTGACATGACTGACCGGATAGACTGGTTTTGACTCTGAGGGTGTTCTTCATTTTGCTCAGAGCCCAGGTAGGAGAAGGTGTAACAATTGATTTGTCTGAGGGATTTCAAGATCTGGTATGTTTGGTTTTAGTCTACATAGTTTTCTATTTCAGTTGTTCAGTCATTGAGAATTGGATAGAATTATAGTTTATTTAAAATATTTAACAAATTGCATGGTTAATTCATTTACAACAGCAGTGCACCTACCTGGCCTTAGAACTTAACTTTATTAGTCAGCGCCTAAATTCCATAATTTTGGTAAGTCAGTATTTCAAGATATTAATTTGTAAATAAATATGTAAATAACTCGTTTTTATTATATTATTAATAGGTTCAGCAGAGATCACTTTGAATCGAATTCATATGCAAATATATAGTGAAATATACAAGTGTTGTATAATGTATTAGTATATACATGTATCATATAGTTTATTAAATATTTGATGTTTATGGTTGATACATCATATAATTATATATTATATTTAATGTTCCTTGTATTGATATATTTTACAGGGCCATTTATTCATTGATTTATTTATTTATCGATAACACCGAAGATAAAGAAAATGCTGAGCCACAGAAGCCTTGTTATTGTTACTTAAATAACCAAGGTTTACATTAATACAAATATAAAGCTTGGTGCATTCTAGAATTAATACTGTTTAATCTATATTTCCACTTAAAAAAAAACAATGCATAGTAAAAGTCTTATTTTATATTTACTATTGTTATTTATCATAGAAATAGCTTTTCTTTTTTTTTTAGATATAATGGAATTTTTATACATTTTGTAACATGTACAGTTTTGAACTAACATATTTCATACATGATGGCCCATTAGAGCCTTGCCATCCCTCTGCACGTGATCTCATGCATGAATACTTAATATGTATGAATTAGACTTCCACGTTTAAGACTTAGAGAAACTGAAAAAAAAGTGTTTGACTGCATCTTAATTCTGTACTCAAAGTTTCACGATGGGATGATTTTCGGGTTTTTTTTGGTAAGATATCAAACAGTTCAACAATCACTGAATCATACCTGAAAGATTTGTTTTAAAATTCATAGAATTTTGAAAGCCATTTTAATGATTGAAAGATTGAACTTTATTTATTTTACAACGATTGATAAACAAGTTCTACAACTTATATTAATATTTTTCGTTGGCACGGATTTGAACGCGAGGGGGTCATTGATGTAGGAGGAAGCCAGAGAGCCCGGAGAAAAAACCCACGTGTCCAAGCGGGCGACCACCATACCCTTTCACATACAACCACTGTCGATCACGTGGATCGAACTCGGGTCGCAGCGATGATAAACGAGTGCATTGTCCACTACATGATTTCTGTTATTCTAAATTGTGACAAGTGAAAAGCTGTCAATGTGACAGCAAACCGGGTTTTCTTTTATGTCAAATGTATCCATAATCCATGTCAACCCTGTATTGATAAACACTGCCTACCGTATCCAGAGAAATGGAGAACCCATATGCAATATTTTGCCTAAAAAATGACTAAGTTCAAAAGCTGATATTTTTTTTAAAAATTATCAGAAATCAAACTCTTGGCAATATGCACACCTCTGATATACGCACAATTGATCTGCAAAAGAACAACTTCTTATCTTGAAAACTGTAGGAGGAGTTATCCGTACAATAGGGGTACCCTATATGCAATATTTTGTCGAAAAATGACTTAGTTCAAAAGCTGGTATTTTTTTCATAAATTATCAGAAATCAAAATCCTAGCAATATGCATACCTCTGATATATGTACAATTGATCTGAAAAAGAACAACTTCCTATCTTGAGAACTGTAGGAGGAGTTACCCGTACAATAGGGGTACCCTATAAGCAACATTTTGTCGAAAAATGACTAAGTTCAAAAGCTGGTATTTTTTTCAAAAATTATCAGAAATCAAAATCCTAGCAATATGCACACCTCTGATATATGTACTATTGTTTAATTGATCCGCAAAAGAACAACTTTCTATCTTGAAAACTGTAGGAGGAGTTACCCGTACAATAGGGGTACCCTATATGCAGTATTTTGTCGAAAAATGACTAAGTTCAAAAGCTGGTATTTTTTTTTTTCATAAATTATTAGAAATCAAAATCCTAGCAATATGCACACCTCTGATATATGCACTATTGATCTGCAAAAGAACAACTTCCTTACTTGAAAACTGTAGGAGGAGTTACCCGTACAATAGTTCTGTACCCTATATGCAATATTTTGTCGAAAAATGACTAAGTTCAAAAGCTGGTATTTTTTAAATAAATTATCAAAAATCAAAGTCCTAGCAATATGTACACCTCTGATATATGTACTATTGATCTGCAAAAGAACAGCTTCCTATCTTGAAAACTATAGGAGGAGTTACCCGTACATTAAGGGTACCCTTTTGGCAGCCGCCCTCCCGCCCGCCCGCCCGCCCGCCATTTTCACCATTTCAATAACCGGATTTTTCCGTTGAAAAACCCGGTTAAAAATGGGTCCAATTGATTTCAAAATGGTGAATATTTTCATTTTTATAAATTAACAAATTTTAAAACATTAATACAATGGTTTCAACTATTTTCGTTGGTCATTCAAGTACCATTTATTTCAATGTTGATCATTCGTTTAAGTAAATAGAGCTGCAGTGGGTAAGTACTAATTTCCAAACTTTAAAATTAAATAGTTTAATATTATTTTTAATATACATTAATCAAATGAAGATATGAAATATGTATTTTGTATAACATCCTCCGAGATGTATACTGGCCAAAATATCTAACGCCACACTTTTAATATTCAATAATTTAGAAAACTTAAACATCATTTTTTTGAGTCGTTGCCACTATCGTCCGCAGTTTGAAATGCTCATCTGTTCATGTCAAAAAATTGTAATCGAGTAATTGCTCGACCATGGCCGTATTTGTTGAAAAGCGTGGAGTGTGTGTTCGATATGTTTTTCGGATGTGTTTTTCAAAACGACTCGATTCAATCGGTTCTCTGCCATTTTACTGCTTATAAAACATTTAACCAATCGAATACTATGCGACGCACGTCTTCCCAAAAACCTTCAAGATCAATTGGCGTAGTTAAAGCAGAGCGCGGTTCATGATATGTTTGTTTCCTTTTAAAAGACTAGACTTTGACCCGTGCGTGCACGGGTTGAAATTGCATATGATACCGGAAATTTACGAAATAGATACATCGACATACCGTATTGTTGACATTTACATAACCAAGCTTCAGGCCTACAATAATGCTATTAATAATTTCACTACACTCTGCTTAATTAGAATAATCTGTGTCTCGGGACAGGCCTTCAGCACAGTTAAAATGCCTCCCATAACCCGTAATATAGACAAAATTGCAGAATCGCTCCGAAACGATTTTGGAGAAAATTAATGAAGCTGCATTGAAAAAAAAAACAGTCAAATTATTCATAACAATCCTTTTTGAGGCTGTAAATACCTTTCATCTGAAAATTTAATTTATATTAATGAAGAATTCACCACTTTTTCAACAACTTTTTTTTTCACATTTTGACATTCGGAACTCTCGGGATTTTTCATATTAAATGCACTTAGTTAGAGTTATCTCCCGTATTTTCTTTGATGAACAGAATATAGCAAATTTCCTATGAAAATTTACACGTATTTGTATTATCGTTTCTGAGGTTATCCATGCAAATGTGATATTGAGGAAACATGAACTAAAGAGCCTCCCGTGATTAAGCGTGAATGTAATGCGCATGCGGAAGATTGTAAAATCCAAAAAATCCAGGTGATTTCCGGATTTTTTAAAGGAATTTTTGTTGATTATTTAATTAGCGAAGCTTGATTGAGGAAAAATAAAAACAAATTGGTCATCTTCAAGTACCAATGATGTTTAAAATATATAAAACAAAAGACAGTACTTCTACGATTTCTTAAAGCCCAAAAATTCGAGACTATTATTTTAATATAGTCGTATAGATTTGCGTTATTTACGTTTCAAGTTTAAAACTGATGTCTTAAATAATAAGACAGCTATTCTAAATTCATAATATTCATCACAGATGGCTAGATATTTTTACAGACACCACAGAATCATTCTCAGGCTTGACCGGAAATCCAATGGAACAGGAAGTGTTGAAGACCTACCATGAAGGTCAAGACGTCATGTAAAGACAGGTAGTTCACCTTTCTGATAGACACCGCAAAGCACGCACAACTGAACGGTACATTTAGGAACATGTTCATGACATGTCCGACCAATTTACCGAGATAAAGATGTCAATTTGTTTTAACAAACACGGATATATAATGTAATCAATTAAAAACCAACCATAAAAAATATAAAAAGACGTACTACAAAACAAATTAAACATGATATACGAACACACTTAATTCCGTAAAAAAAACCCTAATGTAATACCAATTGTAGTGGGACGAGATAAACTCGAGAGTGTGTCAGTTCCTCAGCATCAGAATTTTGCAGATCTAGACCACATAAACAAATGACATAACCTCCCACAAAGGTTTTTTATTCAATTTAGGGATCTCTATGAGAAGCTGTTATTAGTGCAAATGGCGAACGCACGAGGTATTAATGTTGTGCTTTTTTATATCGTAGGGTACCTGTACCTTCTTGATTTTTTTTATAAAGCCATAAAATAAATTTTGATTGATTTTTTTTAATGCTTAGTTTTTCTTTATTCTTTATATTTAATCATTTTCATAGTCAAAATAATTAGAATTAGAAACAGTGTAATACAAAGATCTGCCTGGGGCGTTAGAAATTTTAACTAGTATATGTAGGCGACAGTTCTGTCCAAACTTAAAATAATAAATGTACAAAATCACTTCCATCTGACACGCAATAACTATATGATAAAGTACAGCGAGGAAAGATTGAGACGGACACTCTTATCAATAATGTTTAATTGAGACTTAGTTTTAGTAGAAAATGTCGGTCAATCTCTATGTTTTATGTTTATGCATTATAACTTACCTTGCAGTTCGTTCCTTTCCTGTTTATTTAAGAAATAAACAGCAAGTTAAATGTTTACCGGGATATGTGCTTGGTTGATCACGTAATCAAATCGTGTGAAGCCCGAAGGGCTTCTCAGAAGATTTGATCAAGTTCCAACGAAGTTCATATCCCGGTGAACTTTTTAACATTGTTGTTTATTTTATTTACATTTTAAAAAGGCAGATCGTTCAGTATTATTAAACTTACCGTATTTTTATGATTATAATAGGCCTACTAGTAATCCAACCGTCAAATGATAAGCGCAAGCGATAATCATATTGTGACGTCATGAAAAAATTCACACAAGATTAAACGTTTTCGCTATTCTATAGGTTCATAAGGAGAAATATTTGCAAATGTAAATATACGCTTCATTTGCATTGTAAACATTATTCTTTTTTTGAAATCATTTATTATGTTAGTAAATCGAGTAAGCAAGTGTTCCCATATCTCTCTCTCTCTCTCTCTCTCTCTCTCTCTCTCTCTCTCTATATATATATATATATATAGGTACTTGACATGGTTTGCGGGTCATGATCCATAAGCATGGGTTATGGGACCCTACATTTGTGGTAGGCTTATTACAAAAGGAAACACATTTTTAGGAATAGTTTTTGATGGAGAAGCCAAATATAAGATAAATATAAAGATTACTCATATTTGGTTTCAAAGCTATAGATAACGTTGTGGGTCACCACATTGTGGGTATACATCCCACAGTGATATATAGTAGATAATATATATAACATACTTGTGGGTAGGAACCCACAAACCATGTCATGGCAATATATATATTATATATATATAGATTCTTTATGGGATATATCCCACAAACCATGTATGGATGCAAAATGATATATAGCATACAGCTAAATATGATTTGTATAGGAGCACAAAATACAACATATCATTTTGTCAGACTTATAGTTAGGCTTTTTTGAGGGAATTTGTTTTATAAAAGTAACTAAAGAATTACTAACGTTGTATCCTAATGGCAATAGTGCACAGTATGGGTCATTCCTGAAAAGGTGGCAGATTTTACTACATATGTAATGCATTAAACAGAGCAGCCAGTGATGCACTGAAGAAAATTGCTTTATAAACCCCTTGAAATAAAAAGATTTAGATACTGTGCTTAATGAATCACAGACGTATGCAATTTAAGTCAGAAGCAGCATGCAAAACATTCTTTGAAATGATCATAGATATGTTAATACACCTCAGGAAGAAGTTTGGTTTGTGTACCCCTTTTGAGAAGCTGAACACAGATCAAAACATTGTCCTTAACCGGTGTCAAAGATAAAACAATATCTTTAAATACATTGTTTGTCTAAGTTTGGTTTATATATCTTCAAAGATAATCTGGTACCAGACCAGAAAACTTCTTAATTAAAATCATTGACGCCTTAAGCATCAAATGCCATTGGTTTGAAACTACTTGTAAAAATTAAGCTGTGAACAACTTATCTCTGTTATAGCTTAGGCCACACCAAAATGTCCTATACGTTTCTCCTTGTGACTTTGTCTTAAGGTAATAACCCAAATCATTATTTTCATGGTCACATTGTCCACGTAATACAACGTCTAGTTCATGACGAATCTCTACATGATTATGCCCATCTCTGTGTCAAATAAAAGCAGCAGCAAATGTATAACCCCCACCAAAAATATTGTTATGGCATGGCAATCCCTCCTCAACACTTGTCATGTAGACACACAGATTAACAGACAGACAAGGTAAATCCTTTATACTATGATACCTTTATTTGCAAAGGTAAAACAACATTAATAAGGGAACACTTTTGTCAGTTAAAGATTATATTTTATTTCTCAAAGTTAGAAAAATGTGTCATGCATGATTTCATACACAAGACATATATATGTGAACATTCTTGATAGCTGTAATAGTAGTAGTATTTGAAAATTGTTCACAGAGACAA
>WFKH01010211.1:44829803-44849128 GCA_016163765.1 Magallana hongkongensis
TGCTTAAAGGTGGCTTAAAGAAGTTTGGACATTAAGGACCTATAAGCACTAGCTTAAAGGTGACTTAAAGGTGGCTTAAAGATCGATATCCTTTAAGCCGCCTTTACGCCACCTTTAAGCCACCTTTAAGGACTTGCTTAAAGATGGTTTTTCGCCCTGTGATTGGAGGCTGACATGATGTAGAACTCTTTTGTATTAAAAACCAAAAATATTAATTATTATAACGTCTATTCCGGTTTGGTTTACATATACAATGTCCACAGTGCTCTGAAAAAAATCGCTGGTTTCTGCCTTTCTGTTACTCAAATATCCGACTGAACAAAATTGATAATGTTTAGGTTCACACGTCAATCTAAAGAATAAATACATGTATTAATAAATATATGCATTCTTATTAAATAAAAACAGCTGTTTATCTGCTATCATTCAGAGTTGAAAATGACCTCAAGTAAATTTAATTCCAAGTCAAGTTCTTCGCTAACTAAATAAGTATGGTATAACTGTAATCAAGATGTTTAAAATACATTCTCTAAAGTCGGAATTACCATGTCGAAATAACGATGGCAGACATTTTCTACGATAGATTGCATCTGTTGACAATTTCCACAACTACGCAGAGATTCCTCCGACACTAACCTCCGCTTTGAGATTTCAACGAACATGCTCCGTTTAACGTTGGTTTGTAATTTAGTGGAAAGTCAAAGGTAAATGAACGGTCTCAAATCGATATTGTTTCAAAATTGCCAGAACTTGTCATTAACGAACATCATAATTTGCTATAGGCCTACTGATGAATAATGCTATATTGATAAATCAAACCGGAATAGATGGTGTGACCTCATAGATTAAAGCTCAATGGCAGCTACCATAGCGGCGGGAAATTTAAATTAGGCGATCGATTTTCTTGATTTATTCATTGTTCCGGGGTTTTTAATGAAATTAAATACAATTTACAATTATAGTAAATGATAACTAATTGATTTATTGTAAAACATATTTTTAGTTTCCTTCCCCTTTAAATAAAAAAATTCGAATCTATTGTTATAGATGTCCCAAAAATTTATTTTTAAATATCAAAATATTCATTCATTTGGGGTAAGGAGAACAATCTCAAAATAAAGATAATTGCATGTATCAAAATATGCTTTTACAAAGTGAAGTGGATAGATTAATTATGTAAAATTACACATCAAAAGTAGGGAACTTTCCAATGCTCCTTTTAAAAGGTTACGGTTATTACATAAAAAGAACATCAAATCAACAAATCTTTTAAAATTCATATACAACTGATATTGAATCAAATTGATATATTGATATACAATTTCAAATAACAAATCAGGTACAGTAGATATCCGGTTCGGTACGTTACTTACAAGACCTAAGTTAGGAATCTCGAGATTCAAATAAGTTCAATAAACGTGAATTTCTATAAATATAATTTCTCACTAAAATAAACAAATTTAAAAACATTGATTATTTTGACGTTCTGGATTGTCTTGTAACAACAACAATATCATATAGCATAATTTTCAAAACTCCTAAGTTTTTAAAAGTTTTCAAAGTGGTCTACGATATCTGCTTGAATATCAATTATAGTTGTATGCATTTGTCTGTAAAACAAACAAAATAAATGTAATATGTACCGGAAATTCTCATTCTTGTCACTTGACACGATACAAAAAAAAACATACAAATACAAATCCGGATTATACATATTATTTTGAATGTTGTCTTTCTGCATTACAAAAACAAGGCCACCATCATATTTATCAAAATAATCTCTTCGACATCTATATAGAGATGACTGGTTACTTCATCATCACATTAACCAACATCTGCTCCATTAAGTAAAGTGTACAATATTTTCATGTCCGTTTTGCCAAGCAACAAAAAAAGGACTAGTTCCATTTTTCTTGCATAAATTAATGTCTGCTCTATTATTCAGTAACACTGTTACATAGTATCATGTCAATTTCGACAATTTTTGTCACATTTATTATTGTCTGTCCTTTACTAAGTAACAGTTGTACCGTGCTTCATGCCCCTTTCAACTAGTTATAAGGAAAGGACTGGCTTCGTTTTTTTTCACATAAATTAATGTCTGCTCCATTACTCAGTAAAAGTTGTTTAGTGCTATCATGCCCGTTTTGGCAAGCAATAGAGAGAGGACTGGTTCCGTCCTTATCACATAAATTAATGTCTGCTCCATTACTCAGTAAGAGTTGTACAGTGCTATCATGTCCGTTTTGGGAAGCTTTATAGAGAGGACTGGCACCGTCCTTATCACATAAATGAATGTCTGCTCCATTACACCGTAAGAGTTGTACAGTGCTAACATGTCCGTTTTGACAAGCTATAAAGAAAGGACTGGCTCCTTTCTCCGTACATAAATTGATGTCTGCTCTATTATTCAGTAAAAGTTGTACCGTGCTATCATGTCCGTTTTGGGAAGCTTTATAGAGAGGACTGGCTCCGTCCTTATTACATGAATCAATGACTGCTCCATTACTCAGTAAAAGTTTTACAGTGCTATTATATCCCATTTTACAAGCTATATGGAGAGGACTGTTTCCCTTTCGATTGCTAAAATTAATGTCTGCCCCATTACTCAGTAAGAGTTGTACAGTTTTATCTCTTCGTGTTGCACCTGATTCTTCATGATCATAATCTCCGTATCTCAGGGTATCATTACCAACTGCTAGTAGTAGAGGGGTAAATATTTTCCAGTTGCTACCTATCGAATTTACATTGATTCCGATCTTTATTAATTCTTCAAGTATTTCATAATTATGGTATACGCTTACGATGTGAATAGGTTGAAGATATCCATATGTATTATCCCGTTTATTTTTCAAGGATTCTTTAACACGATCTTTGGAAAATATATGAAACAATTTCATTGATCCATTACAATACACTGCGGGAAGCAAGGAACTGTCAATGGAATTTGCAGGGATTTGTTGTAGAGTGTTTAAACATTCAAGTGAAAAATCTGTATGACTAAGAACAATCAGTGCAAATAGGGGTGTAATGTCACATTCTAAACGAATGAAAGCAAGTTTCGACGCATATAATTGTTTTGCTTCGATAAGAAAAATAGGGGGCATTTTAAGTATATTGCTTTTCTTTTTAAATAGCAATCGTAGTTTTTCAGGATTCTTTTGAATTATTTTTTTTAATACTTCAATCATTCTTTTTTCCTTCATGCAAGGATTGAGAACCACATCCATAAAACGATTACCGATCAGTTCATTTAAAAACCTTTCTCCCAGTTTCTCTAAGTACTTATCACTTAAAAATAAATTGAACGGGTCGGCGAGTTCTTCACAATCCCATAACCTTACTCTTTTTCTGAGTAAGCGGATGTCGGCGTATTCTATTGTTTCATCGGGATAATCTGTTCCAAATACATGAGTGATAACTTCCATAACCAAATCATGACAAAAACGATACTTGTCACCAACTTTTATGACCAAAAAATCCTTTAAGGAGTTAAGATTATCAACAATAGCTGAAGGGAATGTGTTCTCTGGTAATCCACAAAGTTTTAACGTGTGTTTAAATTTGTTTTCCGTGTCTTTATTTTTTAAAAGATCATTTCCGCAAATATCATCGTTAAAAAAAACAAGGAGAGCCAACGCACAATATTTCCCCTTGTCTTTTTTTCTGAACCCTAGTATTCTCTCTTTTAGCACTGTTACGGGTTCTGTAAAAAATTCTATACCCTTATTGTTGTATTCTTTGCTAGAATATAATTTACACAATAACGGGAAATACTTTTCTACTTCAACTATCCTATCACACTGATTGTCAGATAAATTCATATCGGATGTATATCTGGTCAAAATCTGACGTTTTTCATCAACGGATAATTTGTATTTCTCACTATCGATGTCTACGATATCTGATTGATTCAGGAGATAACGTGAGACTCTAGTATCAGACATAATATAGTTTCTACACGACATCAAAAGCTTTGCTGCTCCTGTTCCAAAGGAGTACTTTAAATTTCTCTTTAAACTTTTCTCATGTTCTTTCCAAGAAGTATGAAATTTTTCATCAAAAGATTCTTTTCCAAATGGATCATTGCAAACAAAAATGATTTGTTTGCTTGCATCTCGAAGTGAACGACTTTCATTCTTGATGTCTTCTGCTTTTGTTATTCGTTTTACGATCCAGCCCTCTCCTTTGTATTTGAGCGCAATATGTTGAATAATAGCTGACTTCCCTGATCCTGAGTGACCAGCCACAATGACAAGGTTCCCAGTTTTAATTAGTTTTTCTACTTCTTCGCACGCCTTTGTTGAAATAAAACGTGAGTCGTCGTGTTCCCATTGGTCAAATACGGCTTCTTCAATGGAAGATTCTGGAAATCAAAAAGAAGTAAGAAATATAAATGGTAACATTATAGAAGATAATGCCGACCGGACACATAAATGTCCAGCAAGTAAACATTTTTATCCTAGTATTATCCAATTAACAAGTCGACTTTTCGGAAAAACCAAGATGATAAATGATGGTAACTGAATAACATAAATTAGGCATTAAACGTTTAAATGAACATGACAGGGCATAATTATAATTCAATGTATAATAATTAAAACATTTTAGTTACATTCCCTTAGAATATAGTTTACATATTAAAGGGAATATACACTTCTACGTTAATATACATTTTTTGATGGATTGATATGAAACCTATTACACTTTTTTTTATAAATTGATATAAAATATGTACATGTATGTTCACTTTATGTTCACATTATCTGCTTACTTCTGTTAGTCATCAATGATTTCAAAAATATTTAAGTTATTTAGAAAGAAAATAAGTTCTGCACGCCGGGGTGGGGGGGGGGGGGTCGTTTTATACAGCTAAAGCTGAAATGAGCTTGTTTAATTCATGGGATGAAAATTGTTCTCCATTGATTGTTTGAAAGGCTTGGATGAAAATGTAACTTCAATTAAATAAATGTGATTACTTTTAATTTTCAATATCCGATACTCAATCACAGAATTAATTGCCAATAATTCGATTCTTAATTTGAAATGTTTAAATAAATCTTTTATATACTTTAGTTTTATGACCTGTTATATATTTTTTTTTATTTGTTTTCGTATTTTTTGGGAAAGTGATAAAACAATGAAGAAAGAATAAAACAAATTTAAGGTTTTCAAAAGGAAGCGACCAAGTCCGTCTCTTATAACTTTCAGAATCCACTCTACTATCAGTGTAGCGACAAGCGCGCTACCCACTCGGCCTTTTTTTCGATGTCGAGTGGAACCTAGGGCATCGGTGGAGCGAATTTTGATATAGGTTGAAAATTGACCCGGGAGTCAATTTTTCAACTGTAAATATTGAGACCGAAGGGGTTGAAAAAAGACCGAGGTCCGTTGAAAATTGACCGACATCTTGAAATTTTGATCATGAAACCGATTCTAAGTTCAACAGCAAACAAGCACAAACAAACGAATTGATATTTAAAACTTGGATTTATTCAATACTTTTTGTTTCATTTTTATTTTTTTGGATTTACATGATTACATGTTTTAACATTCCGTCGAAAAAATGAAATAATTCAATGATTGTATTTCGAATTATCATATTAATCTATCAAATATGTATTAAATATTTCGTCATAAATAACATTTTCGTGTATAATTCCTGTTGTGAAATTTATATTCGAAAATTATGTTTTATATATGAATCGGTATACATGGTTGCACTGTCATGATGTAAATTTTGAATTTAACGGGTGGCAGTATAATTATATAAAATTTACAACGTGACATCACGATAAACTACTAGTATAATTTAGTGAAACATTTTTTTTATATTTGCTGTATGGGTGTACAAATGTAAATAATAAATAAAAATTACAATATGTCATACTTAAGAATCTTTTAATTTGATTTTAAACTCACAAAGGGAATTGAAATTTTGATATCGTTTATTGTAAAGAAGGTTTTGCAGAGAAACGGGATTTCTCCCCAACGAGAGAAGGACGTTTAAATAGGCGTAACGCATGAAGAATCTTTTGTAACATAGACAAAGCTACATAGACGACTATATTTACATAACGGATATGCCCTGTATGTATGCAAAATACACCTTTTTCATCAAACACGACAAGTGCCAATCCATCATGATTATTACAGATGCAGATAGGAAGATGACCATATTTTCTGTATTTTGATCTTAACATAAAGTAACTTGATTTCTACTGACCAGCGTGTTCAAAATGTAATTCTTCGAAACTAAGTGAATAAATCTGATTCTGACTCTTCAAACTCGTTTACGTTTGTTCTTGATTGTCATTTGATCATTGCGTATTTCAAAATTATGGAGATAAAAACTTAGTCCTGATAATAAGGTGACTTATTTGTACATATTTTCATCTACCTATAGTTTTATCGCTGATTCATACTTTTTTGTATGACTACTTGTACATGCATTTTTAAAAACGATATATTTTCCGTAACAATATTCACCAGTGTTATTGATTGATGAGTTTGTTGTTTTGAATCCCTCGTTTAGTAGTACGATTCATGTTTAAAACGTGAACTTGAAAAATTGATACACATATTTGATAAAATATACTGACAAGTGTTTTATTAACTAAATTTCTATGCAATTAAAAAAAAATATATACATAAAAAAATTATACCAACCATTCCGGGATTTGAACCTTAAAGAGACATGGTGACGCACAAGCCCGTGATTTATCAAATATCTAATTTTTACGCAATTTTCACATATTCATATACTAGTAACATATGATGAAAAATTACAGTGTTTAAAAGTGAATACATGTATATCAAATTAAAAGAGAACTAAGCGGGCCGACACAAAATTATATAGAAATATTGTGAATCCCTTAAGCTCCATAGCCACGCAAGCGTAGGGGAATGTAAATACTGCAGCGTAGCATATATCATGAGCCATTGGGCTCTCTGTGAAATATGATGTCTTCAAGAGCTATATACATGTATTCATTTAGATGCACTCTCGATAAATGCGTATTTCTTACTTCAGACATTGAACAACTTCAAATTATTATAACTCTTTCCTCAGTGTATCAATCCCATTGTAACTAAATAGTGACACTCAAATCAATTTCCAAAACAAATCAGTTTGTTTACATGTGTAATTTCTGGATAAGAGTTAACAAGTTGTAAACTGATATATGATGATTTTTGAGGCGTGAAACCTTCAATATAATGATGTTCAGTATATTTCTTCATATTTCCGTTCATATTTACTTTAACAAAAAAGTCAATGTTATTAATCGGCTAGTCTGCGTTACCACACGACTTTACCAGCCGCAATAAATTCTGTAAAAATTTAACACACTGTTCTTAAATGTCTGAGGTATTCATGTTGTTTTCAAACATTTAGATTTTTAAAAATATGCCTCTTTGAAACAAGAAACGAGAATGGTAGTTTTCAAGAGAATATCTTGCCTTTTATGTTCACGTCAAATTAATTTTGTGACAATTTTTTTACAAAACCGAGGAATACCCTTTTAAAAAGCATGAAATCTGACACATTTTTCTGTATAACCATTTTACAATTCCATTAATAATCAAATAAAACATGATAAAAAGTTTCCAGATATAACTAGAGATATTGTGAGCAAGCTTACAAATGATACATCCTGCTAAAGAATATAATAACTTAGATATTTCTCTATTGGAAAATAATGATTAGATCATTTTTCGTGTAGTGACCTTGAACTTGCACAAATTACCAAAGCTCAAGATCAGAATATATTAAAAGGTCACAAGCAAACTTTGTATCAAATAATAGCTTCTAATCATTTTCCATTACAAAATATTACATAAACAGGAATTATGTATTTGTGTAAAAATGACCTTGAACTTGCCCAAATGACCTGGGATCAAATAATGACACGCCCTCGGGTCATAAGCAATCTTTGTGTGAAGTAAGAACGTTTCTCCATAAGAAAAATATGGAAGAATGAACCGGAAACGAATTTTGCACTTTTCCTTTGAGTGACCTTGAACTTGCCCAAATGACCTTGGTTCAAAATCCTGACACACTTTAAGGCCATAAGCAATCTTTGTGTGAAGCATGAACTTCCAATGTTTCTCCATAACAAAAATATGAACCGGACACGAATTTTGCACTCGTCCTTCCAGTGATCTAGAACTTTCCCAAATGACCTTGGGTCAAAAGCATTAGACATTATCAGGTCTTAAGCAATCTTTGTGTGAAGTGTGAACTTCTAATGCTTCTCCATAAGTAAGGTATAGATCGGGCCCGGATTTTCACCTTTTTCTTCCACTGACCTCGAACTTGCCCATATGACCTATGTTCAGATTCCTGACACACCTTTAGATTATATGCAATATTTGTGTGAATCTAAAACCTCCAACTTTTCTCCATAAGAAAGATATGGACGGGACACGAATTTTGCACTTTTCCTTCCAGTGACCTTGAACTTGTCCAAATGACTTGGGTCAAAATCATGACACATTCGAAGGTCATAAGCAATCTTTGTATGAACTTTCAATGTGTCTCAATAAGAAATATATGGACCAGACACTATTGCACAAACTGACGGACAGACAGACAGAAAAACGGAAATATGAACAAGGTGATTACTATACCCCCCCCCCAAACTTTGTTTGCGGGGGCATTATAATTTTGCATTTCTTTATAATATAACTAGACTTTGACCCGTGCGTGCACGGGTTGAAATTGCATATGATATTGGAAATTTACGAAATAGATACATCGATATACCGTATTGTTGACATTTACATAACCAAACTTTAGGGCTACAATAATGCTATTTATAATTTCACTACACTCTGCTTAGTTAGAATAATCTAACTGTATCTCGGGACAGGCCTTCGCCACAGTTAAAATGCCTCCCATATACCCGTAATGTAGCAAAAAATTGCAGAATCGCTCCAAAACAATTTTGGAGAAAATTAATGAAGCTGCATTGAAACTAACAGTCAAATTATTCATAACAAATCATTTTGAGGCTGTAAATACCTTTCATCTGAAAATTTAATTCATATTAATGAAGAATTCAACACTTTTTTAACAACTTTTTTTTCACACCATGTTTACATTCGGAACTCTCGGGATTTTTCATATTAAATGCACTGAGTTAGAGTTATCTCCCGTATTCTCTTAGATGAACAGAATAGATAGCAAATTTCCAATGAAAATTTACACGTATTTGTATTATCGTTTCTGAGTTTATCCATGAAAATGTGATATTGTGGAAACATGAACTAAAGAGCCTCCCGTGATTAAGCGTGAATGCAATGCGCATGCGCAAGATTGTAAAATCCAAAAAATCCAGGTGATTTCCGGATTTTTTTAAGGAAGTTTTGTTGATTAATAATTAGCGAAGCTTGATTGAGGAAAAATAAAAACAAATTGGTAATCTTCAAGTACCAATGATGTGTAAAACATATAAAACAAAAGACAGTACTTCTCCGAATTCTCGGTATTAAAGCCCAAAAATTCGAGTCTATTATTTTAATATAGTAGTACAGATATAGATCTGCATGTGAAAAAAAATGACATCGAATTTTGTTACTTTATTTTTTTTTTCATTTTATCTGCAACAGCTTTAGGGAAAATAGCATAGGAACTGCACCTTCTTTTCTTGGTGGGTGTTAGCTGCAGTCTGTAGCTCCTGGTCTGAAAAAAATCGGATGGACGATACAGGAGCTTCAGTGCCCCTCATAGTAAATAAACTACAATTTACGCCGCACAAAAATTTGCGCTAATTTTGGACTGATTAACCTTATTTAAAAACAAATTCTGTGGAAAAAATTAGTACCATTGAATTTGGCATGCAATTTACTACTGATACCGTTTCTTTACATGCCTCAGACTTTCTCCGAAACACGTTAACCTACCTCGGAAAATAAAGTATGTTAAATTCACTTTGAGATCGAGAGTCGCTGTTTTTACATGTAAACAAACTGCACCACTTTACTTTACGGGGCTGGTGATGTTGTTTAAAAGAATATCAGAGGCAAGTAAAGTGACGATATCTGTAGTAAAATGTCCGAGGATTTTTAGCTCACCGAGACGAAATCAGGGGGAGCTTATGCTATACCCTCGGCGTCGGCGTCGGTGTCGGCGTCCGGACCTGGTTAAAGTTTTTGTTGCAGGTCCTGTATCTAAGTAATTACCTCTTCTATCTTCACCAAACTTGGATGATGCATCTGGACCTACTTATGGACTTGAAACACTTGGATGCTGGATCTGGGCCTTGAATTTCAGATGCTGGAGGAGGTTAAGGTTTTTGGAGCAGGTTAAAGTTTTGATGCAGGTGTCCTTTGATAGCAATTTCTAAACTACTACTGGTCCTAACTTCACCAAACTTGCATGGGTGGTGCGTTTTATGATGCTGATGCATCAGACAAGCTTGAATGCTGAATCTGAGCCATTTGTTTCGGATGCTGGAGGAGGTTAAGGTTTTTAGAGCTGGTTAAAGTTTTTGGAGCAGGTGTCCTCTGATGATTATCTCTTAGTTATTACTGGTCCTAACTTCACTAAACTTGCATGGGTGGTGCGTCTTATAGTACTGATGCGCCTGACAGGCTTAAATGCTGAATCTGAGCCATAGGTTTCGGATGCTGGAGAAGGTTAAGGTTTTTAGAGCTGGTTAAAGTTTTTGGAGCAGATGCCCTCTGATGATTATATCTCAGTTATTACTGGTCCTAACTTCACCAATCTTGCATGGATGGTGCGTCTTATGATACTGATGCATCAGACAGGCTTGAATGCTGAATCTGAGCCATTGGTTTTGGATGCTGGAGGAGGTTAAGGTTTTTAGAGCTGGTTAAAGTTTTTGGAGCAGGTGTCCTCTGATGATTATATCTTAGTTATTACTGGTCCTAACTTCACCAATCTTGCATGGATGATGGGTCTTATGATACTGATGCACCTGACAGGCTTAAATGCTGAATCTGAGCCATAGGTTTTGGGTGCTGGAGGTATAGTTTTTTGGAACAGGTCAAATGTTTAATAGATAATAGTACTATTTTAAACTTGCATAGTTGATTTAACTACAATATAAATGAATCACAGAGGTAGCTTCAGATGCAGAGCCTGATCTCCTTTATCAAGGATGCTAAAAAATATATCTTAGTTATTACTGGTCCTAACTTCACCAAACTTGCATGGATGATGCGTCTTATGATACTGATGCACCTGAAAGGCTTGAATGCTGAATCTGGGGCATAGGTTTCGGATGCTGGATGAGGTTTAGTATTTTGGAACAGGTCACATGTTTTATAGAAAATAATACTATTTCAAAGATGGATAGTGATTTAACTATAATATAATTAATGAATCACAGAGGTAGCTTCAGATGCAGAGCCTGATCTCCATTATCAATAATGCTAAAAAATCTCCTACCTCACTCAAACCTGCTTGATAGATGTGTTTGTTGTTAAATGATATAACATGATTCCTATAATATAGTATTGTGTGATATGATACACTATTGTTTTAATTGATACAATATTATATCATATATTATATTGTAAAAAGTTATATGATACGATATGATATTGTATCAAATTTTTGTACATTATGATATGATATTGTATCATGATATCGTAATGCATAGTATTGTATATTATGATTCAATATTGTATAATATGATACTGAAATATATATTATGTTATCACATTTTATTGTTTCATATGATATTGCAATATATAATATTGTATCATATTATGATACAATATTGTATAATATATATTATCGTATCATATGATACCATATTGTAAAATATGAAAGTTTATATCATATATTATTATATCATATGAAGTTGTATTATATGATATTGTAATATGTAATATTGTATCATATGATACAATATTGTATGATATGATGTTGTATTACATAATATATTACTATATCACATGATATTGTATCATATGAAATGATACAATGTTGTATCAAATTATATTGTATCATATGATACAATATCAATGACATTGTATCATATATTATATAATGATATTGTATTATTTGATCAAATACAATAATATATAACACGCAACAATGTCATATCATATGTTACAATTTCATATTGCATCATTATTTATTACAGTATTATATTGTATATTGTAAATATCATAGGATGCAATATCGTATTTTATGTTTTTGTATTGATAAACATTGTATCTTATAAAACCGTATGATAAGAACATATGATTATCTATAATTTTTTAACATATGATATACGATATTGTGTCAAAACAGTATCTGTGAATATTCAAGATAATTAACTATGATTTTCATATAATCTGATAAAGGTGGTCTGATAAAGGTGATGCCTCATGAAGGTGATGTCTCTTCTCGGTGAGCTTTGTTATCTGTGATTACCTATGTTTTGGGAATGAAATATTTGTACATAAGGTGTTCGGAAATAAGATTGATGACTGTAGCTCCCATGTCGTCTATCCAATTTTTTTCGGACCGGGAGCTACAGACCTGCAGCTAGGTGGATGTAAATACAACATTTCAAAGTTTTTAAGTTCACTATGACATATTATTATTTTTGTTTTTACATACACTCGGTATATTAAAACCGAGATTATATAAATTTTGTATTTACACCCATGCAGTAAATAACAAATTAAGGGAAAAAAAACAGTTGTCATCTTGTTTTTAAAATTTATCTCCTCTAACATTTGTAATTTTAGTATTTCGGAAATGTTTGAGATTGAATACATTCTGTACACGTACATTTTCAAGCATATTCATACCTGAATGATGCTGTAGTACTTAAAATCGTGAAAACCGATATTTTCCACTATTTTATTTTGCTGAGAAAATATGCTATTAGGATAATTCAGCACACAACTAAATAATTATCATCAGGTCTCATTGACCCTGTGATATTTTCATTGTAACATTATTTTAATGCTAGATGTCATTTCTAAAAGGTATTCAAAAACTTTCTTTTTCTTTAAATGAGTTTACTACATTTCTTAATAAGTTTTTCTTTAACCTGTGTTTTCGGTTCTCTAAGCTGTCAATCGAAGTATGACGTCGCTGTGAACTTATAGAAATTCTTAACGATTAAAAACATCACTTAATAGGATATTTAAAGGGTACCTGCAGCCAAACCCATGTGAAACTTATGTTAAAGAATTTATTTACCAGAACTTAATGCAAAAAACTGCATCGAAATCGATGCAAAAATAACGGAGTTACGCTGCTTCAAAGTGGCTATTTTTACCTGCTTTGAGAAATCCAATCAAGAGAAAATAGAATTAGGCGATAACGAGGCTTCAGCGGAAGTGACGTCACGAGGTCAACAGGAGGAAAATTTCCATACAAAGCTATACAAAATAAATTCGATTTTACAGCCAAATTGATTGATATAGGTCTGATGTTTTGACGTATTAAGTTATTTTAAGTATTATAGATTTAGAAATTTGTATCCGTATATATTTGTTACAGTCAGATTTATTTCTAAAGGATTTTAAAATTTGCTATCCTCCTCGCCTCTTTACCGATGATTACGATATCTTAAAACACTTGCATGGGCAGAATATGTTCATTATTAATTTTTTGATTACATAATTTCACTTCACACGCGAATGATCCGAGACAATGACACAGGTAAACAGGTAAACTAACGGAGCTACTGCTCCAGACACGTGTATATCTGGGGTATGTCTACACATGGTACACATGCATGTCTGGTGAACAATGGGGGGTTTCACACCTCTAGACTGGTATATTGATTTGTGTATATAATTAGCTACTCAAAACAGAAAAATAAATTAGACTGTGTAAAATCAGGCGTTCATAAGCTAATACATGTGTGTAGTCTGTCAATCAGACTATCAAAAACGTAACCACTAACCTAGCTACTAACGTTCAAAATATATGCCTTGATTGTTACTTATTTACTCACTTTTAAAATGACAAAATTTACCATTTAGCCGTTTTAATCTTTTAAAAAATGTAATTAAGTAATTATTTCGGAAGTAATTATGTTGATCATTAATTTAGTCTCAATTTCTTATCTAATATAATAAAGTGCAACTTTCTTTCGAGCTCTATGGTCAGCAGTTAAATACTCCAAATAGCTTAATTTAGTTGTTATACTGACCAAATCATTATAAAATCTTTAAAAAAAATTATGACAAAGGATGTAAATAAGTCTAAAATAAAATTCCACTATCGTATTTTTAAAGAATACAAGACAGACTTCATCATGCAGCCATCTTGCATGGACTTTCGCCCTGATCCGTTTATAATTAATACTGTGTTTATTTTATATGTATGCTGTTTTGATTGTTATTGGTTTGAAATTAGTATAAATGAATAATCGGCCGACATAGTGGTTATTTTATGTCTCATACGACCCCGCGTTATAATACCTTTTACAAAATATGTACTATAATCAATATTATTAATAATGTCCTGTAAAAATCATCCCAGAAAAATACGAAAATATGTTTCTTATAACAATAGTGCTTTGATTAATTGTCATTTTGCTACATAGACTGTGAATTTATATGGAAATTGTGTTACAAATTTGACTTAATTCATGAATCGAACAATTTTCCGAATTCGGCATTTTTGTACGATAAAATACGAGATTACCAATTTGTTTTATTTTTCCTCAATCAAGCTTCGCTAATTATTAATCAACAAAAATTCCTTTAAAAAATCCGGAAATCACCTGGATGGATTTTACAATCTTGCGCATGCGCATTACATTCACGCTTACTCACGGGAGGCTCTTTAGTTCATGTTTCCACAATATCACATTTTCATGGATAAACTCAGAAACGATAATACAAATACGTGTAAATTTTCATTGGAAATTTGCTATCTATTTTGTTCATCAAAGAAAATACGGGAGATAACTCTAACTCAGTGCATTTAATATGAAAAATCCCGAGAGTTCCGAATGTAAACATGGTGTGAAAAAAAAGTTGTTAAAAAAGTGTTGAATTCTTCATTAATATGAATTAAATTTTCAGATGAAAGGTATTTCAGCCTCAAAATGGTTTGTTATGAATAATTTGACTGTTAGTTTCAATGCAGCTTCATTAATTTTCTCCAAAATCGTTTCGGAGCGATTCTGCAATTTTTTGCTACATTACGGGTATATGGGAGGCATTTTAACTGTGGTGAAGGCCTGTCCCGAGACACAGATTATTCTAATTAAACAGAGTGTAGTGAAATTATTAATAGCATTATTGTAGGCCTAAAGCTTGGTTATGTAAATGTCAACAATACGGTATGTCGATGTATCTATTTCGTAAATTTCCGATATCATATGCAATTTCAACCCGTGCACGCACGGGTCAAAGTCTAGTATTAATAAAGGGTACAGTCATTATATATTCAAATTAAGGGAAAAGTGGGGGTTGATGTCAGTTTTTGAAAATAGAGACATTAATTTGACTGTATATTGTTCAAGTACACCTGAAAACAAATGTCAACGCGTTGAGGTCATCAGAGTTTGGAAAAAATCTTTTATAATCTGTTGATAAGTGACCTCGGGTATACATTTCACGACTTTTGGCCTCAATTTTCAACGTTGAAAGAGTACCCATGGATAAAAATTCAACGGGTCAATTTGCAATGTGGGTCAAAATTCTTCGTTACACTGTCACTAGATCAATTTTAGTTATATATATATTGAGACAATTTCTTTTTTTCCTTTTTCGGCACCTTATTATAGGACTACAGTATTGATTTTGGACTTATTTACTATGAAGATTACTACTGTAGTGGAATTGTCAAACTAAATAAAAGGGAACAACTTTTTAGATACACATAATGCAACTTCCTGGATGGTGATGAGTCTGTCAACTTGTGAAACCCACATGTATTTGGGATTTGGTATGTTTACTATCAATTTTCTCACTTAAAAGCCGTATAGGGTGTTATTTTTCTGATCTAAAATTTTTCTAGAAGTATTTAACAATTATAATGTTTCTTCCATTAATAATATGCTTAAAGTCTAGTTAATCAATTAACTAAATTAAAGCTATGTATAATAACATATATATGAAATAAACTTCTTGCGTGAGACCTTAAATGAGTCTTGGCAGCTTCAGTTGACCATTTCTGCATTACTAGTATATTGCTTTTTTATCCCCCGTAGCTGTGCACACAGAACAGCATGTTTTATTTTACTAATGCCATTTAACACATTCACAAAATTATTTTGTGTCAAAAACACACTAAGTAAAGGTCTTTGTAATTCAGTCGGGGTTAAAAAGGATCTAAATGCACCTACGTTATTTTAAAATTGTCCTACAAGAATTCCACACACCATCCCCTATGTATGCTGAACCCCATATTAGGCTTTTCTTTTTTCATTTGCAACGGTATAGCTTACTTTGGTTTATAGAGTTTAAGCGATCTGTAATGCAATCAACTTTCAGATCTACATTTTGATGCCGCAGTTAATCTTGATCTAAAAATTACTTAGTTGAAAACAGATCAAACTTGGCGCTGTCCATTAGTTAAACTAAATAAATAAACCTTAAGTTTCCTTAATTTGTTAAGTTAATTAGGGTGGTAAATACATAAAATGTATGTCAGATTAGACCGGCACACTGCTCCTATATATTGACAACAAACCAATCACACGTTTTCAATTTTAATGGATTTTGCAAACAATTTAATTTTAAGCAGATTACAGGATATTATACAATCCATAGCTCACGTAAGAGCCAAGGGAAGGTGAATTTCATATCTAACGTACATTTGTCTGGGATTATAAGGGCAGCTAGGGTCACCTAAAACCCAATCAACTCAACTGGATTTTATTATCAAAACGGCTTTGGTGTGCTTTTTCCGATAGCGTCACGTTCAATTCTGTCAGCTACGTCATGCATAAACAATACTCGCTCCTTAACCACTAACTTTCTTACTGGTGTATTGAGCTTATCGCTGATTGGCTGCTGGTGCAGACTAAATTATGCACGGACAGAACAACTTATCAGAGAATGAAAAATTCACTGGGTTACTCGTGACTGTCGGAATTGGGATATTTTTGGAAAGTGTATACTTGTGACAAAACATACATACAGTATACATAGCTCTACGAAGAAAATTTGGGTTAGACTACATGTATATATAGCTACAGTGCATAGGATACTTACGAAAAACTTGCAATTTACGGCGCACAAAAATACGCTAGTTTTGAACAGATTAACATTATATATCATACCACAATCTGTGCGAATAATCCATTTAAAAATTTCTTCTGTTCATAGTTGTCGCTTTACTTGCCCCAAACTTTCTCCTAATAAACAATCTTTAGGCTAATCGACCTCGGAAAGCGGATCAAGAGTCGTCATTTTATATGTAAACAAACCACGCCACTGTATCTGGGACTGATGATGGCGTTTAAAAGAATTTCAGAGACAAGTGAAGAAATGACAGTTGCGGTAAAATGTATGAGGATATTTTAGTATAGATTATATACACAGAATGTGGTAGGGTAAAAGGAGAATAAACGAATCGGACACTTGCCTAGCGAAGATGGCTCAGTTCTACGTACACATATGTACGTACCAATATACCCCCTTGCATTTTCCACTTCCATATCAGGTTCTTTCATATCATCGTTCACTTCGTTTATTGACTGTAGATTGCCGATGGAAAGGTGTAAAAATCGAGAAATTCATGTCTATTATTTCGACTGGTAAGTAAGTAGGTAATACATGTACATTATACATTTATTACAATTGTCCTTTCTGACATATCTTATTTTTCAAATAATATCTGCAATATGACTACTTTTATTTGCTTTTAAATCTAACATGAAAACAGACTTGTCACTAACACATTGTTTAAAAGCGGCGTCACTTAACTTGGAAAACGGAAGTGCCCTGACGAGTGACTTTCTTTCGTTGTGTTCTCGGAGTCGCTGGAAATCTCGATTTCTTTTCGATTCAGTTTTATATACAGTACGGGATCCAATGTTTCCGCACGCTTTGCCAAAATGTCCTTCCTGTCCACATCGGTGACATCGTTTCTCCAAAGCGTTGCAGGCGCTATAATGCCGTTGGTTACATCGACTGCACACCGGCGCTGAAAATTGCCACTGTGGTCGGAACTGCATGTCAGTCCATGTTGAGGCTGTTGGACCTGGTAAGTTGAGATATAGGGGAAAACTCGCTTGGCCAGAGGTCCGTGGAACGTACCCGGTTATCTGCACCAATTATCCTTCTCCCGGAATTTCCGTAAGGATATTACCGGCAATGTCCAGTCCAGAAAGGTTTGGGACGATTACCGACGATAAAATTAGCATCACCAATAAGGACCACTGTACAACTCGATCGACACTCGGCTGTACTATAACCCGATCGACACTCGGGTGGTAGCCCTCTTTATGGTAAAAGTAACCGAGTAAAGTCCAATCAGCGTTTCAACATTTATTAAGGATCTGACAGAAATTTTGATACAGATCGGTGATATCGGGACGGCTGTCCGATTCCGACTAATGTACAAAAGAATTTCAACAGTATATAAAACAAAAATTATGTAACATGTGTTAAACGATAAATGAATAATAGCTCAGACCATGACAACTGAGTTAATCCCTAAGTAAATTACATAGCCAATTAATCCCCTTTGAACTATTTAATGCCCGCATGTGATTCTAGCAGTATAAAGATGACAGGTGAGAAAATTCAATTATCTGAAACTCTAAGACATTTGACGTTTTTACTATCCTAAACTTAAATAAACGAGTAAATGAGATTAACTAACACTTGAACCTAACAAAAGCGTTTCCTAACAATAATTATATTCAAACCCTGAGAAAGTACTTTAATTAAAATCGCGCCAAAATTTAGAAAAAAAAGAAAATAAATAGGAGTAAAATCTTTGACACGATAACCTGTCCTTAACAATTATTTAGATTATCGGGAATCAAAATTTGAACATGACACAATGTACATGAAATGCACGCGGAGTACATGCAACTTAATTTTTGTTTCACGCCATCGTCGCAAACTACAGCCAACATGTACGTGAGTTTTGCATATAACTTAAACAAAAGGGGAGAGTCAATGTTGGGGACAAAATGAACTGTTCTGTGAAATCCATTAGCTCTGGCATTAAGCGTGCATAGATAACTCCGCCTATGAAAACGAGTTGACCAATCATAAAGTTTTAACACCGGCGGCGTGTATTGTTTATGCTTGACGTAACTGACAGAGTTGATCGTGACGCTATCGGAAAAAGCACACCAAATCCGTTCTGATAATATTCCATTGTTTTTGTATTCATTGTTATTTCTTTTCTTACCCCCCCCCCCCCCCCC
>WFKH01010211.1:44860682-44878418 GCA_016163765.1 Magallana hongkongensis
TCTCAGCAACTATTTATTGCAGATGCTTGAAATTTTAACATACTATTTGTTTAAGCATGCCATACCGTGGGATATATTTTTGTATCAATCGGACGTCAACTTCCTGTTAAATGACGACTTTGTTTATTTTTAAGCCAAAATTTTGAAACAAATTTTCGTCAAAGATTCCTCAGCTACCTTTTATCGCAGATGCTTGAAATTTTTACACAGTATTTGTTAAGGCATACCATTTCGTGGGATATATTTTTTGTACCAACTGAGCGTCAACTTCCTGTTAAATGACGACTTTGCTTATTTTGCATATTCACATTAGAGCGGGGGTATCACTAGTGAGCATTGGCTCACAGATATCTTGTTAACTCTGGAATAGTATAAAACAGAAGCAATAATGCCTTTATGGCTTTCGCTTCATCTTCCTATTTATTTGTATTTTTAACCTCAAATTTAGAACTGTAGGAATTCAGTTTAAAAACTTTTCAAAAGCTTTAAAAACCATACCTATTAGAAATCATTTAGATTTAAATTGACACATGTCATTGATGAGACATCGTCGGAACCCACGGGTCTCTTATCTGTTTCATTGCTTTCAATGCAGTGTAATGGATAGAAAACACGTGGGTTCCGACGATGAGAGGAGAGTGCAAATGTGCATACAAAACATTGGTCAATACATGCATATTCAAAAAAGTACAAAATATTAACTAAAACAAAAATTGCTTTTGACCTGAGGGTGTGTCATGACCTTGACAAAAAATTATTTGGGCAAGATCAAGGTCACTATCAAGAAAAGTGAAAAAATCGTGTCCGTTCCATATCATTTCTATGAAAAAACATTGAAAGTTCTTTCTCACACAAAGATTGCTAATGACCTAAGTGTGCGTAATGATTTTGTTCCAAGGTTATTTTGTCAAGTTTATAATTTGTGTCTGCTTTATTCCTTTTTTAAGGAGAAACATTAGAAGTTGCTTTTTCATTTAAAGATTGCAGATGACCTGAGGATGTGTCATGAACTTGGCCTAGGGTTAGTTGTGCAAGGTCATTAAAAAAATGCTTCTTTCCTGTCTGTCTTATCTTGTATACATGGAAATGATTAGAAGCTAGAATTTGACACAAAGATTGCTTGTGACATGTACTTAAATATGTCCTGACTTGAACTTTGATCATTTGTGCAAGTTCAGTGTCACTATATAAAAAAGAAGCATCCATTATCTTCAAATAGAGAAATACTTTAGTTATGATTTTTTTTCTTAGTGGGGAGGGGAGGAATTATTTGTGAGGTTGCTCACAGAACCGCCAGTTGGTCCACAGAGAGCACTCTTCCCTTTCTCGCAACCAAATTTTCCCTTTTAAAAATTAACATAAAGGAAATTAAACTTTGGGGCATTGTTCCCCCCTTCTCCAACACACATTTAATTAGAAGGCAATATAAATTTTTATGGCAAATTGAGAACAAATTATATTAAACAAAATAAGTTATAGCTGCCTCACAACTCCCCCCTCCCCTACCACTACCACAGATTAGATTTTGAAGATTTTAGTAATTTTTTTCTTTTATTTGCTTGTTAATACATTTTGGATAAATTTGTTCCCCGAAGCAAAAACGATGCTGAGTGCTTGCATGACCAAATATTATACGGAGAGTTGTTCCTCCCGCTGAGCACCTCTCGTAAAGCGCACCCTCAGGTTAGAGAAGGCGTCATCGTTTATTTTTGATTTTATTTAACTTACTTTTATCATATTGACAATCCAGTCTGATTAAAATCACCACCCTTCTGCATAGTGCATACACTCATTAGGGTCTGATAGTATCGACAACAGATCATCTTCACATGACCTCCATATTTGCAAAAAACCTAAATATACTCTCAGTTACCAAATACGTGCCTTTATCTATTAATGAGAGGTGCAAATCTTCAATACTCAGTCTAGGGGTTACATAGAAAGCAGGCATGAATTAATTTGCCCGTCTTCATTTAAAAAGTTCCAATAAATTTTCTGAAGCCCTGATTGGTCAGAAGTTTAGGTCGTGTGAAGATGACCCCCTATCAATACCTGTCAGACCCTGTAAGGAGAAGAAGTGTGCTTTTAATCAGACTGTTTGACAATCCTTTTCCGACAGGAAGCTGCGACGGAAGACCTATTCGTTGCTTTGCAACGAGCTCGGCTCTAGTTAGTGCTCTATTTTTGAACAAAACATCTTATGCAAATGCTGTGCTTATGAAACCAGATTTTTATTTTGTAAACGAAGTTGGTGGTAGGTTGAATGTTTTGGGTAAACTTGACCTTCCCTTATAATTTCAAGGTGCTACATTCAATTTCCCTGTGCATGTTGTTGAAAAGTTGCCACATTCTTTAATTATTGGTCTAGATTTCATGAAAAAACACAAGGTGACCATAAACTTAGCAAACAACACAATGTCCTTTCTCAATGATGCTGCTAATGTTGTCATGCTAAGGTCAAACAGTGGCATAGCAAGAGTTGCAAAATCAACAATTTTACCACCTCATTCAGAGACAATTTTGTGTGTTAAAATTTCAAATAGAAAGTCTGGAGAAACAGTTTTGTTAGAACCATTAGATAATGATTTGCACAATACACATGTTTTGGGTTCAAAATGCTTAATCAAAGTCAACAATAGTCAGTCATGTCTTAAAGTGCTAAATCCAACCAACCAGAAAATTCGTTTGGGTAAAGGTAAAATAGTAGCTACGGTTTCAAATTTTGACCAAGATGCATGCATGGTTTACAATCTTGATACACAACCAACAACAGATGAAACTGCGTCCATTCACATGGTTCATACAGACACAAACAAACAAACATCTGCCAATACACAAACAAACAAATCATCTGACATCTCGTTTGACCTCACTGACTCAGACCTGAATACACATCAAAGGGAGATCATGACAAAATTGTTACACAAACATCCCGTGCAGAATTATCCTGAGATATCCTAAGAAATCCTGAGAAATTCCCAAGATTTAATCCTAGGATATCCCAGGATTTTTCCTCAGATATCCTGGGATGTTTTTTGGACAGGAATTCCTGGGATTTCCTAAGACTGTCCTGGTAAAATGGGGCCTCATTTTCCACGATTAATCCCAGGAATTATAACCTAGGAATTCCCAGGAATTACCAGGAGTCCTGAGACCTAAAATGTCCCAGGAATTCCTAGGATTCCTGAGACTTAAAATGTCCCAGGAATTCCCAGGATATCCTGGGACATCAACATTTAAAATATTTGATAGAAGCAAAACAATTATAAATATAAATATGATTTTTCTGGAATATTTTTTTTATTATAATGCATATGATTTCATACAGAATAAATTGCAATAGAAATGATGGGGCCATACAGAAAAATAGCCTACTACTTTTTCAGCTGAATTTTTGTTCCTTCTTCAAATCAGTCTCTCTTATATGTCCTTGTCCATTTTCTTATTCACTTTCTTTTCTTCTTGACTCAGACTGTATGACTTAATCCATCGTCTTTGTGCCTAAAGTAAAAAAAAATAATTAAAATGACATCTCTATTATATATAACGTTATGCAATATACAAGAATTTTACTGCCATAAAAATTAAACTCTTTAAAATTTAAAAACCGCCATTTTGAAATGTTTGTCTAACGACAAAAATTGAACTTCATCTGTTTCATAAAAGTTACTACATTATATATATTTTACCTCATTTACACTAAAAGTGATTTCAACATGAATATTTTACCTTTCTGGTCATTAATCCGAACTACAACTGCTGCATCATCTGATTTTTTCATAGCACATGACATTGTATAAAAAGGTCCGTCTGCTACATTCAAAAGTGCGTAATCATTGGGCGGAAGTGACGTTGTAGAATCAAAACAACACGTTGACGGTATATTCTGATAAATTGAACCTGTTCGTCTGTTGAATGTTTTTTTGTATAAAGCATTAGTTAATCATACTGAAATAATTGATTTAAATTAAACTTAATTTAAGGTTCTAAAGATATCATTATTATCTATTCAGAGTCTAGCCACAGGATTGAATGAACGTACGAGTTGTTTGTGCAGTTGATGCACGAGTCGTGTCTGTTAGTTTTAACCCCCCCTGTGTTTTTTTACCCTCAGGCTTTGGAACTTATTAAATAATTGGAAATCAGATAAATATAATATCGTACTTTATTCCTATAACTTTGTACTAATTATTGTTACTAATGTTCTCATTCTTACTAAACATCAAGTTTCTAACATATTGAAGTTAGGTATGCATTTTGTAACGGCGACGAATTGACTCAACACCTCATAAACAATGGCGGACTCTTCAAAAATCAGAGCGTACGGTACATGTAACTGCTTGAGTTTCAATAGCTTCTAAGCTAATGACAATGATCAAGGGAATATTCACGAAACAGATTGATAGTCTTGGAGATTAATTGTTATCACATATGTGCTACAGTGATGCCATTCACGTATAAACAATGTATCAAAGGTTCTAAGAGCGACGAGGTCCAAATTTCAACTGAATGCTCATTCGTTCTCCCACGCACTTTTGTTTACATCTGCTACTGATATACACAACTGACCAAATATTTACTAAATTGCTAAAAAGCACTTTAAACAAGTAAGAAATCAATGTATACGGTACTATATATTTTATTAATAATTGAATTCTATTATATATATATTTTTAATAAGAATGCCTTATTTATATAGGTGTTTGAATATTATAGATGTCTATGAATACTTTGTTCGAATATACATGCAAACTATAAATGACAGTTCTGGTTATATTTTAAGTATTTGAAATTATTTAAATATTCAGATGCATTATCATTACCTTGAACTATATAATTGCCAGGTATTCCCTGTATTTATGTATGTTCATCAATTGTTAATGAATTACATTTTAAGAATATATTCATGAAAAGAAATCATTATTATAAACCATCTTTATGAACAACATAGTTTTGGAAGTCCTGACATTGTTTCAAAAGTCCTAAGATATGGGAATTTCATTAAAATATTTAACTCCTGGCTCTAGATCAAATGTCCTGGCAAGAGTTGGATTTGAATAATGTAAGAAAAAAGTCCTGGGAGATCCCAGGAAGTCCTCTGTTGATATGTCAGGATTTCTCAGTCTCAGGAATTTCTAAAAGCAGATTGTCAGGATGTCCTAGGAATTCTTGGGATATCCTAGGAATTCCTGAGATGTGTTTGTAAGGTAGGAATAATTTCTGCACGGGATAAAGACATCTTTGCAACAGGAACACATGATTTGGGGAAATGCAATACATACATGCACAAGATTGAAAACTTCAACATTACATGCTAATACTTCAACATTTCATGCTGATACTTTAACATTACATGCTGATACTTTAACATTACATGCTACTACTTCAACATTAAATGCTGATACATCATTATATGATGGTACTACACTATGCGGTGGTTCTAAAAATAAGGAAACACCGCCTCGGGACCAAAATACGCTAAAACTTAGAAGACGTGGATGCCTGTAAAGGTTTTAACACACGGCTGTTTCTCTGTTTCAGAGATTGATCAGATAGGACTAAGGCCCACTGAGACTAGTTTAGATCAAGATACCTAACAAATAGTACTATTTGATTACGTGTTGTCTTTTAAAAGGGTCATTTTATTACATTTAGAGAATGCCTGCATTTTTGGTGACACCATTGGCACTCGCACTCAGCGCATAAAAATCAGGGGTACGAAAAGTCCTCGAGTGAATTTTTGGTCTAAAAATGTGCATTCTGAACCCAATCCTTCGGCGCTTTTTCAGTGTGGACCACTAAAAATATTAATAGCACCTAAACAAAGACTTCTGCCATTTAGGTTAGACTGGATTTATGAGAATTGATGGGCTCGATCTCTCTGGAGATCCACGTGTAGGAGTGGGTAATGTAAGAACTGATTTTTTCAACAGTACAGTTATTGCTAAAATCAATTTCAACAGCACACATATTCTCTGATATCCGACTTCATCGAAAATATTGCAATTCAGAGAACACAATGTTTTATCCTTTGCATGATGGGGGCATGATCTTATAGGCAGCATATAGGGTTGTCATATGCCTTAATACATTACACCCATGTATCAACCTCTAATGATAAAACGCCGCTTAACGATATAAATATCATTAAGCGTTGCAATTGCAACCCCTAATGCTCTAAATTCTTGCATTAATAGTTGATGGCATCAACCGCTAATGATAAATCACCGTTTAATGATACAATTTTATCATTAAGCGTCGCAAATGCACAGCATCCTTAACGCTTAATGAAACAAGCCCAAAGCTACATGGTCAACCCCTAATGATACAAACTTTTTTATCATTAAGCGTTGCAATTGCACTCTTTATATAATAAAATACCAGTATGTAGAACTGGGGCCATTTTAAAAAAAATATATCTAGGAAAGAAAGACAAGGATGGATGGCAGGAAAAATAGACACACAGAATGAAGAAGGTACAGTTTCTCTCAATATTTGCACCAAAATTCAAAAGTTGTATCTAAATATACTATCTTGAATATGTGTGTATATAATGTACCAAGTTATACACTTTTCTAGCAATAATTATGACTTTAACATTTTGGCATATTTTTAAGATTTAGTCAAAAGTGATGAAAAATTGCGCATTTTCTTGTAGTTTTTTGAAGAGGAATATGTGTCCGCAGCCGTCGCCCACAACGAAATTATAATGTGATACTTTACTGTAATATCACATTATAAAGTTATAACAGCTGCGGACACAGTTTTCAATTCAAAAAACCACCGAATTATTAATTGGTATCTTCTGCTCAGTTTTATAAAAATTATGGGAAAATGCACAGTCTGTGACGTCACAAATACCCTTGTGAAAGTTTAATCCCAAAACTCTGTATATATTCTAAGTTTATGGGTATTTTTGTGTAAATAAATGTTACATTTGAATTTCTTGTGAAATATTAAAAAAAAATCGCTTTAAACCAGGGTAAAATATAACTGAAACTGTACCTAGTTTTTTACGAGTACTTTAAACGTTTGTGGTATTTTTTACATTTATCTGTGTTTATTTTTTTTATTAAAATGTCTAATTTTTTTGGCAAGTGAAATTGTATGATACAAAATTGTATTTATTTGATACATTAATTTGTCATAACATATCATGCAATACAATGTCATATGATACGAAACAATGCCATAATGTAACATATTACCCAGTACAATATCAAATCATGATACAATAGCATATAATATGATACAATATGATATGCTATGATATAAAAGTATGATTTTTTGATACATATCATAAAATATTTTAACATATAATCCATTACTATATCATATTTTAAAATAGTATGCAATATCATATTATATGATACAATATCGTATCACATGATACAATACAATATCATATTCTTCAATTTCGTATCGTGTGATTCAATGCAATATCATATCATATTCACCAATATTGTTTCGTATAATGCAATGCATTAGGGGTGTTATTTTTCTTCTTTAGAGCCACTGAGTCAAATTCAATTAAGAAGGAACAGGATGGTGCAACTCATTGATTACTGAATAAATATTTGTTATTTTTCGAAGTTAAAGACACTAGGATGTCCTCCGCAATATATATCAATTTCATTGCCACTTTCTTGCCTTGTTTTACTGAAATTGAGATTTTTCTTTTTTACAAAATCAGGTTTTATTTCTGTTTATAAACTGACTTTCAATGTGTATTTAGTATCATATCAATAAAAAATGGCAATATACTTAGAGTCAGTTAGAATATTGGCTTTCATATATCATGAGTCCAAAAAACTTATAAAAACTCATACTACAAAATTACCGTTTTAGACTCTTAAATTCATCAAAATGCGGCATCCAAAATATGTCTCAATAATTATTTTTTAATTGCTAGGGTGTGCACTATAATATACATAAATTTTACGACTTCTTTCTTACCATTTAATAGGTATATTGTGATAAGCAGTACACCTACTTTCGTTTTAGAATTTTGAAAATGTTTCTCTGTTACGAGCAAATAAAATATATTCAGATTCCTTCAGTCTCTCTAAAACATTATCGAACAGCTTCTTAAGCTTTTTAAAAAAAATAATTATAGATTTTAGGACTTTTTTTGGTACAATGTAAAAAAGTAAGTCCAGACATTGTGACAATGACTACTTTGGAGCCGTAGAGAACGAGAAAAGATCTATCAAATTATGTTTGACGTCATAAATAAAATGCATCAAAGCAACATAAATCAAATCAGTTATGACATTATACCAGAGTTAGAACATCAAAGCAGCAAAGCAATGATAGTCACGTGATCATTGTCCTGTATCACTTTACATTTGGAAGATATCATCATTATGGATAGAATATAATAATTGTTTAAATTTAAGACCAAATTCTTTCCAAAAGTGAAATAACTGCAAAACTTGTACAGAAGGAGACCAATAATCTAAATTCAGTTAAAGGATGATTGCACTTAAGGACATTTAAAAATTGCGATAAAAACTAGAATTTGTGTTTGTCTTCAACAAAAAATAAGGGCTTTTCGACAGCCCCTTTTTCCTTTTTTATTCAAAATATCAGAAAAATCATTTCTAATTGATTTCCCATTTTTTAAACGCCTTGTTTAAACCTATTGCCTTAAGTAAACTTATGAGTAGTGGAGTGTTAAAAGAGAGATAACTCCAGAGCTTTACAAGTAGCTATACTTTAAATTTCTATAGGAATATTTTCAAACAATCATATAAAAGTAAGTATTCATGCGTCGGTCACAAGATTTGGTATGCCGAGAGTATTTATGCTTTACATTCTTATAGCAAAGCGAGATAACTCGTCCGAATTTTTTTTTTTTACTTTTTAAAAAGTTGTGATCTTTAGGCTTTAAAAACCCCTATAAGGAGTCAAAAAGTGGCCCCTCGGACCATACTTTTTAAATGGTACTCTTTTTTGCAAACAATAGACCGAAAAGATTTTTAAAATCGGAAGAAAAATAAAAACATTACAGCTAAAGGGCTGTTTTGCAAGTTGGCCCCTGCAGGTCCCTTATTTTTTCAAATTGTCTACCCAAAATCTTTTCCGGTCTGCGCATTGTGTGTCTCATTATACAGCTGAAATATTTCAATGTTTACTTGAAAACTTTTTGAGAAAACGAACGACGCGTGATTTTAGTTTAACACTGAAACTCCCATAGACAATTTTCATAGGCTCATAAAACCGGAAGTACTTATTATTTTTTATTGAAACTTGAAATATATATTAATTTCTTCTATCTAAACAAAGTTTAGGAGTCTTATAAAATTCTTGGGTTTTTTTTAATTTTTTTGTTTTTCATCTCCCCTTTTCTAAAGTTTGAGCCTTAATATCTCAAAAACGGTAAGATATAGAGAAATGCCCACGCTTATGATCTTGTACAACTAGACACAATACATCTAATTCTTAAATTTGAATGCTCTAACTCAAAAAATAATAAAGATATTGTGTTTCAATGTATTTTTTGTATTTCCCTTGTCAAAACCAGAAGTACCGGAACCGGAAGTCCAAAACTTTACATACGCGTGTCATTTAGAATTGCTATAAGACTATTGCATAATTGTTTCATTATTGTTTTCCGTTTTCAAAAAATCGCTGACGGTAATTTGTCTAGAATAATAATAATAAAACAGAACGAAAAACAATAGGTCTTTTCGACCGGAAGTCGAAAAGCCCTAATAAATGTTAAAAGTGCGCATATTTCTTTTAACTGTAGGAATCGCTAAACTGTCTTAACTGCAACTTTATGTAATTATATCAATATAAAGTTCGTTTTCATAGGTAGGAGTCATTACATTTTCTTGTATCTCCATACGATAATGAGGACGCCCACTTTTTTACAGACTTAATACATAGTCAGCGCATGTTTGACTATTGTTCTCCTTTAAATGTAGTTGTATATTCATACATATAAGCTTATGTTAAAAGGAGTTCAATAGACAATCATGCGCTCATGGTTATACAGACAAAACATTGTTTCTTCTTGCGTTTTCATTCTCTGTTGTAAACAGTATACATATTTGTATCATTAAGCGGCGTTTTATCATTAGAGATTGATACACACCCAAACATATCGTACATGTATTTTCCAACATTCTTTTTTATTCAGTAGAGATCCTCTCTTATGAGCTTTTTACATGTAAGTTATCAGATGCGCTAAGTTACTGAAATTATGCAATAGCAGCACATTAAATGCTTCATGAAGCCAAACTCATTTTACTAACTTTCTTTTTAATCAACACACTTTTTGTGAAAACATACATTTTTCACTTTATCAAATATATATAAATTTTTTTTAACGAACTGACCATTTCACTCTATTTCAAATAAGGTGAAAATACATAATTATGTATATATGAAAATTCGATCATATGTAGATCAATAAATACAATACAGGGGGTATTTAAAAATACGGAACAACTGCCCCCCCCCCTCTCCAATTTTCTATTTACTTGTCGAGATTACGGGTAGGTCTGTCCCCCTCCCCCCAATAAAAGATGCTACGTACGTGCGCTGGGATCTACTAGATGAATGCTCGTGCTCTGATTCCCTTGAAGGAACGGTTAAGTCACTTAACTGATGGCTTAATGGCGTAAAAGCGCCAAAAGCAATAGGGCTAAAACAGAACCATTTGAAGGCGCCCGCCTGCAGGTTTAAAACAATCAACCTACGACATAAAACGTTCTTATAAATAAAATTGACATTAAATTTGAAGGCGCCTAAATAAGGACGAGTAATAATTAGGGGACTGGGGGTCATTTGACACAGAAATATTTCGGCGCAGGTTTTCAACAAATATAATGAAGGTGATAGGGCCCTCATTCCCTATATAGAGTCCAGTTTCACCTGAGTGACAAATGCCCTAGTTTTGGCAATATAGATTTTAATAATAACCATGCAATCAATATAGATTTTAATAATAACCATGCAATCAATATAGATTTTAATAATAACCATGCAATCAAGTTCGAAGAGTGTCCATTTTTATATAAGGAAATAAACGTAAATGAAGTTTGTTTGAATTGTTGAGTAGCTTGAATTTAGTCCTATACTCTCTTCCTCGTAATATCCCCGAGTTTACGGAATCACGATCCCACTGCTTATAGCTAATTTAGAACCACCGCATGCTAAAATACCATTATTTTATGAAATATTAGCATGTAATGTTGAAGTATCAGCATGTAATGTTTAAGTATCAGCATGTCATGTTAAAGTATCAGCATGTCATGTTAAAGTATCAGCATGTAATGTTGAAGTATCATCACATTATGAAAAATATCTACATAAGGCAGTTGAGGTATTCCATACTAAGCTATCACTGCATAGTAAACAAAGTAGTGCGATTCGCAGTAGGTACGCAAATAGTAGAATTTGTCGGATGTCTCATACGGACACAACTGTGATCGGCCGAAGCTGATCAAAACGAGAGGCATGTGTTGTGACATGGTGTCATTGATCATGTTTCAAAGCGTGCGCTTATTATTTTTCTAGTGTAAATGCTTGCAAAGTATTTTTTAAAAAGTGGATAAACATTCAAAGCAAAACAAGAAAGGAGAGGCAGAGAAGAAAAGAGACCAGAACCCCCCCCCCCCCAAAAAAAAAAAAAACCCAACAAAAAACAAAAACTGAGGTAGGTCAACCAACATTGAACTAAAAACCATGGGAAGATAAGGTATACATTGAAAGAAGCACCGTTATTTACATGTATACGAGTATTGTGTATTAATTTATGTTAATTATGCATACATATAAAATCCAATCAATTTATTAACCAATGAGGTACCCTAAAGGAGCAATATATGTATGATGATTGTACAATCAAGTAAATAAACAATATGTCCGATTAATAGTTAATACATACATAAGAGAGAAAGAGTTGTGTGTTTGAAAGGAGACAGTCAAAATCATTTGTTTATGCATACATGTGTTATTATTTATAATTTTATTATTATTAATTTTATTATTATTATTATTGTTATTTATTTATTTATTATTTTTATTATTAGACATGAAACTTAACACTCCTAATTAACTATGTTGTAGATTATGTTCTTGATGATAGCATGGTGGTAAAAGTGGCCATAGATTCTTACTTGCAATTTGTTTCTGACGCTTACATTATATGCGTTAATAGTACATGGCTATCTTTATGCATTTCTAATTTAATTAAGTAAAAAAACAACACATTTGTCGGAACAGTCAGTGATAAAATGATACATATAGAATGGTGAGTAGAACTAGAAACTTTTCTATTGTATCGTTTATTCTCTCGTGATACATTGAACTTAATTTAATCTACAGGGTGTATCTGTATGCACCATGTAAAAAATACACTCAACAAAATTTCTGAGTGTTCACCCTGTTAAATAGAATAATTTAAAAGTTACGAAATAAAATAATGTGAAATTTTCAACATTTCGTAACTGATATTTATCTTCATTAGGCCAAAAAAAAAATAAATTCCTGTTTCCTGTCACCTGACCCAAAAAATTATGGTAGGTAGGTAGGAAAAAAATTTTATTTTTAAAAAATATTTTATTTTTAAAAACTTGGAGCATGTGTGTTATAATGAGAAAGAAGTATATTCACAGTGTACGGTATGTTAATGATGATTTTAAATTTCCAAATGTCTTTGTATTATTGATGCATGTAATGTATAGAAAACAACCTTTAAAGAAAAAAAATAGATTTTTTTAAAATAAAAAATAAAAACTAATATTATTTGCAAAATTTAATCTACATGTGTATGAATGTATTTATCCTTTTCTGGATAAATATTTCTGTTTTGTATTAACTTAATGGCAATATCAATTAAATCAGTCTCTGTACTTCCGTGTATTTGGGGTATTAGTCCAACCCTTTGACCCACTTACTACCGTACGTTATGTAGAGGACCTGTGTAATTTTATATAATATAGAAAGCAGTTCTATGATAATTCTAACATTTATTGCAGTTATTAACTAATAGCAGGTTATTAACTAACTGTAATATCAGGATTCAAAGTAATAAACATCGTTTTTGTAATTTCCAATGCACAGTATGTTGTTGCATCACCCGTATTTATAACCCCTGAAGATAAGATAGTTGCAAGTTATTAACCACAAGGTTAATTTATGCAGTAAAGATGTCTGTAGATTAGTTTACTATCATTCTTTTGCCAATGAAGTTAATTTACACGATTGTGAACTCAGAAGACAGGGCGCCTTCACTTCTCCTTCTGAGGAAATTCTGGCGAAGTTACCGATCACCACCATGATCACAAAAAAAACTTTTAGGGTCGGGGGGTAAAAGATAGGGTCGGTCGGGCGACCGGAAACAGGAATAATTTTTTTTTTGGCCTTAGTAGCACATTAAAAAAAGACAACAACGATTGAAATCAATTACCCGTGACAAAACGTCAAAACATTGTTTTTTTCTGCGCATGCTTGACATGATTGACATTTTTGTTTATTGGTATTAGTTTTGGCAATAGTTTAAAAAGAACACTTAACATGGCCAAACTGATCTTTGAGAAAACAGCCAGAGCCGTTGAAATACTGGTGTTTGCATTGTTTCTATGACATATTTTTCTCAATTTTAATTTGCTGTTTATTTTGTCATCGACATTCTTTTAAATATTAAGCAATGCGAAGGAACGTTCTTTAAATATAATTTTTCTCTTCCATAAGATATTTTTAGCTTGATTGTGTGTTTTTGTGTACAATGATAATATTACAATGCTATGCATATGGTTGTCGATCTTTGTACCTATATGATCTCTGTAGTGGTAACCGTAAATTTTAATGCTTTTCTTTAGATAGCCTATAAATGTTAAAAAAAGTCACGAGAAGGTGCAACCTTCGAATGACCTTTTAACCTCTATAGGGTATCTAGGGAAAACCAATTGAGAAGGCTTGATGGTCGTGGCCATTTTTAGACTACAAATGATCTCGTATAAAAGAAGAGCTCTCAATAAAAATATAGGAACATACTAAAACATATATAATGGAATTTTTATTTGCCAGTTAAAAGTTTATAGTTTTTCAACCACCCAGTCGCCTTTAATTTTATAGAGCAAGTCACATGTACCATGGTCTCTCCTTAGATTTCCTAATGCGTCAAGCTTAATAATTGGATCACATCCCCCCCCCCCCTTTTTTTTTTTTATCTATTACTAGAAGTGACCGGGCGTGGTCTGAATGACTAGTTGATGAAACAGAAATGGTATGGACACATGCTGGCACGCAAATTAAACTAGATATTTTATTCCGCTCAAATGCGCACTTGCAATAGAAATTTAATGCAAAGATAGACAGTACATGTCTGAGCTTGAACATACTGAATAAGACACTTCAATTGACGACCATACCTTGTCACAGGTAAACCAGATGCTACAGGATGACTTGTTAATTGGTATAAGTGAGTAATCTTAGTCTCATACTGCAGTACGTAATAATTTTAATTTACTCATGAACCTGTTACCGCCGATAATGTTTAGAACAGTAATCTTTGAATGATGTTCGGGAAGTTTTGATAAAAACGACATTAAAAACCTTAACAAGAGTAAAAGTACTCAAAAAAAATATTTGCACGTTTGTTCTAACAAAGCATATAGTTTCAACGATGAATTGCATATGTCATTATTTGTTTACAAAAATTCAACTGAAATCAATGTTGGAATTGTTATACAATTGTAATTTCTTTATCAAAAATGTGTACTGTATAAGTTTTGTACAGTCAAGACAGTCAATCATAGTCAAATATTTTTAACATTTGAAGGTTATTCTGATTATTTAATACTAAGTTTTGCGCATTTTATCTTTGTTTTTACTTTAACCAGATGGCTGTGCTTTGACCTTGATGAGTTTGAATGGAATTTGGTTGGACAGTAATTGTGCTGTTTTAATTTTTTAAAATTGTTTACTATTTGCATGTACTATCAATGACAAGTCCGACACCGAATCTTGAGACTGAAATTCGTAGAATTATGATAAAATCATGGACAGCCTTGATGAAAATTAAATCATAATGAGCAATGATTATATGTATGTAAAATTGCATGTTTTTTATGTTATATACCCATGCGGGAGTCTGCACGAGGAAAATTGTATAAATGTCAATAGGTTAATTGCATATAAATAGACTTGATACTTATAGCACGAATAGTCAATTAATTAAACTGTTGCTTATCTACTCGCACGCATCGTTCTGCTAGAGTTTAGTTATTGATGGTCATACCAGGTGGATAAATCCAATCAAAACTGTTTACATGAATTTATATAAACTCTTGTTAAAGGATGCCTGTAAGATTTTGTATTTAGACTTTGAATTTATTTTAGCAACTGTTCACACTGGAACAAATTGTATTGTAAACTAATTTTGAGTTATGTATTTCCTTAAGTGAATTAAACAATATGCTTACAGAAAATGCAAAGGGTGTTCTCAACTTTAAAATAGTAAAAAAACAGTAATTACTATTTTTTTTCTTAATTGGTAAATAATAATATTTCCGTTGGACTGTCGTTTGACTTTTTAGCTCAGATTCGAAATACCCGGAAGTGACCCGCAGTACAATAACAGGTTGGTATCAAAGGAACGTGTCAGATTTGCTTTGTCAAATAAAATAACTTTTTGAGACAGATCTGTTAATATTTCATCTGTTAATACCAAAAAAAATCAATCTTGAGCATGTTATTTACAAATTCTGTTGTAAAATGTGATTCGGAATACCGTAGATTCCTTATTTTATGCGAGTACTTAATTCAGCGATTCTTTTGTTTTGCATATCATCTAATTGCGATAATATAAAATCGCGAACACCGATTTTTCATCATATTTCCTAACAGTTTACATCTGTCCGAAAAATAAAAGCGAAATTTTAAAATCCGCAAGATGTGCTTCTCGCGATTTTATGCAGATATTAATTTCTCACGTTTAAGTAGGAATTTACAGTACTCCAAATGAGTATTGTATATAGTTTTTCGCAAGATAAAAGTTTAGGAATGTAAACCAAAATTTGTCGTCTTTAATGTTGTACAGTGCTACATGTACAAACATTCAACTCGCTTAAACATATAAAAAATATATGCATACCTTCGTAACTATCCATTGATTCATCCAAAAGAAGCGTGCATCTCTCTTCCTCTGTAATGCCTTCTATATCGCTTCCTCTTTCGGAGATCCAATATTCTATAGATATAGAAATGATTTGTCTTACGTACTCACAAAGACAGCTTCATCAAAAATGTGTAAAGGAACGTCTATTTCAACATATAAAATTATAAATCCAAAAACTTTTATACTTATAGGAAAATGAATTTAACCATTAAATACGAACTATTTTTTTGCAATATTTTGAATTTGTTTGCATACTGCATACATGTAATACAATGTAAAGAATGCTAGAGAAGTTGTAACCCATAGAAGAAGTATGCAAAAAAAGGTTTCTGGTTTTCGTAAAATAAGACTCGTACACTGTTAATACTTCTTTTAGAAAATCCATACCCTAGATTTCTTAATATATCTAGCAACATAAAGTTGGGAAGAAGTTTGCATTTAATACATTTCAATTTATTGAGTACGAGTGCTCCCGATGTTAAAGTTCATAATAGAAAGTGTTTGTGCATGTCTTTTGCTTCCTTATCAGAGACGGAATGAATGGACTGTTCTTTTTGAGTGTGTTTTGCATTGCTTCACTTTCTTTATTTACGTTATAATGTTGAATACTAAATTAAATATTAGATATTAATTAAACACATAAACTTTAACTTAAAAGCTTTGTGAAAAGAAGAAGTATCCGATTAAGTATGAGACATATTAGCCTGCCTTATTAAAACGACTCAAGCAGATAAGATTAACCAATATACAATAAATATCTATATAATTATCCTATATATATTTTACAGCGCGATCGCTGGGGCGAGCACAGCATAAACTGAATTAAATACCAAGGTTTCATATGTATCAGATAACTAATAAATAGGCGTGGTTTAACTTTTTGGATGCATCAATGGGATAAAAAAAATGTATATAAATAAAATACTTTACGCTCTAGTAAACAAATATAAACATTTATGGTTTACGGTGGGGTCGTGTGGAGGGGGAAGCTGATAACACGATCACAGTTTCACTATCAGATTATTAGAAACATGCACAGTTGGATCCGCCCACCTATTTATTCGTTACTCTAAAGGTCGAGTGCTCAGTAGAATTATTTATTTAGAAATATTGTTATAAATGATCCGCCATTACCATGACGGAAATGGGGGAACTCTACTTTATACTGTAGGCTTTCTTTGGGGATAATCCGGGTATAAAAAAGGGGAAGTACCACTTTATAGGCAGTTTTCCGTGGGGTAAAATCTACTATATAGTGATTTATCCGGGGGATAAACTGCTATATAGACATTTTCCGGGAGAAAGATGGCTGAGGAAAAATGTACTATACAAAACTGGCGTTTTGCTGTAACGACGAAAAGTGACCCCCGTAGAATATCGACCCAAATTTCTACGGAGAAAACTGACCCAGGGTCAGTATTCTATGACAAGTAGGGTCCTTCTTCTACAGTAGAAAACCATTCCACACCTGTCTATGTACCCCCCCCCCCCCCCCCCCCCAGGTTGAAAACTGACCCCCATAGAATTTTGACCTCGCTAATAAACCACATAGACATTTAAGAAATTAGAGGCGGATACGTGTTGCATTCATGTTTGGCCGG
>WFKH01010211.1:44878518-44892871 GCA_016163765.1 Magallana hongkongensis
AAGCATATGAAAGATAATCAGAACTATGGATGTGCCTCCCGTTTTACCCTGTTACGAATATAACATTAGTTTCAACTTTGAACAGAGCGATGTCTATGTTTATCTTAAAGTACCCGTCAGCTTGCATTGTGGAACCCCTTCGCTAAACCTTTTTAGGGTTGTGTCTCCCCTTAAAGATACATGCATGATGATGCGCTCGCTTGCGCGCCCTTTTTGTAAGACGGTAATGACGCGACAGCTCGCGTCTGTTCGCTTTGCTGAATAGGCACTACATTATAGTAGATGATTTCATAGACAAACCTAAGTAATGACGTACGTACGTATTGCATATTTTTAGAAGAAAAAAATCCAAAAGACAGGTGTGAAATTCAAACGAATACACCTGACTATTTAGTATTTGTTCTGCTTAGCTATAATGAATGTCATAGAACTAAACAAAACACCGTCACATTGACAGACGTGCGCAAACGTTATACTCAATGTCCGATAACTCTAACTCCTAACTCTGCATTGCCGCCATTATGTATTCTGAATAAAGTTGTGTAAGTACAGGCACGTAGCATCGTTTCTGATAGTGGAAGGGGAAATTTGACAAGCATAAAGAAAAAAAAAGGGAAAACTTTTATCGCCAGTCTTCAATGACAACTTAAAAGTTATGTGAGAAAAAGTGTGCGACGTGCCTGATTATTGAAATTCCTAATTAAGCAAGAGTAATTAATATTCGCGTTATTCGCGTAAAATCGCGAGAAGCAACCCTCGCGGATTTTAAAATCTCGCTATTATTTTCTGAGAGTTTAAAACTATATAACAAATTAGCGTTCGCTTATATTCTCTCGATTTAATACACAACGGCGGGGTCGCAGAATTAAGTACTCGCGTAAAATAAGGAATCTACAGTAGTAAACATCTCAGAAAAAGTAATTGTCAGTCATTTTAAAATATATTAGTAAACTCGTACAGTGTTTAGCTCCTTTCGCACCGTCGTAGTAAGATCAATTGAGAATTCGCATTATATGTTATAATTTATTACTTATAAGCTGTTTATGCTCAGTTAGGAAAGAGATTATCAGATCACTCCTTTATATAGTCAATTTTACAATTATCATCCGTTTGGAGTCTTACAGGTTCTTATATAAGAATAGAAAACCTTTAACACGAAGGTATTTTATCTGGTTATTGATGTTAGTTATATAAGGGTCAATCTTTTTAATCAGGAAGTGAATGAGGACCAATGCTGATTTATACTGATGCTGAATGACAAAAACTCCCTTCAATTTGGTTATAATTAGAATCTTAACGTTTTCCTGATTTGTAGCAAAAAAATCTTTAAAACTTTGCTTTACCTTTTTTTCAATTGCAGTAATATTTCACAAGCAAGGGATGAAACGATTTATTGTAAGAAAAGTCCTATAATCTATCAGTATCAAGCAGGCATTATAATCCCCCCACCACCGCCACCATCACCATCACCCCTGTATTTATCATAAAGAAAAAAAATATATATTGGACGTAACACAAGTAAACATAAAATATGTAATAAAATATAGTCAATATTCTATGGGGTCATTTTTCTACAACCCACACGGATAAAAATGACTCTAAGGCCATACTTTCTACGATGGAATCCAAGTATTCTACAACCAAGTGGGTCATTTTTCTACGTAGAAAAATGACCCCAGGTCAATATTCTACGGGGGTCACTTTTCGTCGTTACACCGGCGAGCTGCGCTCGCTATAACTGAGTAAAACCAATGTAAAATATTCAACCATATATGTAAAACGCTAGAAATGGCCAACAACACAAACAATTTAAGAATTGTGACCTCCCCACCCCATTCTGTGTCCGATGAGCTATATTTATTTCACCAGTTCTGATTTAATGCGTTAAATTCATTTTTAGTGCTGAAGATTTATCCTAGTGTATTGTTTTGATTTCCTTTCTAAACACGACTCTGCATGTTTTGTAAAAATACTTTAGTCAATAATTATTGTACACAGTTGCCCCTAACTCTTAATCCTGTCACATGTTCTAATATTTAGAGTAGTTATATTCAGGAGTACTTGTTCAACCTCAACGTATAAATCTGTATAGACGAATAGTCAATAATGGTAATGTTTGCTCGTCGAACAATATTAACTTTTTTTTTAAACTGACCGTTTATGAAAAACATCAAAAGGATATTTCAAACATTTCAATATTTCACTTGATTCGTGGATTCGATGACACGGACGTAAATAAAATATGCACTTTATGTTTCAGACACTTATTTACGCCCATCATTTATTTATTGCATGATTGTTAGGGAGGTATGAAGATTTACATGTATTCCCCCAGGGAAAATCATATTTCCCGAGGGCGACCTGCATTGATAATCAGTACTACCACAACTTTTTTCTTCTGCACTCAAACTGTTAAATTGTAGTTGATTGACTGCCAGTCTAAAGTGTCAATTCCTCGTTCACGATGTAAGTGTATTACATGCTGTATATCCAATAATCATTACCATTAATTGATTCTGCAAGCCATCAATAAAAGACAATATAATACCTCAATATGATTATTCTATATAACGTGACATCTGATTGGTTATAGACAATCACGTGGCAGGGCAATGAAACTTCATATTTCCCTGTCATCGTCATATTTTTTTTATCATATCCCACCCCCTTGAGTTTTTCATTCCATGCTTATGAAAAATCCCGAGGATGAGCATACGATGTAATAAAACGATTAAATCTATTAAGAATCGTTTTATTAATAAATCCTTTTTATATCAGAAAACTGTCATAGAAAGAAACCGGTAAATATTAACTAGGCTATTGCTTTACTAGAATTGAAAAACGATTAGAAACCAATGTATTCTAAATTATCACCTGTCGTTCGGTATAATGAACAATTGATTGCATGAACGTTCGGGAGGTTGTCCTTTATTTAGAAAATATGATTTTTCATGGGGGAATAAATCTTCATATTTCCCTCACAATCATGAAATAAATGTATATTATACAATTTGTTAGTATTGGTTCAAATTGTGGATATTGCGCAGTTCATTTAGATATAACCATTAGGCACACAGAAGACAACATGACAGACAGCCCTGGTTAAACCCCCCCCCCCCCCCCCCAAAACTAAGCATATAAATTTACGAATTACACAAAAACAAAATGTTCCTCTGCAAAAAAACACAGTTAAATTAATGTACTGTAATAAAAAGATAGATATATACACTCACTCCGTAAGATCACGCAGAATGCCAGAATACATAGAAGGCATATAGGAATAGATACTCCCAAATTGATTGCAAGTGTCGTAACGTCGGTTGAAGGCTCTCTTTGTAAAGGTTGTCTGGAATTTTAGATTAAAGAAACAAGCATTATTTAAGTAATAAAATGTTTCAAATCTATGCAAACAGTTCAGTCTGCATTCGAAAACGTAGGGTTTAAATTTTAAAAGGGCATGCATGTTACACATTAATTTTTAAACGGTTAACGTCTATATGCTAAACGGTTTATGCCATGTAACCAAAACTTAAACGCAACCCGGAAGCTTCGTTAACGCGCTACCTACGATGGATTTTTGAGAGTTCTAAAAGCTTGGTCAGTTTGATATATGTGCTACTTTTTGAACATAAAAGACAAATTATCTTTTTAAACTAACATTATAGCGATTGAAACAAGCGTTTATCTGATTTTTGATCCAGAGTTGGGAAATGAAATAACATACATGTATTAAATACAACAAAAAACTCATTAACATGATCAGTACTTTAAAAGAAAAACATTTCGAGAAAAGAATTTTTTTGTAATTATATTAAAAAAATGAAATCGTACTCTAGTTCGATGTGCACTAAAATTATGTTTTTTATGAAAATATTCAAGAGATGAAAAAATGCATAACTAATGATACTTCATTTCATGACAAAAATCCTTAATATAATTTCTGAACTAATCAAAAGTGTGATTGCCAGTTGTAGACACTATCTTTACTTTCCTACATTTATTCAATATGCACTTTTATTTTATAAGCATAACAAAAACTATTTACTTGAGGGATGATTGGATTCCCGCTTTTTTATGCAAAACCGATTTATAAGATGATTTTATTTTTAAATGTATTCATATACTCGAGACAATTTTAGTTCAAACACTCGTTGTTTTTTTCATAATATATGCACATCTTTAGCAATTAGAAGACATTAGGAAAATAATGTTTTAATTTGTTAATTTTTCAAATCATTAAATAGAAAAAAGAAATACATATTTAAAACACTTTCAAATTCCAATAAAGTAAGGATATTGACTCGTCTTCCACAAAAACTTATTCCCGAGCTTGTGTTACATTAAAAGTTAAAAATCAAAGATCTCTTAACGTGCGTAATAGTGTGCATAAAAAAGATCAATACGCTTTCATGAGACAAAAATGTTAATCCCACCCGAGAGAAGTTTTCATATTTTTTTAAATCTACTGCAGTAATCTCCTGGCAAATTAAATATATAATTGTCACAATTGATCAAACCAATTTATTTCCGTAGTCAGTAATAAGCCTAATAGGGAATAATAGTACAAGAAAATATCACACCATTGGCATTTACATAAGATGATTCAAAATGCTTAAATAATTATCTTGAGCTTAATGAGAAACGCCAAAGAATAAAATATCTAATATACAATAAATCGTATTTGTTTTTTAAAATGTGTTTGAAAATTAGTTTTAAAAACACAAATGAAATTTTAACTGATATTTTGTATAATTATACTTTTTCATTATTACTTAAAAAATATGTTCATAAATATAATTACCGGTAGTAGCATTTAAGAAGACGTTTCCTCTGAGCAAAGCTTTAAATCGCTTCTATACATTTACAAAGCGTCTGGTTAATCAAGAATAGTTAAAAATAAATGTAAGTGTGCATAAACATACGGTTAATTTAATCTTCATGTCAAATAACCGACCGTCTTCTGGCGGCCGAAAATAATATGGAACCTGAAGCCGTCTTACCTTATGCAGCTAGGTTCAGCAGAAAAACACCCATTTCCAATTTCCATACAACTCGGATCTGTGAATAAATTAAATATATATATATATATATATATATATATATATATATATATATATATACTAGCGGAAAAAATAAACTAGCGGAAAAAAGAAACTGTGCATTATAAAAGAAGTATAGCGCCTTTTCCCATTATTTCGCCTACACCTGTGTTTGGACGGAAAGTACCTGTTACTAAAAATAGCTTCAGGTACCTAGCTGTCGCAATATGATTTTCGAAACCTAGATACTGCTTTTATAATGGTGTCAGTAACAACTGATTTGTCATAAATTCGGAAAACTCTGTGTATAATTTAGTCGATATTCTGAACCGTGATAAGTTAAAAAAAACCGCAATGGATCTAAGTGTAAATAGAGTACATGCATAGTGTAGAGATCTGTTTATATTGGATGTGCTCACATTCAGACTGAATTAAACAAGATAATAAAAAAAAACCCAGAAGATTAGATACATGTAACTTAATCTTTCTATTCTTTTCCTGTTTCACTTATGTGAAAAAAAATATTTACTACTTGGTGGATTCGATCCAGCGATCACAAAATCAAAAAGACCTCCGCGTTACATGTACCACTGGGCCACGCATCTAACATTTTCTGCGGATGTATTTTCATTATATATGGCTATATACATGTTTGTATTAGAAAAGACACTAATTGAAATATTTGTCTAATTTTCAGTACGAAGACCACGTTAAACCAAAACTAATTCAATGTAACCGTGCACTACAATACATGTAGAGCATAATTTTCATCGGATTTCTTTGGTTTAGAGTGGTTCAAATAGTCAAATATCCAATTTTTTATCGTATACTAACTACTTTCCTATATATCCCTAACAAAACCTGAGTATTTTAATGATGTCGTGTAAGATAATTAAGACTCTTCCAGCATGGTAATTGTGTTATTTGCGTTTCTTTGAATATATTTAAACTAAATATTGTATAATATTGAAAATGTCTTATGTTTGCAAAAGTGCTATATTTTAGGACAAATCGTATATTAAGTGCGCTATACCTCTTTAGTATAATTTTTCTATTGTTTGTATTTATAAAATTTAAACAATCGATAATGGTATTGTTTTTGACAATATCGGATGGTAACCGTCCGGGTGCACAGACTTTTTCATGGTTAGTGAGCACCTGTTGTTTATTGAAGAATTTGTACGCACGAGTTTTACGGGCCAATGATGTTTGGAATAAGAACTGTAAAGGATTTGTTTAAACTTTTTTTTGTAAAGGAAATCACTTTAGTTTCAACAAAATTTACCCCTATGTCATGCCACGACTCAACGAAAACCAACGTAATCGTGCTGTTGGGATGCTGCAAGCTGGAATGGCACAAAATACTGTAGCAAGACACTTTGGAGTTGATCGGAACACCATCCAGTCATTATGGAGACGTTTTCAACAATCTGGCAACACTCAGGATCCACCGCGCTCTGGGCGACCTCGTGTGACTTCACGTCAACAGGACAACCACATTAGACTTGTGCATCTGAGAAATCGTTTCCAGACAGCAAGTTTGACTGCCCGTAGCATTCCAGGGCTTCCACCAATTAGTCCAAGAACTGTGCGTAATCGTCTGCGCGAGCAAAACATCAGACCAAGCCGTCCAGCGGTGCGCCCATTACTGCTTCAACGTCATCGTATCGCCAGACTAGCGTGGTGCACACGACATCTGCGATTCAGAATACAGGACTGATGAATCCAGATTTCATTTGGATAGCAGTGACGGCGTTGTAGGGTTTATCGTCGCTTTGGGGAGCTTTACCAGGACGCTTGTGTTGTGCAACGTCGACAATTTGCTGGAGGTAGCGTTATGGTGTAGGGTGGAATATCAGCACGTGGAAGGACCCCTCTACAAATTGTCAATGGAAATCTCACCGGCGTACGCTAACGAGATGAAATTATTCAGCGTCATGTGATACCCTTCATACAGAGACATCAAAATCACATCACTCTGCAGCAAGACAACGCAAGGCCACACGTTGCACGTGTAGTCAGGAACTTGTTTGTTCAACAGAATGTCGATGTCTTGCCTTGACCAGCTGTTTCCCCCGATTTGTCGCCGATCGAGCACGTCTTGGATGAAATGGAAAGACGTTTACACCGTTTACCAAATCAGCCAGTGACATTGGCTGATTTAGGCCAGGCTATAACCAACATCTCGAACAACATCCCTCAAGCATTTCTGAACACTTAAGTGGCATCAATGAGGCGTCGCTGTCAAGCATGCGTTAACGCAAATGGTGGTCACACGCGTTATTAATTTTGTTAATTCAATTTCAAATAACAGTGACTTTCGAGTGTGCTGCAATTGACGTTATTCGACGTTGACATTAATATGTTATGAGATGTTTTTACGAATACATGTGTTAACAGTATTACAAAAAATAAAATTTGTTCATTGTAATTTTTAAATGTGTTTTCATATATTAAATAATGCACAGTTTCTTTTTTCCGCTAGTACTTATATATATATATATATATATATATATATATATATATATATATATATATATATATATATATATATATGAACGTCATAATATTTAATTTAATTTCTTTGAATCACAGTATAAAATCTTAACAAAATTAACCATGGACTTGTAAAAAAATGATTGATACTGTACATCAGGGTACATTTACTAGTAGATGAATATGCAGCAGGAAATTAATGTAAATCAGTACTGCTCAAGTACCATTATGCAGACGATGGGGAATAAAATAATTTTGTTAACTTTATTACCGTTTTCCTTGGAAGACGGTATAAAGAGTTGAAATAAATTACAGTCTCCGGGTTGTGCACTTCCTCTCCTTTGTGATTGGTAGAAATTGCATGAATTGAAAATTTACATTTATTTCATTGGTTGTAAAACTGTTGGGCACAAGGGAGATAATTTTCTAATTATCTTTTTCACGTACGAATAACAATTTTTGTAGATTTCCAATCTTACAAAGTAAGAAAACGAAAAAACAATAGAAATTACTACGAATGAAATTCAGGCTTTAATGTTTCAGTACAACTAGTTGAAAGCAATATTCTATGATATGTATTGAATTTGTCGTGTACCTTTCTTTTTGTACTGTATATGCAAATACTAAAATGTGAAAATTTGTTACGGTATGTCTAATATCAGTAAACAAGTGTGCATATTAGATACGGTAAAACTAATATCAGTAAAAGAAGATGCTGAATGCTGTGGTATTAACTTTGATTTTGTTTAAATAATACGACCCTTCCTAAGATCTCTTTCTCCCTACTATAGTCGATCTCAACTAACAAGCAAGTGGTACGTATTTCTCAATTTTAGTCATGCACGCTTAAGGCACATATAAAAAAGTTCCACACGCCATTGCATGTAGAGGAAGGCGACATTATATATATATATATATATATATATATATAAATTTCTTTGATACCATTTTGCTGTTTAGAGTTTGCTCTAAAGATGGTAAACTTTTTTAAAAAGCTAAACGTTTTAGTCTAAATATACGCAAATCATAACGTAATAGATATAATGGATGTCTGATGGAAGCAATTGGCTGTCTGCAAAAGGAGAACCGCATGATATCACGGTACAATCATTAACCATTTATTAATAAATAATTTCAAATGCAATGGATTTAAAGACTAGTAATATTTTGGAACAGAAGGCCCTTCGGAAATGATGGCCACCGAAATACCATTACCTATAGATAGACCTGTCTGAGAGTCTCATGTTTGTACTTTAAGATTCATTTTGGAGTTTTAACCCTTATCCAAGACTCATATGACTAAACCTCCAACTTATGTTGTTTGCATATCATTTCATAAAGAGAAAGGGGGAAGAGTCAGAGAAATATCGAATTATCTTTATCCAACATTTAGTTCCACCTATTAATTTAATATGACCAAGTGGCAATTTACATATTGTTTTTAAGTCAAAAATGTAAAATTGTTAACAGACAAAGACTAGAATGACCAACAGCAAAAGGTTACTCGAGCGACCCAAGTGACCTAAAACAAATACATGTTACTGTTTGGCAATATTTGTCATCCCCTCAATTAAAAAGCATCGATATCATGCAACACCTACCTCATGGCAGGGAATTTTACAATTAAAGAAGAGAATATTATGGACATCATAACAATACATTTATTTTATATCACACGGCAGCAAAAGTTCAGGCTGAAATATTTTTTTTTATTTTACACTTTCACTGTGTGGCCATATTGATCATCACCAAGGGCCTGAATCCTTAACCTAGGGGTCATCAATTTTAAAGGGGTTCATGGACATCATAACCATGCATTCTATTTATTTCCTGCTGCCCTGGATGTAGAGGGGAAACAATCTAAGAATAACAACATTTACACTATATGAAAAGCGTATTTAAGCTTTTTGAATGATTGAAAGGTTAGCCACTACTAAGATTATATAACTTAAGTTACCTCCATAGCAGACTTAAGTCAAATCTCAAATATGAATATGTCATAAACATTATTAATACAGTATTATTATATTGTCTGTAGTGGTCATTTCTCAGATTTGTTCCACTCAATAATCAGCGTAAATGCAATATTTAATGGAGGATTTATAAATATTTTTCATAAAAAAATAATAATTTTGGGGCAGTTATCTCCCTTGCCAAAAATGTAAACAAAAGGAACTAAATCATTTGTTTGTGTTAAATTGAATAACAGTGCAGTGTTTCTACTTTCTAATGATTTTAAGGTAACCATTAAGAAACTAAATGTGTTTTTTTTTTCTGTATAAAATAAAAGATCATGTCGATATGTAATCTATATTTAGCATAACAAAGTGTAAATTTCATGACTGATTAACATTTTATGACTCTTGTTTGATTTAATCCGATTTTCCTCTGTTTAAAACATAAGTAGACGATTGTTTTTTTAAGAATAAAAAAACAAAACAAAGAGAAGTTATAAGAGGCCACTTGTACCAATGAAAATTCTTGACTCAGCTAAGTAAAAAATTCAACTCAGCTGAGATTTGACTAAGCTGAGTAAATTCTTATGATTTGAGATTAAACTTTTAGGTAAAAAATTATTATTTTTTTTTTTTGTGAAATCGGAGCCAGACTCATGAGGGCCCTGGGTGGTAAGGTCATGATATTTACAATTAAGATTCCTTTTATTCCAGATGTACTCTTTACAAAAAATGGTAAAAATAGTCCGTTTAGTTTTCAGGAAGAATTAAGAATTTAAAACTGTTAGCGACGATGAATGAAGACCGATTGCAAAATGTCACCTGAGTGACCCAAATAATAAAAGAGTTGAATAATATTGTATATGCCTATTGGAGCAATTGTAGTCTGAATTGTCTGAAATTTTGAAACATTGGCATAAAAATGGAAAAAAATAAAACATATAGTATATAAAAATAGTTTACTCACGAATATATGTTTCAGAGGAGAAGTAATTCAATTCAGGGCATCCATGTGTAAACCTGCGGCAATTGTATGAATGTACTCTGGAGAAGCGTTTGTCCAAATATAAACAGAGCTCTAGAAAGAATTAAAACAGTACGGAATGAATCAGTTATCTTGATGAATGTAATTTTAGTGCATTATTCAAGAAGAGTGTTAACTCCTTTCCATACCTTTCTGAACCAATATACGTGGATATATGTAACAAAATTCCAAGAGATCTGTGAGGTTTTCGTTTGGTAAACACATGTATCCATTTTTTTCTGTGCAGTTGATAGCAGATGACCTGTTTTTCCATTCTGCTTGATTTCCAGGGCATTTTTTGGTTGAAAACACCGGGAAATCATAACCTTCCAGCTTTCTCTGAATGATATTTAACTTTTGTTCAAAATGTTAATAATCTCATAATGGTTTTATAAATACGCAATAGACTTCATCAAAATAAGAATTGATAAAAATGATTGAAAATTGGATCGTCACATCCGGATAAATGTAAATGACCTTTAAATTATATGAAAGATGCACACCTCTTCGAGCTGTTAAACTTTACTTGGTACATGTAACACGTCTGTATTCTCGATAATATTCATTTACATTGTACGCTTGGCATTGCTATTATTTTATCGCTTTGTTTAATTCAGCAATTTCCTTGTTATCGAAATCGAGGCAGTCACAACACATTAAACATATGCTTACTATTACAAATGATCAATTATGAAGTATATGATGGTCATTCTTATGTTAAAAAATGCTGTGAGATGGCCCGTGCAACGAAGATTTTTTTAACTCCAGAAAATTGACCCAGGGACATTTTTCAACGTTGAAATGTTCCAGTTCAAAGACAATGCAAAACTTCGTAGTTAGGGTCAATTTTTAACAAGGACATTTTCAAACGAAGGTTGCAGGTCATCAGAGACAAAAAAGATTTTTTTCAAGATGTTAAAAAACTATCCCGGGTGTAAGTTTCACGACTTTCGGTCTCAGATTTCAACGTTGGAAAAGCACCTCCGGATCAATATTCAACGTTGAAAAATGACGCTCTTGTCAATTTCTAGCCCAGGTTAATTTTCTTTGTTAAACCTGATAAAAAAGTCTAAATAATATGACTTAGGATGTATTGCGAATAACAAAAGAATTGACCTATTGGGGAGATGGATTTCTCCGAAAAAAAAAAACACTTTTGAAAATAATTTGTTTTTGTTATTTTTTATTGTACATATTTCTAAATTATTAAAATTTGCATTGGTTCAAAATCATACTGCTTTGGCAATTTTATTAGTAATCTTCAAAGTTTGCTAAAACAGCATTTTCTCAGTAAAATGATATATTACTCCATGGTTTTTGGCCTAGATATCCTTCAGGACCGGCCCACCCTTAACAAAGTCTTAGATTTTTCGATAGGTTTTGTTCAAAGGAATGAATTATGATAAAAAATTTTAAGAGCATCCAGGCCATGGGGGTAAAATTTTTTAAAAAAAAAAAAAAAAAAAAATAAAAATAAAAAAGAGAGAGAGAAATAAAAGAATTTTTTTTTCGAAAACTGATTTTTATCATAGTAGTCTATATTAAAATCATAATTGTTTACCATATTACATCATACTTTTTCTTTTTTGATACGAACGGCATTTATAAACACCGTTTTATTTTTTTTTTATGAAGAATTGAGCATTTTATGTTTTATAACTTTGATCTTCCTCTTTAAATGCACAAATGCTCTTGGAATTGAAGATATCGATGGAAAAAGTATAATTATACTTCACTACATTAAAAGCAATCAACCGGTACTGTACCTTAGTGTAAGTACGCTTTGTTTAAGAACAAGATTCATCCACTCTGTGTTATTCGAGACAAGTACCACGTAGAAAAATAATGCCAAGAAAAAAAGTGCTGCGTTTGTTATTCAAAAACAACTATGAAAAATGGTACCGTTGTTGGAGAAGTATTGCAATTAAGATGTAGTACATTCGTCGGAAAGAACATGTGCATTGACTTCATTATAAGTCAAAAATGCAGAATAAATATTAAATTTTATAGATTAGAAAAAATGGGTTTGAGTTAGTTAGGGTTTTCCGTTTCCTTGCCATCAATTTTAATTCTGTCAGATATGGGTATTAGAGCCATTAACATTACATATTATCATTACACATGCACTCACACTCAATCGTGATAGTAGAGAGTTTAGGATAAGGTGATCTTTCATGCCAGAAAGTAAGGCATAGATTATTTTTCAGCTTCTGATTTACATTTACATGTATATTTTATAGTTAATCGTTATGTTCGGACTGTTATAAGTTTAAGTTTAAATCAATATATAAATGAAGTAACGAATGGATGGGTGTGAGTACACGTACATGTAAGATGCTTGTAAGTAAATAACCTCAATTTTTTTCAGACAAGTTTTTAATTTCTTTGAGAAATATATTTATTATGAATTTCAACTTATACGAACTCGATCAATTTTATCATTGAACGAATTAAATTTAGGCAATAGTTCCAATTACATTGATGAAAATGTACTGTGGTATATTTACATCAAAAGGAATTAATTTGGTTGGACAGCTCGGTACGAGGAAACTTTTAAAAGGATGTCACGGAAGGGTATTTATGAGTGAAAATATATATATATATATATATATATATATCAGGTTTGGGGTATTGCTAAATGTAATGGTAATGCATTGCAATGCATTACATGTTTTTAAAGTAATGCTAGTAATGTGTAATGCCACAAATTTAGCATTACGAGTAATGGTAATGTAATGCATTACTTTCCAAAATCTAGTGTAATGCTGGCATTACATGGCATTACTTTGCATTTCTATGCTTTTCTTTTTTTTAAATTGGGAGCAATTGGATAACTGAAATTGTATTTGATTAAAAAAATTTTCAATAAAAGAAGAAAAAGAATTCTTGAGATAAAAATATTTTAGTTGTATGATTAAAAAAAAATTAAAAATCCATTCTTAAATTGTCAATATAACTAGCTATAACAACACAATTTTATAACATTTTAAGAGTGTTGTTATTAGGAATTTTATATCATTTGAAAAATTTACTCCAATTAGTTGTGCATTCAAGGAATTTTTTTATGTGTCAACAACACACAATGCCCCCAGGATAATCTAAGTATCAAAACAATCTATTGTTTTAAGAGGTCTTTTTAACACCCCAATCCCCACCCTTCTTTTAACTGTGTTCCATTAGAATAGAGAGCAGACATACACCCTTTAAAGCAATAATGAATGCACTAAATAGAATGCATTAACTGTCTAACCATGATCCCAGGAAGCTTAAAAAATACTTTAAGTATTATAATCCATTTGAAAATAATTTCTCTCTCTTTCCCTCTCTCTCTCTCTCTCTCTCTCTCCCTCTCTGTTGTATATTAAGTACAATAGTTTAGACTGATAGAACATACAAGATTCATGTATTTTTTTCTATTATTGCCAGAACAATTATATATTAGATTTTCAAACCCGACAGGATGCAGTAAAAGTAGGAAACCTTTGAAACTTTGATGATCATAAAGTGCAACAGCAATCTTGTATAAGTCATTGTATTTGAACCTGATAGTGAACATGACATGTGGATATGTTAAGGGCGTTTTATATATAAAACATTAGCAAAAACTCTTTATTCAGCTCTTAATTTACCTTTTTAATTAAAACTTTTTGACCCTTCACAAAGTAATGGTAATGGTAATGCACTATTTTAATCATGTAATGGTAATGTAATGCATTTCTTCAAGAAAATTAAGTAATGGTAATGGTAATTTAATGCCTAAATTCATGAAGTAATGGTAATGTAATGCATTACTTTACAATGTAAATCGCCCCAAGCCTGTGTACCACTATCAGAAAACC
>WFKH01010211.1:44892971-44908507 GCA_016163765.1 Magallana hongkongensis
GATAAAAGATATAGTTTTAGAATGTATTTCACCCAAGAAATAACAGACATTTGCACATAATTTCAACTCCAATGAAATTGATGGTGCTGTTAATGCAGATAACGAATATGTAATGTAATCTACTTGTAGTTTCTGTATCGCTTTGAAAAAGTTTATAATTATTACCAAGGACTGTCAAGTGTGTGAGAAGAACATTTTTTGGGTAAATATAGCAATAAAATAGACTCTTGTTGCTATAGCAACAAAAAGGTCTTCCGTTCCTCATGTTATACTCTCTAAGAAAATGCATTTCTCTTGTAAGAAGAAAAAGTATATAATAGATTATGTAATGGAATTTTTCAGTAATTATTTCAATGTGAAATAAAACAAAAAGACAAAAAGTCATTTTCAAGTTTTTGATGTGACGACCGGAAGTTACGCTGGATCTCTTCATACATAGTTCTGTATTTCCTAAAAGTTTAGTTGTTCAAGTTTCTGTCAGTTGTGAAATTCGTTGAGAATTGGTTTTTATTGTCTCGGGACCGGAAATGGACAAACGGAAGTGATTAAATAAATAAGAAAGTTTTTAGTACATTTACTTACAATACATAACTGTTCATTAGACTAAATAAAATAATCAAAGAAAAAAAGTCTAAAGTTACTAAAGTTCATTTGCTTGTACGCTTCCGTAGAGAACCGGAAGTGACGGAAGACAAAAATGAAACCCGTTAAGCACATCTTCAATCAAATTATACAACTTATTGCATCTATTAATGATAAGTTATTTCCATGCTAAAAAGGAACAAATTTTAAATAAAAAAAAAACCCCAAATTTTGGAGTACTTCTCTTGACGACCGGAAGCTACGCCGGATGAAACAAAATAGTATAAACACATGTACATTTACAGGTCTATCATTCCACAAAGTTTAGTTATTCAAGTAGTTACCCTTTTTGATATGGTATTTTGTCTCAGGACAGGAAACGGACAAACGAAAGTGCTCAATGAAAATAAAAGTTAATGATTTTTGTCTTTTTTTTTATCGTACATGTACATTACTGTTTTTAAGCTTACTTAAACTGTCAAAGAAAAACAGTTTAACTTATAAACAACATGTTTGTTTGAACCCTTCCGGTTAGGACCGGAAATGACGGTCGACAAATGAAAAAGTTAAACACATCTACACTCAGCTATGTTAAGGAAGGTATCAGAGTTCTAGCACGTGTGATTTAGGAAAATTTGCATATGCCCCGCCCCTTATTCATGAGATTTTACGAGATATTGTATTTCGGTAATTAACAACCATCTACCAAAATGAAGATGGTTAATTATTTGGTTTGATTGTATCAAGAAAGGTGTACTGAAATAAAAACTTCAACTATTCTTTATATCTTGCGAAATTATGAGATTCCTTAGTCGTCTGATGACGTGTCGAGGTTGACTACGTCACATCGGCGCTTGCAGCTGTGATCAGAATAAACATGTGGACTTCAGTGATATATCTGGGAATTTAACTCATTTACAACCAGCCTAGACGGATATCGGTAGAGGATTCAACTGAACAAGATAGGATTTATCTGTACTTTCCCTAGATATTGTTTTATATTGTCCAATACTGTAGGATGAAACAGAAACGATGGGAAAATCCTCGGCTTCATTTTTGTTTACTTGTTTACATTTGTTTTTCATGTAATATTGTGTTTAAACATCAGTTTAGTGACTCGATCAAGCAAAGTAAATGTTCTGCGATTCGCTAATTTTGATCATAAAGAGTATTGAGGCTAATTGTAGCTTTTTACTGGTCTCTTATATCGCAATAATATGAGCTTGCATTTCCTCCGTGTTCAAAGAAAATGTAAATGTAAACAATGGAAAGTCCAAACACTGTGCTAACACTACAAAGATTACTGTGAGAATCTGGGTTGAATATAGACAAGATTGTATTGTTGTTTATGTAAATCGAAATGTGTTATTTTATTTAGCCTTTTTTTGTTTTAGGAAGATTACATGTTTGAATAAACAAAATTTCAGTTTTGAACTGAATTTCCAAACATTTTAAAGAATGAACATTTGAGTATGCCTGTTATAATATCAATGAAATTAAAACTGCCATTAGTATGCACAATAATTAAGTAATTTTCCATTTTCATGTTATCTTCAGCACAATAGATTGCTAATTATAACATATTATTCAATTTCAGGGTTATTAAAGCAGTAAATTGTCCACTGAAGACACTTTGTTGGGGTGTTGATAAAAAAGTAGGTACTCTATGAATATTTTATTTACCCACAAACTTCATGTATATTTGGTCTGGGTTTTTTTTAAAAATCATATTACTATAACGTAACCTATTATAATATCTTTCATTGATATCTATTGAAATTAAATTTGAAATTGATAAATATTCATCATTTCAGGCATTGGTTTTCTTATCAACTGCACTGCCTCCTTAGAATGTACATCAAAAAGACAAGAGGATAAGTACATGTAGTGTGAAAGAATATGGTCAATTGTCATAGATTCCACATCATGACTGAATAATACTGAAAATCAGAAAACACTAGTCTTGTTGAACAGTTTGTCACAGAAAAGCAATCTCTATAGTACATTGTATTTGTCAAGTTGATTATTATAATAAATTCTAGATAAAGATTGTTTTTGTTGCTTTCTTTAATTATTACAAAAAATATTAGCGAGCGCAGCGAGCGGCGCGAAGCGCCGCTCGCGTAGCGAGCTCTAAGAACCAGTGTGCGCGGGAAAAAGAACGAGCTTAACCTACAGATTCATCAAACAAAATTTTTTGTCTCGGTCCCATAATGCTCTCTAATATTTCCACCCGTGGTGCTATGCCAAAAATGGCCGACATTTAACTCGTAATTTACGGTGCCTTGAGGTTTGAAGACACGTTTTGAGTACCACACAAGCTTTGGTGAGACCCAAGAGATTTTTACATGCTTCCATTCCATCGTATTGAGTTGAGATACGTAAACAAATGATTATGGAATTTAACGTATGACGTCACAGTGATCTCGCGCTATATTTCCCGCGATAAATTTAGAGGTGGATCAAACATCTGTAATGCTTGCCTTAGCTATTTCAGTATAGACTGCGATACCTGCCTCATTGACATATGATTTGTTTTTAATTTTTTTTTTTGATAGAGAGATTATATATATACTAGCAAGAGCCACACTTTACTGTCTATCGATCCAATTTTAAGCTAATTTTGCATGCATGTACAGTAAGTATGAGTAGGGAGGAAAAAAAATACGACAATTTGAACTAAATAAAAAAGAATAAAGAGAAAAAATAAACAGTTAAAAAAATTATGCAGATATTGCATATAGTCAAACCATTAAATTAGAAAATGGGAAATTACACATCTACAAACAGGGACCGGCCGCACGGCTAACGTATGTAATTAGAATGCAAAAATAAACGAATTAAAAAAAATTATGAACAGGGAAAAAAAAAATACTGCATTTATCGTCAACGCTTTTGACCAAATTAGACAAAAATTATATTTTACAGACGGATCAATTCTCTCCAAAAGTAAAGAACGTTTTTAGGGAATCAAGTCTATGTATTTTGTAAGAATTTTTTTAAACTTAGAAATATTAATAATATTTCTATATATTATATAATTTATATAATAATCTCTCTCTTTTTTTCTCTCTCTCTCAAAAATTATTTAACGTTCGTTGATAACTAAATAACACTAAGACTACAATGATGCAAGGTATGTGTAATGCTTGCTGCGCTCGCCACAACGGTAGCACCGTAAAACATATTAATTATAATTACAAGTAACCCTGATCATATATTATAGGTATTTCTTATTTATTTGCCAGCAGATAAGCATAAACCATTATGAAACATAAATTGTAAATTACAAACTTACACTTAAACAACCCCCCCTCCCCCGCCCTTAAATCAATAGTTATTGGTAAGGGCAATAGATGAATTTATTTTTCCAATTTCAACAATTTGGTAATGATGACTAGTGTAAACAGAGACAACATTCTAACGTTATTTTAATGAAATTCACAGCGTTTAATTACTTTATGGATGAAAATTAAAATCATGATCTTAGTCAGTGTTGCGTTTGAATTTCACGCAAATGACGCCGAAAGTGAAATAGGTCAGATAAAATGCAGTAGTGCAAGGGCATACACTTTATCAAATATATTGAAATTTTACATGTGTTACCCTTATATCCCAATTACATCAAAAAATGCTGGGAGCTGAATGAAATCGCTACGCATTTCAAATAAATAAGCAGTAATTGTGGGAATTCCCTGCAAATTTCTGTTCATACACTGTTTATGTTGAATTTAATAATTGTTCTTACTTGAATATTTCAAGCTCCCAGCTTTTTTCGAAATTTTAGATGTTCATTTTACAAGTTAGAAACAGAAATAATTATATTTGTTAATGTTAAGCCCTTGCACTATGCATTTTTCTTATTATTCCTGGTTCATCTATTTTTAGTAGTATCATGTGACAGGGTATTCCCAAGAGACTTAAAAATTGCTCATGCGATAGCAAATTATCTAATTTGTTTATTGATAAAAAATCTCTTTGTGTAACAATTTTTTGGAATATATCAAAATTATTCAAAGGCTTATATTTTATGTGATAAATACCGCTATTATTTTATGGACGCCCTTAACATAGCTGAGCAGTCAAATGTATATCACCAATGTAAGTTTCGTGTCTTGATCACTTACAGTTTCTGAGATCTCGCGGGTACAAAATTTGATTTAAAAAGCTTCCTGAGATAATTGAAATATCTCACCGGAAGTAGAATTTTTTTTTTGATTGAACATAACATAGATGACATATGTATTGTTTTAAACTTATTGATTTATTATATAGAAAATAAATAGATAAATAAATACGTAAAAAAAAATTTAAAGTACTTCCGGTGACGACTGGAAGTTACGACGAACAAAACAAAATAGTTTAAACACATCTACAGCTATAGGTCTATCATCCACAAAATATGGATGATTAAGTTTTTAACATTATTGAGATCTTGAGGTGACAAACTTTTCGTCGCGGGACAGGAAACAGACGAACGAAATAAATTTTAAAAAACTTGAATAAGAATCCTCTAGATATTTTTGTTTCAATCATTCCAGAAAATTTTAGGCATCTCTGAGAAATTCACTAGACGAAAAAGGGGGGAAATAATAATAACTAGACTCTTGTTGCTTTAGCAACAAAAAGGTCTTCTGTTCTTCATGTATTAATCTGTAAAAAGAATTGCATTTCTCTTGTAAAAAGAAAATTTATCTTATATATGCTGTGAAGGATTTTTCAAGTAATTATTTCCATGTAAAACAAAATAAAACGACAAAAAAGTCATTTTGAGTACCTCCTGTGACGACCGGAAGTTACGCCGGAAATAAAGAACATTGTAAACATATCTTCATTCACTGTTCTGTCTCTCCTCAAAGATTGGTTGTTCAAGTTTTTGTCATTTTGAGATCTCGTTGAAAAAAGTTTTTTTTTTTTGTCTCGGGATCGGAAACGGACAAACGGAAGTCATCAAGAAAATTAAAAGTAAGCATTTTTAGTACACTTGCCAACAGTACATTACTGTTCATCAGACTGAATAAAATATTCAAAGAAAACGTCTTAACTAATTAAAACTTTCATTTGCTTGAAGGCTTCCGGAGAGACCGGAAGTGACGGAAGAAAAAATTAAACCCGTTAAACAAATCTTCTATCAAATGTCTATTATCCATATACATGTAAGATTCGTGTTTTGATCTTTTACAGTTTTTGAGACCTTGCGTGTACAGAAATTATATAAAAGAAAGCTGCCTGAGATATTTGACATGTCTCGCCGGAAGTAGAATTTCTTTGTTTATTTCACCATGTGGAGATAACCTAGCGTATTTTGGTTACAAAAATGTCAATTCAATTTTAATAAACAATTTAAAAAATATCAAATTTCGGAGTACTTCCTGTGACGACCGGAAGTTACGCCGAATGAAACAAATTAGTGTAAACACATGTACATACATTTACATATGTCTATTATCCCACAGACTTTTGGTTGTTTAAGTCTCTACCGTTTTTGAGATCTTGTGAAGACAAGGTTTTTTGTCTCGGGGCAGGAAAAGGACGAACGGAAGTGTTCGTTGAAAATAAAAGTAAGTGATTCTTGAACATTTGCCTATCGCATATTACTGTTTTTCAGACTAACTAAAACTATCAAAGAAAAACAGTTAAACTCATCAACAACTTGATTTGTATGAAGCTTTCCGGAGTGGATCGGAAGTGACGGTCGACAAAATGAAACCCGTTAAACACATCTTCAATCAAATGTCTATCGTCCATGTAAGTTTCGCATCTTGATCACTTACAGTTTCTGAGATCTCGCGGGCACCAAATTTGTTGAAATAAGCTACATGAGATAATTGATATATCTCACCGGAATTGTAATTTTTTTTTTTTTTATTTAACATCGCATAGATTACATATGTAAAAGATTTATACTAATATATTTATTCTATGCAAAATAAATTTAATACGTAAAAACAAAGGTTTTTGAAGTGCTTCCGGTGACGACCGGAAGTTACGACGAACAAAACATAATAGTTTAAACACATTAACAGACATAGGTCTATCATCCCAAAAAGTTTGGATGTTCAAGTGTTTATAGTTTCTCAGATCGCGTGGAGACAAGGTTTTTTGTCGTGGCAGGAAACGGACGAATGGAAATGAATTTGGAAAAATAAAAAAAAAACCCAAAACCTTCTCGAGGTATTATCATTTTCTACCCCTCCTGAAAATTTCAGGAAAATCTACTCAGTCATCTCTGAGAAATTCTGCCGACAAAAAAGGGGAAAAAATAAGAAAGAAAGAAAAATCATTACAATCGCTATAAGGTCTTCCGTTGGAAACGGAATACCTTAATAAACACTACAATCTCTATAAGGTCTTCCGTTGGAAACGGAGGACCTTAAAAACCTATGAACAATACGATATCTTTGAATTGCTTTATGCACATATAGTTTATGATTATAATGTTTTATAAAGAAATCGTGACTTCCGGCTTTATGAAATCCAGATAATTCCGTATAGTTCAATGCAGATCTGTTTGACTGTACAGATGAATAGAAATAACAAAAGGATAAATGAACAAAATTCAGATCTGATGCTCATATGCCTAATTTCATACAACATATAAACAAGAAATCTAGAAGACTTTCAGGTGAGGAAATATCTGAGCGCTAACAAATCGTTTGTTTCAGAATTTAAAAGACGTTACGTAAAATGCCACATTTAGTCATAAAGATTTTTAGATTATTTTTAGCAACACAAAGCTGTCAATTTCAACGTTTACTTTGATCCAGTGGTGGCGTTATATAAATAAATAATGACGAGATGAAAATGTTCAAACAGATATGTCTAAAACTTTAATCTTAGACGATGTTTCATTTTTGATTGTTCCTGTTGTTTCTTTATAATTCAATACGCTTTATCAAAGATTATTTCTAGCATGACCTAACCCGTTTATTTATTGATATTATCATTGGTAATGTGGAGAAAAGTTTAGCAAAACCATCAGGTATATCAAATAAAATATTTCAAAAACAATTCATATGTACAAAATTTTCTTACATGTAATTCAGTTGCAATGACTAATTCTTCATTAACCGCGATAATCAATGCTTTTCAAAAAGGGTAGCAGATATAGGAAAAAATGACCTAAAGTTAAAACGTTGACGTTAACCTGTTAAGTTGGATTTCTAAGGAATTTCATTTGGGTACTAAAATTAAGACTGATAGACATTTACACTATGAAATGTTTCATAATGTTTCGTACAGAATTTAGGATCCGATGTACTGTAAACTTATTATATTTGGCGTGTACGAAATTTGGCATAAAAGAGTACTTGACCAAGTTGGAGTGGATTTGATTTAGCGTATTCCTGAATGTTCCTATTCATTTACATGTGTGCATGTCATTTAGCGATGTACTCGATTAAGCGGAAGCCGCAATCCGCAAAAAAAGCTAATTAGAATACACAGCATAATGTAATACATTTAAAGTTTATCTTTACAAAGTGCGTAGCATTTTTTAACAACAGAAATAGTGTTTTTCTATCATCTTTGTGATGTAATTTGTGTTATCCGGAATTGGTCGGGTCGACCATGCATGTTTTTGTGTATAGTGTGACAATAAAAGAGCATTCTAGAAAAGACACATGGCGGTGTTAGTCGTAAGTAAATCGTTGTCTCAACGAAAGACAATACATGGTATCAGAAGTGAACACTGAGTTATGGAGCAGTTAAAATCTCCGTCGCACCTAAGTTTTGAAGGGAACTTGGTCGAAAATTGGAAAGAATGGCTGCAAGGATACTTGATCGCGTCGGCAATCGACGAGAAAGCAGGCAAGGTAAAAGTTGCTACGTTTTTACATGTCGCTGGTGTTGAAGCGAGACGCATTTATAACACATTCAACATTCCGGAGGAGGATATAGATAAATTAGATGTGTTGATTCAATGCTTCCAGGATTACGTCGAACCACGTAAGAATTTGACATATATACGTCACATATTTTTCACACGTAAACAAGAAACTCATGAGACTATTGATAACTATGTCACAGACTCGAAAAACAAAGCATTACAGTGTGAATTCGGGGATTTGAAAGAGTCGCTAATTCGGGACAGAATAATATGTGGTATATTGAATGAAGCATGCAGAGCGAGACTCTTGCGAGAAGCAGATTTAATACTCGTTAAATGTATAGACATATGCAGAGCATCTGAATTATCAGAACATCTGTTGAAGAGCTTACATCAAGAACCAGTGGCAGCTGTATCCGCTCACGCTGTATCCAAGAAGCATAATCATGAAAAACAACACAATAGTGGTGAGACTCACAGAAAACAGAAAGCCAATGTCGAAAGTACGCACACAGGCAAACCATGCAGCAGATGTAATAGACAACATCAGAAGGGAAAATGCTTTGCATACAACAAGTTCTGTTAAAAGTGTAAAAGCCCGAATCATTATGCTAAATATTGCAATACGGGATCTAAGTCAAGTGTACATTCGCTAGAGGAAACAGAAGGGGACCTATACCTCGGCATAGTGAGTGTGGACAGTACTCATGAAGAGCTACCATGGACAGAATATGTGACTTTTAACAATGTACCAGTTACATTCAAGCTGGATACAGGAGCTCAAGCAAACATAATACCGCGAAATGTATTCAACTCGCTACAGATTTCTCGGAACCACTTACAGAGTGTGAACGTGAACCTGATTACCTACGATGGTGACATCATGAAACCAGATGGAAAAGTTGACATTAGATGCCGCATTCGTAAAGTGGAACATACACTTCCGTTTTATGTCACAAACAAGGGAAGCACTCCTATCCTTTCTAAAAAACATCTGCTCGTTTGGGATTAATACAACACATACCAGCAGAGTCAACAGACAAGGACGTGTGTATGTCAAAAGACAACTCAATCGAACAGTATGCAGATATTTTTAGTGGTTTAGGAAAATTACCAGGAAAGTACCACATTGAAATAGACAAAAGTGCAAACCCAGTGGTTCACCCACCAAGGAAAGTACCAGCAGCGTTACATAAACCTGTACAAGATGAATTAAAGCGAATGGAAGATCTGGGCGTGATAACGAAACAAGATGGTCCAACAGATTGGGTCAACAGTATGGTGACAGTACGCAAACCAGGAAAAATTCGCCTATGTGTGGATCCAAAGGATTTGAATCAGCACATTAAAAGAGAACATTATCATTTAGTGACCGTAGAAGAAATTATTGAACGACTGCCGAATGCCAAAGTCTTCTCAAGATTTGATGCTACACGTGGCTTTTGGCATATTCAGCTTGATGAGGAAAGTCTAAAGCACTTACCTTTAATACACCATTCGGTAGATACCCGTACCTGAGACTTCCTTTCGGAATCTCGTCAGCTTCAGAAGTGTTTTCAAAACGTGTACAGGAACCTTTTTCAGACTTACATGGTGCTGAGTGTTTAGTGGACGATATACTGGTACATGGAGAAAACAACGCGGAACATGATGAAAACCTCATTCGCATGCTGGAACGCTGTCGTAAAGTAGGACTCAAACTTAATAGGGACAAACTTGAACTTAGAGTACCTGAAGTAAAGTACGTTGGTCACATTATGGGGAAAGATGGACTCAAGGTGGATCCGGAGAAAGTACGTGCCATCGTAAATATGCCGGAACCAACAGACATACAAGGTGTCCGCAGGTTCCTTGGACTAGTGCAGTATGTGTCCAAATTCATTCCAAACTTAGCAGATGTTTCGGAACCACTCCGGATACTTACCAAAAATGATGTTATATGGCACTATGAAAAGGAACAAGTTGACAGTTTCTCTAGATTAAAAGAAGTACTGACACAAGCCCCTGTGCTAAAGATATATGACCTTGAGAAGGACGTCACAATTTCCGTTGATGCTAGCTGCAAAGGATTGGGTGCTGTATTGTCAGAAAATGGGCAACCAGTCGCTTATGCCTCATGAGCTCTTACTGAAACTCAACAGAGGTACGCACAAATAGAACGCGAGATGCTGGCAGTTACATATAGATGTGAAAAGTTTCACAATTATATTTACGGTCGTTCGATTACCATAGAAACAGATCACAAACCGTTGTTAGCAATTCATCGCAAACCATTGTACCAAGCTACTCCAAATCTACAGAGAATGCTGATGCGTGTTCAGCGCTGTGATGTACAACTGAAATATGTACCTGGAAAAGAAATGTTTATATCTGATGCTTTGAGTAGAGCTTTCTTGAAAGAGTGCAAAGAGACATGAGTAGATGAGGACATTGATGTGAACTTTATTGAACAAGAACTTCCAATGACAGAGAAAAAGCTTCAAGAATTGAAGGATGCCACAGAAGCCGATGAACAGTTTCAAACATTAGCAGACATTGTTAGGGTCGGATGGCCTGAGACTCGTGAACAAGTTCCAACTTGTGTCAGGATGTTCTGGAACTACCGTGATGAAATTACCGTCCTGAATGGACTATTGTACAAGGGACAGTCTGTAATGATACCATCATCACTGCGGCGCCAGATGCTTACCAAACTGCATGAACCTCACCTTGGTATCGTGAAAACTAAGCAGAGAGCCAGGAACATAATATTTTGGCCGAACATGAACTATGACATAGAACAGTTAATTCAGTCTTGTGGATGTGCAACTTGTTCCGAAAATCAAACATCAAACAACCTCTCATTCCACATGAAATACCGAATACTCCTTGGACAAAGGTTGGAGCAGACATTTTTCATTTAAAGGGCAAAGACTATTTGTTATTGGTTGATTATTACTCGAAATACCCAGACATCATACCACCTCCAGATTTACGAGCCCGATCTACCATTGCAGCATGCAAAACAGTATTCGCTAGAAATGGCATACCACTAGAACTATTTTCAGACAATGGACCGCAATTTAGTTACCATGAGTTTAAGTGTTTTGCATCGGATTGGGAATTTACACACAGAACATCAATCCCTCGTTATCCACGTTCGAATGGTCAGGCAGAGCGCTGCATCCAGACCATTAAAAACTTGCTCAAAAAGGCGGAGGAGAGCAACGGTGATCCAAATATTGCTCTCTTAGAGTACAGAAATACACCTATTGATGGAATTAGAAAATCACCCGCACAGCTGTTGATGAACAGAAGTCTTCGTTCAAAGATTCCTACAACTCGAACATGGCTGGAGCCAAAACCTTTGAAATCGCAACTTTCCAAACTTCAACTTCGTCAGATGAAACAGATATATTTCCATGACCGAACCTGTTCAAAATAAACGCACATTGAAGAGAGAGAGATCATTTGTATGCAGAATCCAGAGAATCGAAATTGTTAACCAGGAGTCATCCAACAGAACCTTGGAAACCGTTCATACAGCGTATTGAACCAACATGGAAGAGCTTTTCGGAGAAACCGTAGCCAGATATTGAAATCGCGGGAAACCAACTTCCAGATGTTACCCCCAGAAGTTGAACCACAATTAAGTGAATCTGTACCAAGTGGAAGTGAAAATTCTGGTAATGTGTCCAATGCTAATACACCACATTCAAGTCAGGAAAGTCCCGTGGCAAACAGCAAACCCTCGGTAACCAGGTCAGGAAGAATCTCGAGACCACCCGCATACCTATCAGAATATGTGAAATGTGTTCATGTTTTGTACGTCTACTATTCGTTTGTAAAAAAAAATATTACTTATGGAATCCAATTGATTGTAATTTTGAAGAAACAATTTTGAATTTTAAGAAACTCTAACACTTAAATGTGTATGATATTCATAGTAAGTCAAGAGGGGGGATGTGATGAAATTTGTGTAATCCGGAATTGGTCGGGTCGACCATGCATGTTTTTGTATATAGTGTGACAATAAAAGAGCATTCTAGAAAAGACTCATGGCGGTGTTAGTAGTAAGTAAATCGTTGTCTCAATGAAAGACAATACAATCTTCACGGCTTACAATATCAATTCCGATTATTTTGTATCTAACAATAATAGACTTTTTATTTCGTAATGTTCTAGTTTTAATTAATTTATCTAATTGCATTGGTATTTCCTTTATAGTGTATGTACGCATGTGTATAATCAATTCCTGGATCAGCATTATATGTACAATGTAAAAGTACGAATTGTCTATATCGATTACCCCTCTTCGCGCTATCATTTACAAAGTCTAAAACAAATACTATGCATTTTTATATTAAATTATTAAAAGCTTATTTTTTTTAAATATTAAAATATAAAGTTAAAAAACCTTCGGTATCATTAAAAAGTTTGTTTCAGTTTTCATATGATGTTATAAGTGTATCACATATCTAGGTATTCTGTGTTTAGTTTAAGTTGTTTACCGGACCGTATCACTATATACAACTATATTTACTTTAATCATACGTGTGGACAGTATCGAGAATCATAAAATCTCACCATCACGCATCTCTCACGTGTGCAACAAAAAATAGGAATTACCCAAATTAAAAAAAAAGGTTTAGTATTTTATGAAGAAATATTTGTCAAAATGACAATTTTTAAATTCGACGGTCATCGATTAGTAAGGAATATACCTGCCCTATAAATGGTAGCAAAACAACAACCACAATATTCTAAGCTTTTATAGTGCAATAGTAAAATGGTTATATAAAGACGATAGTGATGATATGTCCAGATATATCAATTTTAATGATGCTAAATTTATCTTTTTTTTTTCTCTTTTTGAGAATAAGTATCTGTTAAAAACACACGATGATGAATGGGTACATGTAATATGCATTTGTTTACCCTCAAGTTTGCACTCAAATGTCACAATTCATTGGTTAAAACACGGCAAATGACTGCCTGATATATTTCTATATCCAACAAGTGGAACATATATTCGGCAATTTTGCCGACGTTCCGCCCATTCATTTCGAAATTTAATATTGTTCAATAAATGTAAAGGTGCAGTGATGATTTCCAAAGAGTATTTGAAAGGTGAGATTCAAAATTTAAAGATTTCTTCTAGTAAAATTGGACGAGAAAAAGGCCACTTTCCCATTGATATGCGCAGATCATCGCTTTTTGTAAATAAACGTCTCACTTGATAGCCCTCGGGAAGACAAAACACATATAAGGTTTGTCTATGAGACTGACTACGGAAATACTGTATGCTAACTATTACTCGCGAAGAAGTTATTGATACTGATATGAACTGGTTCCCGTTGTCTAATTTTTTAAGACCAAGCCTTATCAACATCCATTTCTTTATTACAAATTTATGGCAAATACCGGTCCGCGGCGAGAAATAATTGCGACAATGAGGCTCTCCAACCTAGCCAAAATTTCTCGCATGCGAATAAATGTTGGTTTACAGTATATAGGGTTGATCAATCTCATTTTGATCAATCACAATGAGATTGATCGACATTATATACATCGGTGGTCGGTTGTAACAAACCTAATAAGTTTTAATATTTTACGGGGATTTCAATTAGAAAAAAGAACACATTTTACGGGGATTTCAATTAGAAAATATATATTACAATATTACCATGCACATGTATGTTTATTGAAGGTTTTCTTTTACATAACTTGTTACTTAAATTAATCCAAGAAAAGTGCACTATTTTAATCTTGTCAAGCAGGAGCCTATCTTAAAAAAGAATAAAGTATTTCATTTCCGCATACTGGAGTAGCGGTATAAATACGCACAATTTATGTAAATAATTTAGTAAAAACCAATTCATAATGGAACATCCTAATGTTTGTTTGACATTGGCAAGGGAAAACCCTGAATTAATGTTAAAAAATCCTATTCCACTTATTGAGTCTTTGAGATTTTTATTGTTAGAACTATTGATTTAAACCACTCATTCATCATAAGTTTAATAATTCAGTATTTTGTTATAACTACTCGGTTTGTTGTTTTTTAAAAGGACATGTATATATGATAAATAGATTAATCATTTCATCATGGTAGTAATGTATGTGTTTCAGGACAAGAAATGAGTATTTTTTGTTTGGTTTGATCATTGCAATTGTAAGCTCCTTCATTTACACATATCACATAAATACACACTACAACAGTGTAATAGACACATCTTTGTGTGTGTGCAGTGCGGCGTTGTCAATGACTCATGCTATAGCCATAATCTAGAGATAAATTATGTCGTTTTGCCGCTTTATGGAATGTCAAATAAGCTCGACTAAGTTTCGTAGTAAGTCATTGAAGAAGACAAAAGCTAGACCAAACATTTACGACGCTTTTTAAAACAAGTCTTTAGGGCCCGTTTCATTAGAGGTTACTATGTACGTATATATTGATACATTAATTTAAGTCTAAAACTTATAACTTTTGTTAAAGCGGTCCCCTTCATTTTAAAGATAAGACCCCTATCCAAGCTCCACTTCTTCGGGTAATTTATTTCCCGAAAGCATTATATTAAACATAAAGATTTCAATTCAATATTATTTAAAGTCAATTAACAGGTAATGAATATTCAATGTGAAACAAAACAAGACAGACTGGAATACATGTACCGCCTCACATATTTCATGTGAGGATGTTACAGACAAACGTTACAGAACGTTTCCCATTGTTGTAATGTTATGACGTTGCAAACACGCAAAACGTAACGTATTTGTCACAGTTCGTGATGAGGCAATATTTACTTTACAAAATGCTAAGGTGTCTTTATAAGAAACTTCTAAAGAATAACCACGCATTGTTAAATGTACCGATTGCAGTTTATTATTAGTTATTAAATTATTTACTTTAAATATTTTTTTTCTAAAACAATTTATCGATCATTAAGCAAAACAAATAAATTGAATTGAAAGGTTGATGAATTCAATCATAAAATAAAAAAAATAGAAATGATTAAAAAAACATTTTGATCTGTTAAAAGTAAATGATTTTCAGGAAGCTCAACAGAGTGTTTCTAAACTAACATGAGCAATACTAGTACTACTGAGTAAATGGAATTTCCTTAATCAACTATAAGAACTGCGT
>WFKH01010211.1:44919024-44930387 GCA_016163765.1 Magallana hongkongensis
GTGGCGGACATAATGTTACGACTTTTAAAAAATGAAAAAAAAAAAAAATTAATGGCGGACATAATATTACGACGTTCGATTGAAATATCCATTCGTGTTAGCGAATATTATGCCATTTTATTTTTCAATTTTAGCGTGGTCATTATATAATCTCTTAAAAATTTAAAGGAGGACATAATATTACAACTTTTAAAAAATATGGGGAATATTTTTTAAATTGCGAACATTATGTTATGAAATACATTACACCTGGCGGACATCATGCCACAATTTTTAGCGTGGTCATAATTATTTACAATTTTTCCAAAAGTTAATGCGGCGTAACTTTAGAAATAGGAGAACACTTTTAAATGTCGGACGTTATGTCCGACATGAATGTACATGTATGTTTAAATCGTAAGTCGTTATGACTTACGATTTAAACATACATTCATGATGGCGGACATTGTACCACAATTTATAACGTGGGTATAAAACAATTTTTTTTCAAAATTTAAAGGCGGTAAACAGAATATTACAACTTTAAAAAAAGTAAGGGAACATTTTTTTAATGGCGGACATAATGTTGCGACATATTTCCTGTTTGCAGACATTATGCCATAATTTTTCACAATTTTTAGCGTGGACATAATACGATTTCTGCAAAAGTTAAGGCGGCGGACATAATGTTACGACTTTTAGGAAATAGGAAAACACTTTATAATGTCGGACATATTGTTACGACTTACGATTTAAACATGCAATTTCTGTTTGCGGACATTTTGTCACGATTTTTCACAATTTTTAGCGTGTGCATCGTGTGCGTTAATCGAACTCTTCAAAATATAAGGCGGCGGACATAATGTCCCGACTTACGAATTGATCGTGCATTCCTATTTGCAAAGATTATGCTATAAATGTTCGCGTCGGACATGATACGGTTCTTTCCGAATTTTTGACGGACATACGTTTGAACGTTTCGAGATTGTGTATATACATGTAGATTTTTTAATACGATCGGTGTAATTTGCAAAAAAAGTGAATATATACATGTAATTCTCATTCTTAAAATAATTTCAGATCAATAAAGGCAGACATAATATTACACAAGGGGATAGCAAATATTATATTTAGAAATAAAACGATAGAGCAGTGTGTTTAACATTGGTGGCGGACATTAGACCATACGTTTTCCTAAACAACCAAGCTGACATTTTTAGCGACGTACATACATAAAATACAATTTCCCCGAAATTTTAAGGTGGCGAACATATGGTAATGACATATATACGTAACTTTTGTAAAGGCGGACATAACGTGATGATTTTTCCGAAAAAGTGGCGGACATTTAGAGATGGCGGACATAACGTGACGATTTTTCCAAAAAAGTGGCGGACATTTCGTGATGGCGGACATAACGTGACGATTTTTCAAAAAAAGTGGCGGACATTTCGTGACGGCGGACATAACGTGACGGCGGACATAACGTGACTCAACAATGGTACGTGGCTATTTTTGAATTCAGATTATTTAAACCGTGTCTTATGATTCCCTATATTTAAATGTAGATATGTGGCCGTGGATAGAAATTAAAAAAGAATAAAAAGATCCAGATCTAAAGTTCATACGAACGATTGCGTAATTTATAACAGCATATCAAACTCCTAGTGTTTTCTTGTTTGATCTGTTGTTAGAAATTAGGCACATCGTTTTAATGCCGTGTTAATGTTATATTAAAAGTAGAAATTGACGAGACACATATAAATAAAAACCTGTTTTAAACTTGCATCATGGACTATGTTTCATATTTTAGTTTCCTGTTATTCAGGCTTGGGGTATTGCTAAATGTAATGGCAATGCATTGCAATGTATTACATATTTTCAAAGTAATGCTAGCAATGTATAATGCCACAAATTTAGCATTACAAGTAAAGAAAATGTAATGCATTACTTTCCAAAACATAATGTAATGCTGGCAATACAAAACATTACTTTGCTTATTTATGCATATTCATTTTTTAAATTTAAAAAAAGAAGAAATTTTGATGATCTTCAAATTGCAAATTTAAAGCAATCTTGCTTGTATAAATCATTAAATTTGAACCTAATACTGAACATGAACCAGTATGTGTTAAGTGTGTTTCATATATTAAACATTTGCAAAAACCCTTTATTTACAAATGTAGCTATACTTTTTAGCTTACCTGAGCTGAAAGCTCTAGTGAGCTATTCTGATCACATTTTGTCTGTCGTCCGTCTGTTCGTCCGTCCGTCTGTCTGTCTGTAAACTTTTCACTTTTTCAACATCTTCTCAAGAACCACTGGGCTAATTTCAACCAAACATTGCACAAAACATCCTTAGTCTAAGGGAATTCAAAGTTGTGAAAATTAAGGGCCACGTCTTTTCGCAAAGGGAGATAATTAGAAATTATCGAAAATTTTCGAGAAATTTTCAAAAATCTTCTTCTCACGAACCATGAGGCCAGGAAAGCTGAAACTCTTGTGGAAGTATCCTCAGGTAGGGTAGATTCAAAGTTGTTAAAATCATGACCCTCAGGGGTAGGGTGGGGCCACATTGGGGATCGACTTTTTACATAAGAATATATAGAGTAAATTTTTTAAAATCTTCTTCTCGGAAAGCAATCAGCCAGGAAAGCTGAAACTTGTATGGAAGCATCCTTGGGTAGTGTAGATTCAAAGTTGTGAAAATCATGACCCTCAGGGGTACGGTGGTGCCACATTGGGGGGTCAAATTTTTACATAAGAATATATAGAGTAAATTTCTAAAAATTCTCTTCTCAAGAACCATTTGGGCAGGAAAGTTGAAACTTATATGGAAGCATCCTCAGGTAGTGAAAATTTAAAGTTGTGAAAATCATGACCTTCGGGGGTTCGGTGGGGCCACAATGGGGGGGGGGGGGGACGAATTTTTACATAGGACGTTATAGAGTAAATCATTAAAACTCTTCTTCTCAAGAACCATTTGGGCGGGAAAGCTTAAACTTGTGTGGAAGCATCCTCAGATAGCCTAAATTCAAAGTTGTGAAAATCATGAACCCCAGGGGTAGGGTGAGGCTACCATGGGGGGTTACATTTTTGCATATGAATATATTGAGTAAATTTTTAAAAATCTTCTTCTCAAAACCATTAGGCCAGGAAAACTGAAACTTGTGTAGAAGCATCCTCCGGTAGTGTAGATTCAAAGTTGTGAAAACCGTGACCCTTGGGGGTAGGATGGGGCCACAATGGGGAGGGGACGAATTTTTACATAGGATTATATAGAGTAAATCTTTAAAAATCTTCTTCTCAGAAAACTTCAGGCAGGAAAGCTGAAACTTGTATGGAAGCATCCTCAGGTAGTGAAAATTCAAAGTTGTGAAATTCATGACCTTCGGGGGTTCGGTGGGGCCACAATGGGGGTCGACTTTTTACATAGGACTATATAGAGTACATCTTTAAAACTCTTCTTCTCAAGAACTATTTGGGCAGGAAAGTTGAAACTTCTTTGGAAGCATCGTCAGGTAGTGAGATTTCAAGTTTATTCAAATCATGATTCCCGGGGGGTAGGATGGGGTCACAAGGGGGGAGACAAATTTTTTAACGGGATAATAAAAAAAAAAATAATTTAAAACTTTTTCTAAAAAAACAGTTGCCTAGAAAAGCTGTAACTTTAGTAAAAGCAACTTCAGATAGTGTAGATTCAAAATTGTTCAGATCACAATCTTAAGGAATAGTTTGGGGCCACATTAGGGATTCAGTTGTATAAAGGAAAACATTTTAATTATTCACAAAAACTGAAATGTTATTATATATGCTTTTACTTATATGCAAGCATATTTATATATTGCTGATTCTTTAAAATTGTTTTAACTCTGCACCCTGGACGATTATAGGGCCTCACAAGGGGTTCAGAGTTTGATGTAGGTTTATATCCTGTATATAAACAATTGTTAAGGGTCTTTTTGAGAACTGCAATGCTGAATGTGATATGACTATAAAATCATCCTGTTAGAAAAGGGACTTGATTATAAACATAAGAATATTCCGGGGAAAAATGAATTTTTATTTATACAGGATCGACATGTATTATACCACATTGTCCAGTTATTTTGTATTCTGACTCCATGAAGCTGATTTTATCATGCCTATTGTTGCTCAGGTGAGCGATGTGGCCCATGGGCTTCTTGTTTAAAGTTTATTATTGACTTTTCAAGAAGTAAAAGTAATGGTAATACATACCTTTACTCATGCAATAATAATGTAATGCATTACTTCAAGAAAATGAAGCATTTGTAATGGTAATGTAATGCCTAAATTCACAAAGTAATGGTAATGTAATGCATTGCTTTACAATGTAATTCGCCTCAAGCCAGCTGTTGTTTCTTTTCAACAAAACGCACTCTTTCAAAAAAATGTTTGTAGCATGATGTAGCCAGATATGATATTATCATTGGTAATGTAGTAACGTGGGATTATCAGGAGATTAAAACTCCTATTTGTCAGATGTAAATGCTGTTGAAACCTATCAATATGTCATGATGACTTAGCCCGTATCCTGAGCTCAGAATTTCAGAAAATTTAAAAGAGGATGTTCTTCCAGATAGCATCAAAGTGGAACAGCAAACGGATGACTAGTTTACAAAAACAACACTAAACTAATTCAAGCGAAAAATAAGACAAACGAAAAAAGAAAATACAATGGGATGTGCTTGAAATATTAAACACAAATATCAAACAAAAAAAGAAGATACAGATAAGAATTTAAACCATCTTGTAGTTTTTAAATAAATTTAATGATTGTTATAACGTTGGTTTATGAGTGTAAATATGTATATTGTCTTATCAACAAGAAAACAAAACAAATTAGGACTTCAAATTTGTTCACTGCAGTAGGTATTTTTAACAATGATGCTTTTACGAGCCTCTGAAATGTTCTAACTAGCAAATTGGTTCGCAGTTTTTGACCAAAAAGAGTTAAACATAATCTTCAGGTATATAAAAAAAATAAAGTGTCAGAATATTTCAAAAACAATTCATATATATCGAAGCTTCCTACAAGTATCTTTCATAACAAAAACTTTATCATTAACCGCATTTTCATGTAATGCCTCTTACAAAAAAAAATAGGTAACAGGCAGAAAAGAATAGGACTTTAAGTTAAAACGTTGACCTTAATTATAAAGTCGGGCTTCCTGAACAATGGTATTAAGTATTACGATTTTATCTGAATGAAATTTGCACTATGACTTCGAAATGTATGCGAATGCCATGCATATATAATTTTACGGTATTTGTGTAGAACGAACGAATTAAGCTTTTGCTAGTTATGAGTAAATAATAACAACACAAGCAGTGTTTCCCTATCATTTTTAAGACTTGTATTTTACAATAATGACATGTTGATTTTATAATCTCAATTTATCTAATTAGAGTAAATTGAACTGTAAAGTGTATGTATATATAATGTATTAATGGGTCATTATTATATATATTAAAGTGTTTGTATCCGTTAGATCAACTCAGGCTAAAACCTACTACGCCTTTACGTATAGTTATGCAAATATCATTCTTTAATAAGAAAATATTAATCAAAACCGACAATAGCATTTAAATGTTTGTTTCCTTTTTCATTAAACGATATCACATTTCCGAATAATTTGTGTTTAAGTTGTTTAAAGGACCGTGCCGCCAGTGTGTACAGATATATTAAATTTCTTCATTTGTGTGGACAATGCAGAAAGGCATTAAATTTCTTTATAACACACCGTTCACATGTGTCGCCAAAAATACCAATCCCTACAAAAACGAGACATGTGCTTAAAAAACCCCAAGGTACACGGGTTGTAATCTGTTGTAATAGAGACAAATTATAGCTAATATGTATGAGTGCGACATATTAGCAACAAAGTGTCTTAATCGATCGCTAATTAAAAATATCCTAGCGCTATTATCACAAAAGCTATAACTTTCGTCATTAATTACATGTAAATGCGAAGGATACCTTTTGTAGATTAAAAGCAGCTGTTTCTTGTTACCAGTCGGTGTAAACCTGAATTGGCTGGACGTGAAAAACAGCACATGACGCATACTTTACACACCTCTACTTACGATAAATGGTGTTATATACACAACCGGTCAGTACAAACTTTTAAACTATAGTTGCAAAAGATGTAGTTTTATAAAAATGTTGTTAAACTTCTAACAATTAACGATATCGACTTATTATACTTTTACAAACATGTCCAGTTTGGCCGAAATCTAATTTTTTTAAATAATGGAACTGGTAAAAAATATAGATATAGTGTTTATAACTTAATAAATACCATACATATGGTTCAAATGCATTGTTACAGAATAAAAGAATGAACAAAATTGTTTACAATACGTAAAATACATAGTCAGGTATTCAGTACAAGGTATCGTCTTTCATAAAATATGTAAGTACTGTTAAAAAGGACATTAAAATGACAACCCAGTTTTTAAGAGTTTCGTTTTCGGTTATGTGTTGTACTGCTGAGATAAAGAGACGACACTACAATGATTTAAGATATGCGCCAGTTGTTTCATTGTTGCGTCTTATAAAAGATTTGATCATTTTGAATATAGATGTAGTGTTTATAACTAAATAAATACTATACATATGGTTCAAATGCATTGTTACAGAATAAATAGAATAAACAAAATTGTTTACAATACGTAAAATACATAGTCAGGTATTCAGTACAAGGTATCATCTTTTACAAAATATGTAAGTACTGCTAAAAAGGCCATTAAAATGACAACCCAGTTTTTAAAAGTTTCGTTTTCGGTTATGTGTTGTACTGCTGAGATAGAGAGATGACACTGCAATTATTTAAGATATGCGCCCGATGTTTCATTGTTGCCTCTTATGAAAGATTTGATCATTTTACACCGATTGCATACACAATCGAATCGAAAATTATATTTTACTTTATTATCGGCATTCATTAAATAATAACAAGACGATATATGCATGACTAATTTTTATGAGCATTGACAACTTCGGAGGCAGTAAAGCTCGCCTGAATAAGAATTATAAATGCGTTTGTGTTTAATGAAATTAATGAATATTGGTACTTGTCTATACGTGTGCTTAAAAATTGATCCCCGGGTCTGTTTACTTCTCTCCGGAAATAACATGCATAAAAATTCAGAAAAGTAGTCTAATTTTTACAAAAATAGGACTTTCAGACGACTTGTATTGTGATTTTATTCTCATAAAAAAATTAGCCTCTGTCAAAACGAAAACCAAACAAGAGAAATCCAGAGGTTAATTTGGGATTATTTTGTGTCAGCCATGTTTGGCATTTTTTAGCATTTCACAATGATATAGGGGTGAAAAGTGGATCATTATCTCCCTTATCTATGAAGTGTGCATCAAACGGATAACGGGGCAGTGTAGGGGACCTATACGGCTATTATTTTCCGATCTCAAATATGGGCTGTAGGGGTACCACAAAGTGGCTCCGAGGGGTTCGGGCTCATTTCAGGGGTCTAATCTCACGTGAGTTTGATCACAAGAACCTGGAAACACTGAGGTTAAGTATAGGACCTCAAGAGGTATACATAACAAGCGTTAGAGGGCGTCTATGACCCCTATAAGGGTCAGTTAGCTCACCCGAACTTTGGCATTTTTTCGCCATTTCACAATGATATAGGGGTGAAAAGTGGATCATTATATCCCTTATCTTTGAAGTGTGCATCAAACGGATAACAGGGCAGTGTAGGGGACCTATAGGGCTATTATTTTCCGGTCTCAAATGTGGGTTGTAGGGGTACAACCAAGTGGCTCCTAGGGGTTCGGGCTCATTTCAGGGGTTTATATATATTACGTGAGTTTGATCACAAGAACCTGGAAACACTGAGGTTAAGTAGAGGACCTCAAGAGGTATCCATAACAAGCGTTAAAGGGCGTCTATGACCCCTATAAGGGTCCAGTTAGCTCACCCGAAATTTGGCATTTTTTAAGCATTTCACAATGATATAGGGGTGAAAAGTAAACCATTATCTCCCTTATCTTTGAAGTGTGCATCAAACGGATAACAGGGCAGTGTAGGAGATCTATACGGCTATTATTTCCCGGTCTCAAATATGGGCTGTAGGGGTACCACAAATGGGCTCACATGGGTTCGGGCTCATTTCAGGGGTTTATATCTCACGTGAGTTTGATTACAAGAACCTGGAAACACTGAGGTGAAGTAAAGGACCTCAAGAGGTATCCATAACAAGCGTTAGAGGGCGTCTATGACCCCTATAAGGGTCCAGTTAGCTCACCCGAACTTTGGCATTTTTTAGCATTTCACAATGATATAGGGGTGAAAAGTGGACAATTGAAAGTTCGGGTGAGCTAACTGGACCCTGGACCAAGTTTTTGTGATCAAACTCAAGTGAGATATAAATCCTTGAAATGAGCCAGAACCCCTGGAAGCCACTTGGTGGTATCCCTACAGCCTAAATTTGAGACCGGGAAATAACAGCCCTATAGGTCCCCTACACTGCCCTGTTTTCCGTTTGATGCACACTTCAAAGATAAGGGTGATAATGAATTACCTTTAACCCCTATATCATCGTGAAATGCTAAAAAATGCCAAAGTTTGGGTGAACTAACTGGACCCTTTTAGGGGTCATAGACGCCCTCTGACGCTTGTTGAGGATACCTCTTGAGGTCCTTTACTTAACCCAAGTGCCTCCAAGTTTTTGTGATCAAACTCAAGTGAGATATAAATCCGTGAAATGAGCGATAACCCCTGGGAGCCACTTGGTGGTACCTCAACAGTCTAAATTTGAGACCGGGAAATAACAGCCCTATAGGTCCCCTACACTGCCCTGTTTTCCGTTTAATGCACACTTCAAAGATAAGGGTGATAATGAACTACATTTAACCCCTATATCATCGTGAAATGCTAAAAAATGCCAAAGTTCGGGTGAGCTACAGTACCCGCAACGTTATTTTTTACAATCCTATCCTATCGTATCGTGTATCAATCCTATCGTATCGTGCGTGTATACTGCTCTATCGTGCGTTAATGCTATCGTATCGTGCGTGTTTACTATTCTATCGTGCGTTAATCCTATCCTATCGTGAGTTTATCCTATCAGATTTATCGTTCAATTCTAACAGTTTTTCAGTTTACCCTATCGTGTTAATCGTTTCTTGCCTTTTCATAAGCAAGTAAATTTATTTCAAAGTTGCAAGTCGTTCAGTGCGCCGCATAAGAAAATTTATCGAACGAGAATTGTAAAATCCTATCCAGCATTCTATCATGATACTAATTTCTTAATTTTTTAGATCAAAATTAACCAATATTACATGTCAATCATATCTGTAAGGACTGAAAATAAAAAATAATGTAAACTATCGAAGTTCTTAGGAACAAGGTAACATATTTGCCTGTATATCGAATATATCAAATTGTACGCGAAGTGTATACCTGCGTAAACATTAACTTTTATGCAATATAATTAGTTTTTTATGCATCTTTTTTTACAGAAACAAAAATATTTATGATATAATTTATATTCAATTAAAACCAGAGTTGTATTATAATTGAACCCGCTATGTTCTGTGTGATATTTGATTTTGGGCTGAAATGTTCTCGGCAATCGGCTAGGGTGTGTGGTAATGAAAACAATGTTAACAAATCGTGCGCGGAATGTATATCTGCGTAAATATTTATTTAGCTTGTATGTTATATAATTCGGTTTTAATGCATTATTTTCTTATACAGAAAGAAGTGTAGTTATGATAGATTTTCTATTTACTTTAAACAAAAGTTGGATTTTTATAATTGAACCCGCTATGTTCTGTGTGATTTGATCTCGCGCAGCAATATTCGCGGCGATCGGCTAGGGTGTTCGGTAATGAAAGCAATTTTAACAATACAGAAAATCTATTGATCTATTAAGCTCATAATTTTTGTTAATAAAATTAACTGGTCATTTTTATACATTCTATAAATGATGCAGCGATGATTAACAACTCGGCAATTGTTACTAAAAAGAAACTCCACGTAAATCTTTATATCTACATGTTCTTTCCCAAATTATGCCATTATCAGGTAATTCATAAAGATCGTTTAAAGCGATTATACGTTTATCATGAACATCGTTTATCCTTTCCTATCGTGTATCAATCCTATCGCATCGTGCGTGTATGCTGTTCTATCGTGCGTTAATGCTATCGTATCGTGCGTGTATACTGTTCTATCGTGCGTTAATTCTATCCTATTGTGCGTGAATCCTATCCTATCGTTTATCTTGTAAAAAATAACGTTGCGGGTACTGTAACTGGACCCTTGTAGGGGTCATAGACGCCCTCTTACGCTTGTTGAGGATACCTCTTGAGGTCCTCTACTTAACCCAAGTGTCTCCAAGTTTTTGTGATCAAACTCAAGTGAGAAAATAATCCTTGAAATGAGCCCGAACCCCCGGGAGCCACTTGGTGGTACCCCTACAGCCTAAATTTGAGACCAGGAAATAACAGCCCTATAGGTCCCCTACACTGCCCTGTTTTCCGTTTGATGCACACTTCAAAGATAAGGGTGATAATGAACTACATTTAACCCCTATATCATCGTGAAATGCTAAAAAATGCCAAAGTTCGGGTGAGCTAACTGGACCCTTTTAGGGGTCATAGACGCCCTCTGACGCTTGTTGAGGATACCTCTTGAAGTCCTCTATTTAACCCAAGTGTCTCCAAGTTTTTGTGATCAAACTCAAGTGAGATATAAATCCTTGAAATGAGCGAGAACCCCTGGGAGCCACTTGGTGGTACCCCTACAGCCTAAATTTGAGACCGGGAAATAACAACCCAATAGGTCCCTTACACTGCCCTGTTTTCCGTTTGATGCACATTTCAAAGATAAGGGTGATAATGAACTACATTTAACCCCTATATCATCGTGAAATGCTAAAAAATGCCAAAGTTCGGGTGAGCTAAATATTTTCATATATATCTTTTTTTTCTCGAAGGTTCATGTCAAAACATGGCTGACACGAAATAATCTCAAATTCACCTTTGGATTTCTGTTGTTTTGGTTTTGGTTTGCGACAGATGCTAATTTTTATGACAATTAAATAACATTGTAAGATGTATGATCGTCCCTATTTTGTAATAATATGAGGACTTTTTAATTTTCGATGCATATTATTTCCGGACAAAAAGTAAACAGACCCAGGAATCAAATATAAGCACACGTATAGGCAAATATTAATATATAGTTGAAATTGCTTAAACTTAAAAGCATTTATAATTCTTGTCCAGGCGAGCTTTACTGCCTTTGAAGTGTTCAATGCTCATAAAAATTATTCATGCATAAATCTTTTCGATATAAATTAAAATATGCCGATAATGAAGTAAAATA
>WFKH01010211.1:44939313-44963764 GCA_016163765.1 Magallana hongkongensis
CTCATTTATATATATATATATATTTATTCTATATATATATATATATATATATATATATATATATATATATATATATATATATATATATATATATATATATATATATATTTCCTATGATCTAAAAAATACCGTATTTATAAGTACTTATTAAACAAATTGTCGATCGTTGAAATGAATATAAATTCATGAATAACCGCGAGTGACATGGGCAAAATCTTTCGGTTGATTAAACAAGTTTATGACGGGATTTGCTGAGTATATACCGTGATGTTTTGTGCATTATACGATCATCCCACCGTACTGAAATACTAATGCAACATTGCAACATACGCTTGTAAAACTTTTTCGATCAGCTGCTAAACTAAAGTGCACAATAATTCTACCAGCTGCGCATGTACCAGAGTTGTCTGTACTTGTTTCTCTTCCGGTTTCGGCTCGTGAAATTTCTCAAAGAAATGTGATAACTAATCATATAAATCATGGACGTAATATTTGATTTAATTTAACTATTCTTTCTCAATTATTCAGACACATCATTATTAATAAACGACGTTTTCATGGATGCATGATCTGCGCCACGTGATTTTGACAGACTATAGGTGATCAGCGCGTTTGTTGTGGTACATAAACCAAGTACGAGTAAATTTTCAATTCATATCTTTTAATATAACTTTTAATTATAGGGTGCTAATAGATGGTGATTTATCGTCACGGTATGCGTCAAAAGACAAAAGTTAATTGCACCATCGTCGCGAACGCTAGACATGGTATAGACAGGACGAGTAAACGAATGTCAATCATTTTCTAACATCCAATCTGGGACCTCAATTTAGTTGATTGACAGGAGTACACTGACCAGGTAGATTTGAAGGCGGTGCTTTTTTTTTTCTCGGTCTTTAAAAGCAAATATATCATTTTTTAACAAATTCTGATCAAATTATGAAAGAGAATTTATGAAACAGCATAATTCACAATTATATAACTCTTGACTTTTCAACTATATTATTTTGTTACTATTTCAATCTACGTCAATCATTCGACTTTATTGTTAGAGCAACGTAAAGTGGCATAAGAATACATATTGTGATAACAAAAATTTATTTAATAAGCGATATATACCGCATACCGAGCTAAACGTGTGATAAATGTATGTATTTGTTAACATAATGTCGAAAGAGTTCATAACAACATTTCTTTCAACGTTCTTTTGGTACGTATGCGCAAAATGCTTAGTGCTAACGTTCGTAATGTGCACAAAGCGTTATGCCAATTGCAAGGTTGTTTGATTGTAAATCGAGTTTTGGTGTTGTACATTTTGTGCAAAGTTCTGCAGTGTGCAATGTGACTCAAACCTGTATAAGTTCTGCTCTGTAGTCAATGTCTTTTCGTAAAATTCACGCTGCGCAAGTCATACGTTCGAAGTTCTATTCGAAATGACTACATGCATTATTATGCATGAATGTTATTTTTAACTTTCCCCTCAAACGTGTATCCCCTTGCTTTACGCATCTTTTTTGTAACATTTTATATGAATCTAGGTTCGATTGCAAACTTTGTGCATATGCTTGTTTTCTATTATAAGTTTTCTGGACGTTTTTACCGGAACGATTATTTGCACTATATTTACATATACACGATTTTTTTCCTTTGGTATATGAACATTTTACGGTTTTTCCCATATGTGCAATGCTTTAAAGTTGAACTTCTTTCGTTGACAGGTTTTCTGACGGACGACCTAGTAACAGCAGAGGACAACGGAAATCAGAAGAAGTATTTGGGAGTCTGTAGACTTCCGGGAGAGAACCAAAAGGTTGGAAATCCGGATTCAAGATGCCATTTGTTTGTTTGCTTTTTTATTTCAAATTAAATAGCACCAGAGATAATTGAAATACCTTTTGAAATAGTATTGTTAATACATTTGAATTTTCTAACAGTTCAAACGTTTTGTCTTGCAGCTCACGGTGTAAACTTGTAGTGCGTCTTCTAATTGACCCTTTAGTTGCAAATATGTTCCTTCTTTAATTGTCAGCTTAAATAGACGTATATTTTATTTTTTAATAAAATGTTTACTCACGCAAACAAAGTTTGAAAGGGGGTCCTAAGAATCACCTTGTCCGTCTGTCTGTGCGATCGTGCCCGGTACATATCTTTCTTATGAAGGAACATTGGAGATCTTAGTTCATACAAAAATTGCTTATGACCTGAGGGTGTGTCATGATTTTGACCAAAGTTCATTTGCATTTGGGCGAGTTCAAAGTCATTGAAAGAAAAAGTTCATAATTTTTATCTGTACACGATTACTTTCTAATAGAGAAATACTTGAGTTATTATATTTTCGTAGCGGGGGTATCCTTTGTGAGCTTGCTTACAGGACCTCTAGTTATTGATGGATATTTTGTAAACGAGTTTGATGCATTTCAGGTTTCTAGTTCAAATAAAAGACCCGATTTTTGACTGTGAAAGTATCCATCAAAGGAAGCGATAGAAAAAAAAAAGCGTAAGAGCTGGTTTGACGGGCAAGATTTGACGAGTGTCTAGGGTTTACCTCCTGGGAAATTTGATTGAAAAGTCGTGCATTGTACCTCATAAATTATCGAGGATCTAATTACTATTCACTTCTAGACCTGTTAATATTTGACACATGCGTGCACTCTAATTATTCTGTGTGTTAATATTAGTCGTTATCTACCTGGTTCGCCCCCCCCCCCCCCCCCGCGGCCAAATCAATGGGGAGTTTTATAGAAATTTTCTTATTTGAAATCATTAATGAATATTTTTAAATTTCACTCTTCTCTAGTTGTTGTGCAAAGATGAAAATTAAATTAGGATAATATAATCTAGATATATATTGTACCATCAGGACCTATAGACGTGTTATTCACTCACCGCATTGGCAATGCTGCATTGCACACTTTCTGGGTGATTGCTCTGGCACCTAGTTCAAGAACATAACCTACAACTTAAATCCCGCTTGTTCTGCAAAAATATAACTTTAATATCTTTTGATCTGTAAAAATAAATCCACAGAAACAGAAAAAAGCACAGTAATAATAATTATTAGTCATGTTTGTTACTTTTGTTGCAGCAACGCAGAATTGATATCATTGTGGTGCCATATGACGAGTATGCATGCGCTTTGAGGTTATTGGCCAAGAAGGCAGGGATGTCCGTGTCAGAGCACTCACTAAATACTGCGGTGATCAGAAAGGTAACGACTGCTGACCTTTATTACTTGTCTAGAAAGAGGTTGCACTAATTGCAGATGACCTTAATAATGGCAATAACCTTTCCAGCAGTAATCGCAGACGATCACTGTTGACCTTTATAACTTTTCCCAAGAATTGCTAATTGCATATAACGACTGATGATTTTGTTTGGAACAAATTGACTGGCAATATCTACATGAAGCGTATTTTTTTTCGTGAAAAACGACCCCCTTAAAAATCACTTGTACGGAGCACTTAATTGTATACAGAGTATACGTAATCAAAACGAGTGCAGTGTGATGCACCTTAACTATTTATTGTTGTGCTTATATGAGATGATTGTTTGGAAATTGCAATTACAAAGTTTGTTTTCAAGTTTATAATGTAAGTTGTTTGCAGGTGTGTAATTAGGACTGTCTTTTTACACTTCTACAAATTAAAATTATCCCATAATGTCTACTGAAAGATATCAAGTTGTCAACATACATGTAAATGAATATTATTTAAAAAATGACAAAATGATACTTCCATAAATGATAGGAGTGTTTTCTGACAGATTTGATGGTCGTAAGTAGAGACATTAATCGACATATAGATAGAGGTATCGTTGACAAAAAGTGTGCAATTGAAAGCTCTATTTGTCCGGTAAGTGTGAACACCAAGTACAATCCCATAGAAAACAGAAACAGGTTCAACCTTTACAAGAGCACGCCTTTCCTAGACCAATTCGCTCTTTTCTCTATGATTTATCAAGTTATGGATTTTAGAGGCATTCACAATTCTAGTCGGTATGCTGCAGATCCAAGAAGGATTTAACTATTATTCCCAAGTACACTGAGCATCGCACGTAGCTTGCTTTTTCTTGTTAATAATTGAATTTCTAAGAATAAAAACTGATTTCTCATTTACCAATATGGCACATGCTGTGGTGTTTAGTTGTAAACTTTTATTATTTTGCTTGATTTATTTAAATAAGCGTAGCATTTGCGTATTTAGACGCGTAAATGGCTGGAGCCTTGAGACGTTGCACCACTTTCCTGGGCCATTCAATTAAGTTGGTAAGATAATATGAATTGTTTAATATTTGCAATTTAGATTTGCTATAGATCCTGATGGTTCTCTTTAAAAATGTAATATTAGATCAATCTAAAGTAAGATAAGGAAAGTGTTCATTAGAGAATTTATTATGAGTTGAAAGTCAAAACTGGGATTTTTTACATACGAAGTCATGCAAATGAAGGGTATCATGTGATCATTAGTTCGCAATTCGCTTTACAGCTTTATAGATAACCCAACATAATACGTGTATTTTATTTTTAAAACAAATAAACTATAATTAACGTTGGTATATTATGCATCTTGATAAATTGCATGCAAGTTATATTGTGCGAGATCTCTCTCTCTCTCTCTCTCTCTCTCTCTCTCTCTCTGAACAAAAATTCCTTTATAATGCAGTTTAATGAAGTCTGCAGTTTTTCAGTCATTTCTACCGTCAATATTCACTTGCATTGGTTGACGGCATCCGTAATTGATTTATTGTGGAAACACCAGACCCACAGAAACTTCAGACAGCTTGAACTTACTTTATGACGAGGTGAGACAGGTTAATTGATTTCTAATCAACGGATGTCATTCTATCACAAAAGTTCAAGGTGAGAGTTTTGGAGTTCATCGGGAATATACATGTATATTAGATCTGTGACAATAAAGCGAAGCGTACATTTACACACCCTCTGTTTAAGGGGCGTCGTATCTGCTGTACTATTGCAGGGACAACTTAGGGAATTCTTAAAAGTGCAGACATTTCAATAAGATTAGCTTTGCTCGATTCGATCATTGACAATTAACACGTTTTGGAATCCATTCAAGCAATTGTATGCTCTTACACATGTATTAATTGCAATGTCTCTATATATAGACAACCCCTGCATACAAAAAAGTGATCAAATCTTACCAGTATATATTAACATTTAAAGGGGAAACCTAGACAGTTTTTGGGGGTAATTTTAAACGTCTTTAATTGTCCGACAAGCTGTGTCCATTACAATTCCTTTCCCGTGGAGATGCAGATCGTAGGAATCGGCGTTTGACGCACTTTGGCAATTTACTTCCTGTCCCTGTACACCATAACGCTGTACTAGGCTGTAGATATATAATGTTATTACTCAACATCACACGATCCTCATGCAATACCACACACGGAGCTTCTGTTATAAGGTGAAGGTCATCTTTCAGTTATGCGCTAACAGGTTGCAAGAATTCTTAGATCACGATTGAATAAGATTAAGGAAAGATGATGAATTCATTCACTGAATACTGAAGGTGAATCCGAGATTTTTTATGCTCACGACGCAATCTCAGTAAAAGTTCCCTCTCTTTAGGTGCTTTATTGACGACTTGATTTGCGACAAAATAAATCTTCGAATGGGGGAAATTCGCGGGCTTTGGGATTGGGGGGGGTCTTTTTGATAACACTTGACCATAAGCTAAGGTCAGTGATTTTATTTGTAGCGGCATATGCGTGCTAAATTCAAGAACTATAAGGAGAAATTTTGAAACCTTGTCCAGAATACTGCTGAAAGCTCCGTACAAGTGACTTTTGTGTCAAACGAGTTGAAAAACTACAACTAATCAATATTATCCCACGTTCTTTAATTTATAAGTCGTTTTGAATAGATCTTTTAAAGACGTGTCATTATTCCTTTTTGACTCATATAATTGTGTAATAAAAATTTGAAACAGGTTTTTCTCTTCAGAATGAGATACATGATTTCAATAGAACTGTTCAATATGTTTCTACAAAATTACAGACACAAGACACCAGAAGCCTGTTATACTCAATAATTATTGAAACTGATGAGAACGTTTGCTGAGGGAATTGCGTTTTTCTTTTGTTTAACCACTCCCAGTTACCGCAAACCAAATATGAAATATTGCTATCGGCGCAAAAAATCACTTAAATATGACTTCTTAGGTTTCATTTATAGGTTTGTTTTGCAAGGTGCTAATAAGCAGGGGAATCCCCCAAAACTTTCATTTTCAATGCCATTGACTATTCACTTGCACTGGACTTTGTTGATGCCTTGCACTTTTCACTCTTTCAGGGGAACGAAAAAGTCTTTGAGGGAACCCCCCTACCCACCCCCACAGAGGAATCGGTGTTCAGACATCTGGGGGTACCCTACCGTCCACCAGAGGAAATGGATCACTGAAATAACCAATCGGAGAGCTCCAATGTAATGCGCAATGGGGCGGATCCAGATACATTGGTGTGCGTTTCCTGCATTTTTCATTCTCAGTATAAAAAAAATTGCCGCCAACTGCATGTAGATGTAATTTAAGATAATTATACTCATGCAAAAGGAAGCACTGTTCATGGTTGTCCGGTATCTTCATCCTTTGACGAAGAGCTCTGTATGATAATTAAGTTTCTTGATGAGATTGTGCCTTATATCTGTTCAAGATGTTTACCTTATATAGTAGATTGTCAAATTGCTAATGTTGAATTGACTGGTACTGATTACAATATTACAAAAGAGATGTTGATCCTCAATATTTAAGTGATTGAACCATATATACGGAAGGATTGTAGCAATCATGAATATAATCCTATTTTGTAATAAATAACTATAGCTAATGCTGTTTTGATCGAACATATTTTTCAGAATCGAATGGTCGAAATATTTGCAATTCATTTACTCTTATGTATTTAGTCCATTATGTTTATATAGCTGTTTAATTTATTTTTTGATAAGATTTTTAGTTATTTATAATTATCTTTTTTTCATGGAATCATGTATTTTGTATGCCTGTATTTATTGCATAGATTTTTATTTTAAAAAATGGAACTTAAAATATCATTTTGAACTCCCATTACTTTACTCATTTTTCATATATACTGTACTCAGTTGTTCTCCTTACACGTGTTTACATTTACTTAGTATTTATTTTAAAAAATAGCCAAACAATATCGTTTCTTAGATCAATTTTATACTGTATCATAATCATGATAAATTGCAATCAAATTAAAAAAATCAATGTCTGTCTAACTTTGCTACCCCCCCCCCCCTCTTTATACATAGCTGTTTCTCCTTGTCTCTTTTTTCATTGGTTCGATTGTATCTATATAACACAATATTTATACAGTATATCTCTGGTCATCTATAGCCAGTATGTAGCACGCATCTACATATTAATTGTCTGTGATATAAACACTGCTGACTCAGGACGTTAAGGGGGCTGATTGGTCAAGTACTTTTGTATGCAATCTTCTTCAAACTTAGTAAATTTACTTTCTCTAATCATAATTAGCATAATAATATTGACAAAGGAAAAGTATGCAATCATTTGGGTTATTTTTAATTTCATAATTGTTGATATATTTTCACATCACACATAGTTGAAATTTCTGTGTGTTTAAGATATGGAGATATATACTTTGAAATAACTAAATTTTATAAATTTGTTATTATAATTTTCACACCACATACTGCGAAAACTACCTCAATGTTTAAAAATTGGAAATATACCTTATAAATATTCGTAAATTGATGATATACGTGTATTTTCACTCCGCACATTGTAGAAACTTCCTCTATGTTTGAGGTAGATTTATGATTTGAAATCCATGTAGCTACAACCACCACGCCTCCGTAATTAAGCTATATACTTACCTATTCAGGTCATTAGGTCATGATTATATGACATTCTTTACACGTGTTTAATATTTATTGCTTTGGTTTATGTTGGCTTTTGATCTTTAATTCAATTAAACCACTGCATGCTTAATTATGTAATTATTCCCTGTCTGTTGTTCCTCGATTGATAGATGTGTTATCCATCTTCAGCCTTTGTTTCATTCATATAATGTCATTGTTCATTAATTGTGTTTTTTTACTATGATGTTATAATGCAGGATGTCACTTGTGGTCAAATAAATTCAAAGTCAAACTTTATAGGTTAATATTCTTCTTTTTTAAATCAATGATCTCTGCTCAAAATCCTTTAATTCAATTATATTTATGCATGTAGAGAAAAGCAGGTGCTTTCATCTCAGACTGACTTCCTCGTAGTAAACCAGGAGTCATGATATGAACAATGGTTCCTGGGGACAGATGCTTTGATGTCCCCAAACGCTGCTGCTAAATTTTAATAGATAAACAACAATTTCTAATTGAAATGTTAATATTTAAAATATAATATATTCCTTTAAAACAACAACTTTTTCTGTACTTAATATCTTCTGCAGTCATAGTAAGTTGTAACATCACAAAAGTTTTGATTAAAAAAACTAAGATGTGCTATTGATGAATAAGTGCTAATGATATAGCCATACAGTGTAGGTACTTTTAAAAATCTACCGTTTTACAGTTCATAAAACTGAATACCTTGACAATCCAATGTATATACGAAGATTCGTGTTTCAATTTTTTCCCCAACATACATGTAATTACCACTACCCTAGTTTTTCTCTCACTCACACACACCCCTTTAAAAGTACAAATGAAATGCTGTTTTTTGTAAACATCTTGCTGAAAAATACTTTGTAGTAGATACAACAGGTGTGTCAGGAAAAAAGATAAAGTGGGCGACAAACTATAACAAAAAGAACCAAGGAAACAGCTGGCCGGGATATGCGCATGCGTCATCATGACCTTATTTGTTTTATCGAAAAACGTTTCATCATGAAAATGCACATAAATGAAATTAACGTAAGTTTGATGTTTCACAATAAGTTTGTCAGCTGCCGCAAGCTATGCTTCGATTTTTTTGATATATACATGTATTTATGATATTTGTGTGTGTGTCTTTAATTGGAATCGATCTTTGATCAATAATATGCAGACACACAGTATAGTAATTGTATGTAAATGTATCAAGAAAGTAACATCACGGTATGATACATGTCGATGATAATTGGCCAAAATACGTTATAGGCCTAACGAACACAGACATGATAAAACATTCTCATTCCTAATCATAAATAGAAATTCATTGCCATTTCATTATATTTGAGGGGGTAGTAGCTGAAGCAACAAAGAAAAACAAATCCGACATTTTTAAAGATTATATACATGTATCGATCGTATTGTTCGAATGTGTACATTGTATATCATATATGCTGATCTGGCCAAACAGAGCTTTATAATATGAACAAATTAAGGGGTTTTTTTTCTCTAGGAAGAATATTAGTAGAAATATAAAATTGTCGACCATTCCATGTTTATACAAGTGTTAATAACCATTGCACCTAAAATTTTAAAGATTCGTTTAAAAAAATTATAATCTGACAAAAAATAATATATTTGTGAAAATAAATATTCCATTAATAAAAATCTTCATATTTTTTCATTCATGAGTCATACAGGTAATGAAAAAAGCCATGTCTACAGGAAGGCTAAATAAAAGTATTAGCATAGGTCTGTGGGCGGCATTCTTGGGAAGAAATCAAAATGTCTTGTGTGCAGTTCCGGGCGCCGTCTCCTTGTTATGTCTGTGATTGCCTCACTGTGCACCAAGGAAGACCAAAAGGGAAATACTTTGACAGAAACATCAACGACGCACCAAAAAATGTCTTAGACCGTTCTTGGACGTAAAAAGGAAAGCACAGAGAAAATTATCCTGATTGCATTTAATTTATTTTTCAAAAATACTTCTTAATCAATAATTGATTCTCACAAACTTTAAGTTATCTGATTGGTATACGTTCAAAGATATATGTTTGAAGTGCAAAAAAAAAAATACAAATATATGTCAAAATTTTTTTACAATACCATGCACGCATCTTGGAACTGAAAAAGTTGAAGAAAAAAAAATTCTACTTTTTTTCGGGCCAATGAGTCACAGTTATGGTTTTATTTTAACTCTGTGCATATTTTCTGTTTTGTTCGGTATAATAAAATAGACTTATTGGCTATGAGGACGATAGCAAGTTTATTGTCCCCATGTTTTTCCCTAGACGAAGCTTCAGGAAATAGTTGCTGTATCGGGAGACAATAATCTTGGTATCGTCCTCATGGCCGGTTAATACAGCAGTATATAATATTTATCAATCCTCTCAGACCAGTGGTCCTCCTTTTTTCAATTTTTAAGACACGACATTAATTTTCAATCTTCTTTGCATTAAAATTGTTGTGATTTAACTGCAAAGGACATTCATTTTCCCTCATTTGATTGGCCATAGTATGTGGTATTTCCAACTGACTCGGAAACAGTTTATGATTCTAACGTGATGGGAACAAAATCAAACGGAAGTAAAACTGTTTCTTACGCCAGGAGCGGTTTCCTTTCATTTGCGAGTCGTAATTGATTAGATAGAAACAGCTCAAAGTTATAAGCGTTACAGAACGATTGCATAAAATCTGGTGGATTTAAAAGGATTGTCTTGATTGGCTGTAAAATCTCTCTCTCTCTCTCTCTCTCTCTCTCTCTCTCTCTCTCTCTCTCTCTTGTATTTCCTGTCTGTCTCTCTGTCTGAATGCTAAACTAGCTGTCAATGGGTACTTTTGTTACTTTTCAAAAGAATCACTTTTACATAACGGATAAGACAAGAGAGAGGAAATAAGTCTTGGCCCATCTGGAAAAATACTAACTTATGTCAGCGTTATGGCGCGTCGTGGCGAATGAATAACTGTAATTTTTTAAATGTCTACAAACTGTTGATATCACAAAATGCGCAAAGTCTGATCGTCTTAAATGTAAAACATGCATAATTTCCTCAAAATCCGTAAAAAAATATAGTTATATTTGATTTGCATTGTTATTTATCGCCAAATAAATTAAAAAAGTTAGGTCCAGCATGCATGCAATGTAGTTTAAGTGAACATTTGGAAAAATTGATAATGGACACATTTTTTATAGAGAGTTTTTTACAACAAGAGGACCATGGGCCAAGTCGCTCACCTGGACAACATTCCTTTCGATTTTAATATAAGATATTGTAAAACTCACAAAATTTCAAGATTTGACAATACATTAAACAATATATACAAAAGCCTACTCATTTGGACATCATAACAGGTGCAAGATGGATCAACTGGCTAATCTTATTATCCTAGGCCTCAACGTATTAAAGGTAACAAACTGGTAAAATACTCTATAAATGATTATAAAACGTGAAAAAAAGGTCACTGTAATTTTGATATAAGGATATGAAGATATGAGGATGCTTACCTAATGAGATAACTTAATATATCTTAATATTGTATTTCATGAGAAGAAGATTTTATAACATTTCTCCTATATACTTCTAAGTTGAACTATGAACCAACCTTGGGATATCGGTCCAGTGGTAATGATTCATACAATTTAGAATCTTCACTATCTTAGGATGCTTGCATATTAATCTCACAAACTATATTATTGTAGTTCTTGAGAAGAAGAGTTTTAAACATTTTACCTATATATTTGAATGTTGAACTTGAAACTCCTCCAGGGCCCCAGTATTTGTCCAGAGGTCACGGTTTGAATTTTTTAGAATATATACTATTTGAGGATGCTTGCATAGTAATATCACAAAATGTAGCATTGCAGTTCTTGAGAATAAGATTTTAAACCCTTTTCCCCTATATGCTTTTAAATTTGAACTTTGAACCCCTCCTGGGATCACAGTTTTGCCCTGATAGTCACGGTTTGAACAATTACCATCTACACTATGAGGATGCTTCCATAGAAATATTACAAATTGCAGCATTGTATTTTTTAAGAGAAGATTTTAAAACTTTTTTCCCTATATGCTTATATGTTGAATTTAAACCAATATTGGGGCCCCAGTATTGGGCTGTTGGTCATGATTTATACAATATAGAATCTACACTGTCTCTTAGAATGCTTGCATAGTAATCTCACAAATTGTAGCATTGCAGTTCTTGAGAAAAAGATTTTTAAACATTTTGCTGATATATTTCTATGTTAAACTTTAAACCCCTCATGGGGCCCCAGTATTGGTCCACGGGTCATGGTTTTAATAGTGTAGAATCTACAATATCGGAGGATACTTGCATAGTAATCTCACAAATTGTAGCCTTGCGGTTCTTAAAGCTGAACACCGCTCGTAAATAGGCACCGTCACACAGGTACCTGGTATATAAACCCCTCGATTTCGTTACACCCGATTGCACACCTGAAACTCGTGGCCGACGTGTAGTATTCCTTTCGTGGTCTTTGGATTTTATGCATTTATTTCTTATTCTATGTGCATATTCTGTTTGTAAATAATGCATTGACCATTTAATTTGATGTTAGTATTCTCCTGGCTTAAAAAAGTGCTTAAAATTTGATAATTTCATCGCGACCGAGTAACACGGCGAGGTGAGATGTACGTCCACACAGGTGAGACCTCTACAGCGAAGTACTTTGAACTGTTTAGAGGTCTGCGCTTTATATAGGGGTTGTAGGGACAGTAGTGATGAAAGAGAAATATGGCGGACAGTGCCTATTTACGAGCGGTGTTCAGCTTTAAGAAGATTTTTAAACATTTCCCATATATATTTCTATGTTAAACTTTGAACCCTCCTTAGGCTCGTGCCATGTTTTTTTTTACATTGGTTCAATATACAATAAAAAGTTCTTTCAAGCTAATTTGTCTATCTGCTGAATAGTGTTAAACATCAATAAATAGTTCCTAGCACTTGTCACATTCATTTTATGTATAAGCCGGGAAAATTCAAAATGTGAACAAAAACACAATTTAGGCTTTGTTTACATAACAAAGAATTGTGAGCTCTGTATCTAACGTATAACTCGACAACTGACGTTCAACTTTTAGTTGACTATTAGAAATGCCTCACTGAGGCATTGGAAACATGAAAACCGAAAAAATAAATTTTGACCAAAATCGTGATCATGCCCCCTTAATACATACAAGCGAATCCACGACATACTATACTCTACGATTATGTAAATATATGTAAATTTAATAGTTGAAAATCAATGAAAATTGTCCACTACGAATTTAAAGGATTGCATAGTCAATGAATTAAATAAATAGATGAAATGATAATAACGTCCTGTAATTTAGTAAAACATGTATGAAATGTATGTTTTGAAATTTGTGTCGAATTACAGTTATGCTTAGTGACAATTTATTGAAAAAAAAATTAGAAAATACGAGTACCAAAAAGTGCATTGTAAAAAAAAATATAGAATAATACATATACAAAAAAATCTCATTGTCACGACAGCCGTCGTGACTGTTCAGTCAAACACAACAGGATTGATTTATATTTTACAATTTTTATATAAAATAAAACCAAACAAATATACATATTATAAACAATAAGATATTTAAGTTTTCTGATGTCCATAGTCTTCGTCACGGGCATGTAGAATAGGAGTGGGTAGATATGGCATGGCGTGAGACAGTGGCGGACAGGTATAACCACGGCGATGGACTGCCAGAAACTGGATAGGGACCTTATTAAATTAAACGATAAACATATTTTGAGTTACATGATTAATATACCTTGCATAAACATAGGCTAAGTCACACGGACTTAAATATATAACATTATGGCAACAACAGCACGCCATACAATAGCACGAAACCACAGCGAATACGATCACTGCATAACGTTAAGAGTATCACACTACTTAACACAGAAAAACCACGTCAAAACGATATACAAATACTCCGTACTACACGGACAATATACAAGTACACCGAACTACACGGCAAAATACAAGTATATCATGCATTTATATCCCAATATAAAGCACACACACTCGACACGTGACCACACAGGAACACGCGCGAGCAAGCACCTATGTTTAACAGTTCTACCTCGTAAAACCAGTATATCAAAAGTAACAAAAAATACTTAATATAAACTCCACAGTAATGTAAAAAGACTGAGCCGTAGTTAAATTACAAAAGTATAAAATAGTTTAACTTACCCCTAATAGGAGAAAGGGTTACTCAAAACCTTAGCTGCTCATACCTGTCATGTAGAAAACGTGGCCACTGTCTGCCAGGTCTGCAATGCGGCAGTTTAAATAAAGTAATCAAACAATAGAAAAGAACTGACCAATACGTACTATAGCTGACACCGTGTCCAGAGAGGTACACTACGGGTATAAAACGAGTTACACAGGAACGTTTAAGAGGGTCCCTACAGGATACTTATATGTTAAGAAAAAATATAATACCGGTAGATACTGATTTGTGACACTCATGCATGTGTTGGTTTCATAATTTATAAATTGTATACGTAAGTGATTGTGTGTAGACGTGACCTCATGTTAGCAAATGGGACTAGGTTTAACACAAATTAAGTCAGTTTATTAAATGTGTAAATTACATTACAGGGACCAAGACAGGATTTATGATCTAATATTTATTTTTTATGTATACAGTGATTTACTTGTGCATTTTAAATAAATGACCAAAATTTGAATGTTTTGACTTTGATTACCTGTCTAAGCAGCTTTATTAAACAGCGTCTTTGTGAATTGCTGATCTGATACTTTTGGGCTTAATGTCGCAAATCTGTCTCTTAGGAAGGTGAACAGTACAACTCACGTCAATTTCTTATCTGTAAAGTTTACCCCGCGGGCAAATTGCACAGCGTCTACCGCATAAAAAATCTTAATGTAAGCAAATTGCATTTTCAGTGGACCTTGCAAATCAGAATACATATAATGCAACATAATTGATGTAACATTTTACAAGTAATTAAATATGTTTAAAATTAATTTAAAGCTTAAAATGTTTCAAATAAACGTGCTGCAATAAATTTCGTTTTACTTAGATGACATTTTAAAACATATTCCTTGACAAGGAAAATTACATTTTTGACATCATAACAATTAGCTCTACATCAGATAGGCAGCATAAATGGTTTATTAAATGTATTTGTACTGAGCGTGGGCTTTTGAATCTATAAGAATCGTATGGATGTTGCATTAATTCTTAAACTATGCTAATTATGTATCATTATACCATATACACTGTACATTATATTATTGCATTTTGTAGTAAACTATGGCCTATAACAACAGCATAGTCAAAACTTTAGTCACCGACACATATTTCTGCATTCATTTTCTTAAAAATAAGTAAGATGCTGATGTTCATCAAGATTTATGTATAGTAAGTGTCTTCATCCTCTGTCTTATTGAAAAGTCTTTTCAAGATTTTTTTTACACTCAGGCAATAAAAAGAAAAATGCCATTAAATGTCTTAATGCAACTGATAAGAATTATTGGTTGCATCACATTTTTGGAGAATCTGGAATGTACTATCGTATTACTTATTTAATCTAAAATTTTCTCTAACATGTCAAATAGGAACAAAGGAGAAGACCAGGGCCTACCGTCACCAAAAATTTTAAATCACTCAACTCATTCCTCAACTCAAATCCTTAAAGGAAAATTGCATGAATTTGAGGTAAAAACTCAGACTTGAGGCTGAGTATTGAATTGAGGAAAGTTGGTGACGGCGGGGCCTGACAACATAGAATTTAATAATTTCATTTTCTGTACTTTATAGGAAAAATCTAGCATTATGATTCGATTTTTTGAAATACTAAGAAAATAAAGAGTGAAATTAAAACTTAAAAGGTAGGAGAAATAATCAAGTTCGATCCTTGAGGCTTTTAAAAATTCATTTTGAAAAAGAATTTCTGTCGGCAATCAACCACCTACACTTTTTAAATAATGAAATAAAAGTTGCGCTAAATCGATTGTGGATTTGTTTGAATGATATGCATAGAATTGAAGACAAAATCACAAAAAACCCCCAAAATTTGATTTAAATTAAACTTGCAAAAAACGTGACCGTCGAGAAATTAGTAAATGATAGGCACTGTTTGGCAGAATCTATAGAAAAATACTAAACACTTCTTTTGAAACGACAGCTAATTGTAACAGTTTTTTCCGTTTCAAAAAACTAAAAAGAAAGGCCAACCTGCCATTCTATTAAACTGACCAAAATTATCAGAAGAGGAAGTAATAAAATGACGTCATAGAACTTGATGTTTAATCTCTCTCTCTTCTCTCTCTCTCTCTCTCTCTCTCTCTCTCTCTCTCTCTGTATATGTGTGTGTGTGTGTGTGTGTGTGTGTGTGTGTGTGTGTGTGTGTGTCGATCGATCGATCGATCGATCGAGAGAGAGAGAGAGAGAGAGAGAGAGAGAGAGAGAGAGAAAGAGTTCAATAAGGTATATATGCATTGCGCATAAGATGTTTATGTAACGTGTTTTGCCAAAATAATGATAACACCATGCATCCTATTTTGACTGCACTATAAAAGTCACTTTAAAACCAGATCAATCAAGAACCTGCACTCAATTACTAAAACTTTGTTTGATTGTCATACATATAGTCGAACTCAAGATTAGAAAAAGCGTGACAGATATAACGACTGACAGGTCCATGTATGTGTCAAAAGTATATACATCATCAGAGTCCCAGAATCTGCCGAGATTGAAAACGACGGTCGGAAAGTATTTGGTATTTACTTCAACCAACAGATTCAAAATGTACAATAAAAAATGAGTTAAGATAGCCTGGAAGCAAGTTTTTAGTTGAATAGGGGATCATAAAAAACCTTTTATTATAATCCAACTCCAACGTAAATATGGGAAATTCATTTGATGTAAAAGATGGAATAAATTGTTTAAATTCCTATGGTACATGTATAAACCAGTACTTGTTAATGTTTATCGCTACGCTACATTGTGGACAATGTTTGCTTCAACGAAACCCTAACGACAAGTATCTTATGTTACCACGATAGTCAATGCATTTGTTATAGTTATTCTTGCCTTTGTTGTACGTAAAAGTAAAAGAAAGATAACTACAAAGGAGTCCTTCATCAAAATCAATCATTGTACATTCACAAGAAATAATTATAAGTCTTGCTTGTGGCTCCATCATCAATTGCAACTTCTCGGGCTTTCCCGAACTCTACCGAAAAGACCCAAAAAGCATCGTCGGAAAGGGGGGGGGGTTACAGTCAAGTTATGTTATTATTACCTTAATAATAATACGCAAAACGTAACTAATTATCTTGATGCAAAATTGTAAGTTGAAATAATTTTGTCAAATCACCTTAGTTTTACCACCTGAACCTTTAAAAGAACTCCAAAATGCTTGTTGTCTAAAAAGGTTTCTAAAATACAGTGTACAAATACAAAATCAAAAGCTTATACTTTGCGCTAGAAATACAGTGTATTCGAGATGTCTCGCATCACTAGTTTTGGTAAATATCAGCATGCTTGACAATAATTGCGAGGGTACAGTTAACATTTTAATGGATATTTTGGATTCGAATTCTCAAATAATCACTCCTCGGCCTGTTTATATTCATGACTTATTAATTAAGATTTTAATTTCGGTTATGCTAAATTATTAAATATCTTTTATACCAAAGCAAAATCAATCACACCCCTCCCCAACCCTTTACCCCTCTCACCGCGGCAAAATATTCTTGAAGCCAAAAACATCAACTTTGGTCAAAATGTTCTCATCGATCTGAACAAAGCATTATCAATTGAAAAGTATTATAATGTCTTCTTCCTGGACAAAAAAATAATGTTTGTCCCATCTCAACGGTCTAGAAAACTCACATTCTGATCAAATGTACTTGTATGTGTGAACATTTCTAAAACCATTTCATATATGATACACGCAGTTGTAAACATGTTTATCATTGAGCCCCTTTGTAACATGATGATTTTACAGTCATAACATATATTGAGCATTGCAGTTCTCGAGAAGATGATCACACTTAAACAACTGTTTATATATGGAGTATAAACCTACATCAAACTTTGAAACCCCTGTGAGGTCCAAGAATTGTCCAGGGGGTAGAGTCTAAAAAATTTAAAGAATCAACAATATGTCAAAATGCTTGCAATTTAGTAAAAACATGTATAATAACATTTGAGTTTTTATGAATAATTTAAATTTTTCCTTTGTAAAATTAGACCCCCTCCCCCCCATGTGGCCCAACCCTACTCCTGAAGAATATGAATTCGACAAATTTTAATCTACACTATCTGAACCGACTAAAGTTAGAGCTTTTCTAGACAATTTGTGTTTTAGAAGATGATTTTAAAAGATTTTCCCCTATATATTCCTATGTAAAATTTTGACATCCCCAACTGTAGAACCACCCTAACCACGGGGATCATGATTTTAACAAACGTGAATCTTCCCTACCTGAAGATGCTTTCACACAAGTGTCAGCTTTTCTGGCCGATCGGTTTCTGAGAAAAAGATTTTTGAAGATTTTTCTCTATATATTCAAATGTGAAAATTAGACCCCCCCCCCTCCACTGTTGTCCTACTCTACCCACGGGTGTCATGATTTGAACAAAGTTGAATCTACCCTAACCGAGGATGCTTTCACACAAGTGTCAGCTTTTCTGGCCGATCGGTTTCCGAGAAGAAGATTTTTAAAGATTTTCTCTTTATATTTCTATGTAAAAATTTGACCCCTAATTGTGGCCGCATCCTACCACTGGGGATCATGATTTAAACAAACTTGAATTTACACTACCTACCTGAGGATGCTTCCACACAAATAACTGCTTTTCTGGCTGATCAGTGTCAGAGAAAAAGATTTTTTAAGATATTTTCTTATATATTCCTATCTAAACATTTGAACACCCCCCCCCCCCCAAATTAAGGCACCTCATTGATGCCACATTCTACCCCCAGGAATCATGATTTGAACAAAATTGAATCTACACTACTTGAGGATGCTTCCACATAAGTGACAGCTTTTCTGGCTGATAAGTTTCAGAGAATAAGATTTTTAAAGGTTTACTCAATATATTCCTTTGTAAAGATTTGACCCCCCATTGTGGCCCCATCCTACCCCCGGAGATAATGATTTGAACAAAATTGAATCTACACTTGAATCTACACTTAATTCCTCTTGACCTAAGAATGCTTTGGTTGAAATCGGCCCAGTGGTTCTTGAGAAAAAGTCGAAAATGTAAAAAGTTTACGGACAGACAGACGGACACCCGACAAAGAGTGATCAGAAAAGCTCACTTGAGCTTTCAGCTCAGGTGAGCTATAAACCAATTAACTAAACAGTTGATTAGTAAAGTCTCTTCCTTATATCAGTCTGTTGCGAAGGAAAACATATATCTCGGATATTTAGATTTGAAATTAACGTTCTCGATAAATACAAAAAATTATTTGAAAAAGTTATTATTATGCTTGTAATAAATTTCTTTGTAAATGCTATGTTTCTCGTATGTTTAAGTTCTAGATTACTTGCATCAATATCAAAATATACACATTTTACCATATGGGGTAAGGAGAACAATCTCAATAAAACGATAATTGAAGGTATGTTTTTACATAGTAAACTGGATAGACTAATTCTATCAATACTCGTATATGTAAAATTCTACATCATCAAAATTAGTGGTTTTTACAGCACTCCTTTTAAACCTGGTAACGGTTTTTACATTAAAAAAAAAAACCAACAACAAGACAATAAACCTTAAAAATTTTATATGCAATTGATATGGATATATTGATACATTAAATAACAGATCAACTACAGTAGATACACGGTTACAAACGTTAACTGCTACACTTATATTTGGAACCTCGAGATTCAGATCAAGTTCAATAAAAGTATTTTAAAAAACATATAATTTCTCATTTTAATAAACAAAGTCTAATTACTTGACATTATGGATATATTGGTAATGGCTACAAACAAACTATACATAATTTTTCTAAACAGGTAATCAAATATAAAAAATCTGGTAGCCCCTAATCTTCAATTAACCTAAGCCCAAACTGTGTCAACTTTTATTCTTTAACGTTTATGTATAACGTTACATAATTCAACGTTACGCTGCGCAACACGACTCATTCTAGCTTAAAATTGTACATGAATTCCCACTACCGGAAGATTCATAGAATAAATATACAAAGCACAAAATAAAAATGGAATGAATTATGAAGTAAAATAATGACATACAACAAATCAAATGCATTTTAAACATGTCGCAATAATAAATTATATTTGTTATAGAAATGTGATCAATGTTTTTTTACATTTGTTTTGTAACAACTATATTTATTATACTTTAGACTGAATGTTTTAGAAGACATTTTTCGAAGAAACACTATGCACACTTGACTACTAATTGATTAATGTACATTTAGTAAGACACGCGAGTTATATCTTTTCAAGATGAATGAAATCTATCAATTGATAAAAAATTGGGACACAGCCCTCTTCGGCGATTTAATTTCTCCAGTAAATATTCCAGCAACATGAATTCATATATATTTGACAATGTTTTAATCTGAACTGATGATTTTTTGTTAATAATGATAATCCAACACCAATTATTACCTACATTCTACCGTAATAGATAGTTTAGAACGATCAAGAAATAATCAACGCAAGTATTAATAAGACCTCAATGAACGATGTAAAAAAAAAAGTATTTAATGTATTTTCTAGAATTAAAGTTGTCATTTAAAAGCTAAACACAGCTAGTAGATCTATCATTAGTTTTGAATTCCTACATTTTTACGCAAATTTTTTTTTTTTTATTTTTTTTTTTATAGTACTGTAGAATTGAATTTTACCTTGTAAATACTTTCTTCAGCCAAGTTTTAAAAAATGGTGTGGTGGTTTTGTGTGTATTTAATTATGTGTATTCATTTATTTATCTATATGTGTCCATATTTTATTCATACTTCCCTTATTGGTGTTTACTTGTCGTATGGAGTTTTTTCCCCTTGATTATAACCCGTCCGGGTTAGGCGCGCCCGGGTCTATAGTACCCGGCCAGGATTTGTTGTTATTTAAGTACTTTGAATACATGTATTATGAGGTGTTAATTTTGGTCGGGTGATCAAATCCAATAAAGCCCGAAAGCTTTATGATAGATTTGATCACGCCTCGACCGAAATTATCACCTCATAATATTCAAGGAATGATTCCTTCTTATTTATATTTATATAATATTCAGGAATTGTATGATTAAATATTTTAATATAAAAAAGCAAACCCCGCTTGCGCCCCATTTAAACGTCCTTTGAGTTTACTGGACTGTATAGTACAAAATTAATACGTAGTGTTATCACAGGCAAAGACACCGAAAAATGTAAATACTATATAATATGTACGCGACTAGTCCGAAATATCTGACGTTTTCCTGGCTTTTTTAACGATTTTGATATTTTACATGCCAGTAAAATTAACGTCAGAACCGGCGCCATTACGAAAACTGGAAATTCACCGCCTCCAACTGGAAGCGGCATTTTAGGCTCGATTTTAAATAGATTTATATTTAAACTCAATAATATATATAGCTTAAAATGTAATTTTACTACACATTTTGATAATCACACTGATAAACAATAGTGTTGCTGACCTATTTTCTCGCGAGATTTCAAAAATGCACGAAATCAAAACAAATCTCAACAGTTCGATAGAATGTGTTCAACAACCTGTTGATGGGATGTAAGGACACATAAAAGCGATATTAGTAAGCAGTAAAATCATCCTCTTATTAATTAGTTGTGAGTGAAACATTTGATTCAACTCGTAAATATTTAAAATCGAGCCGAGAAGGCCGCCTCCAGTTGGAGGCGGCGAATTTCCAGTTTTCGTAATGGCGCCCGTTCTGACGTTTTCCTGGCATGTAAAATATCAAAATCGTTAAAAAAGCCAGGAAAACGTCAGATATTTCGGACTAGTACGCGACTAACCCCTAGACAGTCCCGTTACAGAGACTAATGACATCCATGTACTAGTAAATATACTGTGCGCTTAAAATGCATGCACATAGAAATATGATCACTATTATTTTTTCTTGTGAAAATAGTTTTTAAGGTTGATTTAATTACTTCAACAGGATCGGCAAACAATCAGTGTCTGGTTTACTAGTATATATTTCTAATAACTTTGTACCAAATATATTGATCTACACAAATATCGTGTCTTGAATCTGACTTTTGATTTGATAATAAAACTGTTTTGAATTTTTAAATGTATTTGTACAAACTCTCTCTCTCTCTCTCTCTCTCTCTCTCTCTCTCTCTCTCTCTTTCTCTCAGCTACTTTATGACGTCATTTGTTTACACTTGTTACGTCATTTATGTAGAGTACAACGGCACACAGATAACTTCATATTCATTAAATAACAAATTATAAGAAATGTTGAGGTTTTTTAAATAATATTTCTTCTTAGATCCATCATGAAATCAATATTGTATATTTGTTTTTGCTACACAACAATGTTGACCATTTTACCTGCAATACACGATATGTAATTCAAATACAGTGTGTCTAAGGACTAATAAACTAATAAAAATATTCAAATTTCTTCATGGAACCGTTTTATCTTTCTTTAATTTTAATCAATTGTCAACATAGGTCGATTTTTACATTTAAGTATTTATTTAGGCATTGTCATATTAAAGAAACTCATCTTACGTCTTAGCTGATCAATTAAAACATCCATTTTTTGTTCATCTTGAAAATAGAAAATAATAAAAAAAAGAAAGTGGCCGCAGTCATGTACATAATTTTTTCCGTTTTTATGTTCATAAGCAGTCTAAAATTGTGCTTTTCTGAAACTTTGATGTATGTACTCGAATGCGGCCTTATAGGAATATCAGATCAAACATTACAAAAACCCATATATTTTACAAAATTCGTAAACAAGGTCCGGTTTTGGAGTTTACAATTACCAAACGCACGTGAATTTTAGCAAACGAAAGTTATTTTCATACATGGGGTGTCCTACATGAATTATTCCGGCGAACATATTAAAGATATCATGTGTTTGATTTTTCACATTTCGACAGGACCGATATGTTATACTTAGCGTACCCAGTTCATTGATATTGCTGGGATTTTAATCAGATATGAACATATTGTTTTAAACGAGATTTCAGCGCGAGATTAAAAATGGCGAAGAGTATGGAACGTCGACCGTCATCTTGGACCACATTTTGATGGTTCTATACCGGAATTTTTGTTTCTAAAATATTTCATTTTCCCACAGCTTTACAACTAATATACATGTAAAATGATCAGGAAAATCTATAGCATTCAGACTCACTTGTCAAACATCATTCTTGTCACTCTTTCTACTTGACTTGATACAAAAAGAGAAAAAAACGAATCCGGGTCATAAATGTTATTTAAAATGTTGTCTTTTCGCAATAAATATTCAACGATGCCCTTATTTTCATTAAAACAGTCTTTCAAATCAGGATTGACGTCCAATCCACAAGACAAGCTAGTGTCTACCCCATTTTTCATTAAAATATTAACAATTTTGTAATGTCTTCTCTGAAAAGCACAATATAAAGGGCTTACCCCGTCTTTCAAACATAAATTAATGTCTGCCCCATTACTCAGTAAAAGTTGCACTGTGTTATCACGTTCATTTTGACAAGCTATATAAAGAGGACTGGCTCCGTCCTTCTTACATATATTAATGTTTGCTCCATTACTCAGTAAAAGTTGTACTTTGCTATCATGTCCCTTTCGACAAACTATATAAAGAGGACTGACTCCGTCCTCCGTACATAAATTAATATCTTGTACCCCTCTATTCATCAGTAAAAGCTTCACTGTGCTACCACGTCCCTTTTGACACGCTATATAGAGAGGACTGACTCCGTCCTTCGTACATAAATTAATGTTTGCCCCATTACTCAGTAAAAGTTTCACTGTGCTATCCCGTCCATTTTGACAAGCTATAAAGAGGGGACTGGCTCCGTCCTCCGTACATAAATTAATATCCGCCCCATTACTCAGTAAAAGTTCCACTGTGCTATCATGTTCATTTTGACAAGCTATATAGAGAGGACTGACTCCGTTCTCCGTACATAGATTAATATCCGCCCTATTACTCAGTAAAAGTTTCATTATGCTATCACGTCCATTTTTACAAGCTATATAGAGAGGACTGGCTCCGTCCTCCGTACACAAATTAATGTCTGCTCCACAACTCAGTAAAAGTTGCACTATGCTATAATGTCCATTTAGACAAGCTATATAGAGAGGACTGTCTCCGTATTTGTTACAAAAATTAATGTCTGCCCCATTTCTCACTAAAAATTCCACTGTGCTCTCACATCCATTTTGACAAGCTATAAAGAGAGGATTGGCTCCGTCCTCCGTACATAAATTAATGTCTGCTCCATTCCTCAGTAAAAGTTGCACTGTGCTTTCATGTCCATTTTGACAAGCTAAATAGAGAGGACTGACTCCGTCCTTCTTTTGTAAATTAATGTCTGCTC
>WFKH01010211.1:44973698-44995901 GCA_016163765.1 Magallana hongkongensis
TTTTAAAAATCTTCTCAGAAAGCAATCAGCCAGGAAAGCTGAAACTTGTGTGAAAGCTTTCTAAGGTAGTGTAGATTAAAAGTTGTGAAAATCATGAAACCGGGGGTAGGGTGGGGCCACAATAAGGGGGGGGGGGGGTCGAATTTTTACAAAGGAATATGTTGAGTAATTCTTTAAAAATCTTCTCAGAAAGCAATCAGCCTGGAAAGCTCAACATTGTGTGGAAGCATTCTAAGGTAGTGTAGATTAAAAGTTGCGAAAATCATGACCCCCATTGAAGGGTTAGGCCACAATTGGGGAACGTATTTTTTCAAAGGAATATATAGAGTAAATCTTTAAAAATCTTCTCAGAAAGCAATCAGGCAGGAAAGTTGACACTTGTGTGAAAGCATCCTCAGGTAGTGTAGATTCAACGAAGTGAAAAATCAAGATTCCTTAGGGGTAGGGTGGGGCCACAATGGGGGTTCGAATTTTTACAAAATAATTTATAGAGTAAATCTTTAAAAAAATCTTATTCTCCGAAAGCAATCAGCCGAGAAAGCTAAAACTTTTGTTGAAGCATCATTTGTTAGTGTAGATTAAATGTTGTGAAACTCATGACCCCGTGTGGAAGGGTGGGGCCACCATGGGGGGTCAAATTTTTACATAGGAATACATGTATATGCAGTGAAAAAATGTCAATAACAAACCGGGAATCATCTCAAAAATCCATAAAACGAAATACAAATTCAAAGCAGAGCAACACGGACCTCCAAACGGATAAAGGTAGGATCAGGTGCCATGGATGAGTGAGCATTGTCTGCTGACCGGTCACACCCGCCGTGTGCTCTTTGTCGTAATCGGGAAAAGACGGAAAAGTCCGTAGACAATTGGGTGATTAATTATGGTCTAACAATCAGTATGAAAAACGTCAGTCAAGCATGCGACCCAGTAGAAGATTGTATTTGCTGACAAGGTCGTTGTATCGACCATAGAACTTACGAAAAGATGACTTCAAACGAGACTGTTGATAGTCCTGTTTTATCAACTTGTTTGTCAGTAGCTTGCCTCGCCTTAGAAACTGTTCATAAGAAGAGCATGCCCTTGCGTATCGAATTAACTAAGAGGCAAAAACACCATATGCAGGTGATGAAGGTATATTGCTACATAAGTAAGGAAAGTTGATATTAGAAAAATTGAAGTCATCGCGTTTATCATAAAGTTTCGTGGTTAGGTTACCATCAATGTCAATTTCCAGTTAAATATCAAACTATGAAACAGATGACGCAGACTCTTTGGTATATTTCATTTCAAGTTCACTGGGATAAATCGAGTCGAGTTAGTATGGAAATAACAATTGTTAATTGATAATACGTCATCGATATACCTGAATGTCGAGTTGAAGGCCACAGCGAGTGATTTATTTTTATCACGTACAAGTTTTTGAATAAATTCTGCTTCATAATAATACAAAAAATAGGTCTGCTAACAATGGGGCACAATTGGTACCCATGGGAATTCCAACAGATTGTTGGAAGACTTAATTTCTAAAAACTACATAGATGTTGTCTATCAGAAACTCAAGCATCTTTTAATGTCAACTTCAGAGTACTTGTGTGTGTACAGGTACAGTAAATTTTTAAAAATCTCCTCCTCAGAAAGCAATCAGCTAGGATCATCTTCTCAGAAAGCAATCAGCCAGGAAAGCTGAAACTTGTGTGGAAGCATCCTCAGGTAGTGTAGATACAAATTTTTGAAAATCATGACATCCGGGGGTAGGGTGGGGCCATTATGAGGGGATCAAATTTTAACAAAGGAATATATAGAGTAAATCTTTAAAAATCTTCTTCTCAAAAACCAATAAGCCAGGAAGGCTAAAACTTATGTGGAAGCATCCTCAGGTAGTGTAGATTTAAAGTTGTGAAAATCATGATCCCTGAGGGTAGGGTTGGGCCACAATTGGGGAACGAACTCTTTCATAAGAATATATAAAGTAAATCCTTAAAAATCTTCTTCCCAGAAACTAATCATCCAGGAAAGCTGAAACTTATGTGGAACCATCCTCAGGTAGTTTAAATTCAAAGTAGTTAAAACTATGACCCCCGAGGGTAGGGTGTGGCCACAATGGATGGTCGATTTTTTACTAAGGAATATATAGAGTAAATCTTTAAAAATTACTTCTCAGAAATCAATCATCCAGAAAATCTGAAACTTATGTGAAAGCATCCTCAGGAAATTGAGATTCAAAAAGTGAAAACCATGACCTCCGAGGATAGGGTGGGGCCACAATGGGTGGTCGATTTTTTACATAGGAATATATAGAGTAAATCTTTAAAAATCTTCTTCTCAGAAACCAATCATCCAGAAAATCTGAAACTTATGTGGAACCATCCTCAGGTAGTTTAAATTCAAAGTAGTTAAAAATATGACCCCCGAGGGTAGGGTGTGGCCACAATGGATGATCGATTTTTTACTTAGGAATATATAGAGTAAATCTTTAAAAACCTTCTTCTCAGAAACCAATCATCCAGGAAATCTGAAACTTATGTGGAAGCATCCTCAGGTAGTGTAGATTCAAAGTTGTGAAAATCATGACCCTAGAGGGTAGGGTTGGGCCAGAATGGGGTGAAGGGGCAATTTTTACATAAGAAAAATTAAAATTATTCTTGTAAACTTGAATGTTATTATACATGGTTTTGCCTAAAAAATCGAGCATCTTAACATATAATTGATTCTAAATTGCTTAGAACCTGGACGATTTTTGAGTCCCACCAGGGGCTTAAAGTTTGATGTAGGTTTATAGATATTTCTTTTTGAGAACTGTAATACTCATTATGTAATATGACTTTGGAATTATCCTGTTCAAACGTGGCTCAGTGTTCAACAAAATAATATCCGAAGAAAAAATTGAAAATCTTTTTATAACTTTATTCTGCTGTATTGTCCAGATATTTTGTATATGACTCAATAAATCTGATTTCATAATGGCTATTGTTGCTTTGTTGCTTGATTGAGACATGTTGCCCATGGGCCTCTTGTTTATGTATGCAGCAAATTAACTTCTTATCTGATACATTGGGCTATGCCAAAAAGGAAAATGATTTATATATAATGAAAATGGAGATCAATGTATAACATATTTCAACTGCCTTTAATTGTATATGCTTATAAACACACATTATGTGAAAATAGATACGTTAGTTATAATTATCAAAAACAATATGAACTTTTAGAACATCAGTGCGAGAACAAAATCCACACTCTAATGCTTATTTTAAAGTTTAAAGTACAAAAAAAAATTATGTTTGGCAATGATTTTTTTTTTTTTTTATAATAAATTGATTTATATAGTGGTATAACGTTTGAATAGCTCAGTTGGTTCCACAGCAATCACTTATTGAATAACTTAAGGTTTTTTGTATCCTGGTTCGATTCCACCTGTTGACATGATTTTGCTTTTTATTAAATTTATCGGTTTGTATGAACACCCTTATATATATATATATATATATATATATATATATATATATATATATTTTTAGACAGGATTGTGCATTTTCTATTTTACTCCGATTTTTTTCCTTTAATACACGTTTGTTCTTTAAATTTATGAATCTATGAAAAAAGTATGTACTGAACTGAAACCAAACAACCCTTATTATACCAAAGTGTAAGCACGCTTTATCTGAGGACAAGAATCATTCACTATATGTTACTCGAGACAGGGCCACGTCAAAAAAAAAATCATGCAAAGCAGAAACTGTTGCGTTTGCCTTTCTAGCACATCTATAGGAAATGGAACAATTGTTGGGAAGTACCACAAAGTAGATGCAGTTCGTTCTTTGCAAAGAACGTGTGTATTGGTGAGATTTTATGCCAAAAATGCAGGAAGGTTTATATATTAGAAAGAAAAGGGGATGAGTCAGAATTTCACATCCCCATCTCATTCAGGCATCGGGTGCGTCCCCTTATACTAAGGATGAAGCTGTTAATACGGAAAAAAGTTCAGTTGAATGTACATGTACAGTGAATGATGATAGTGTTCGAACGCCTGGTTAAAATCCTTCTACATTTGCAAACATAACTCTCCCTGTTATTTCTGTAGAAAAAACTAAGGCGACGTGCATTTTTTGTCGCAAAGAGTCAAAGGTTTTGCGTAGCAATGCACGTTCAGCACGTGCAAACATTTTCATACAGCAAGGTGTGCTAGGTCCAGATGGGGTAATGTGCTGTGTTTCTCATTTGAGAGACAACCACTTGCGAGTGGGGCATGGCATTGACACGTCTTAACACGTCTATTGCAAGGTTTCTCTAAGAAAGTTGATTTTAGCAACAACAAAAAAAACTATAAACGTATGCATCGAAGATAATAACAATTTAACGGGTGTTTCGTCTGATCATTTTGAAGATTTGGTTATTCGTCTTTCGTCTTTTCCCCCATTTACAGTTCTATGTATTTGAGAGACAACTGGTCTTTTACTTACAAAATGACGTACAGTGTTGTCTCATTCTGTTCTTGCAACTTTGTTCGGTTTAACTGAGATACAATTTTCTCAAATTTTGCTTCAACTAGGAAAGCATCTCCTAAATATTTTGGGGGTTTATATCTTGGGTTTTCCCCCGTAACTCACGTTTTAAAATCATTGAAAATCACATTACTGTTTTTGCAAAAGAACTTTTTTTCTGACTGGATAGAAGATACCGCCATTTTTGTAATGGACGGCAACAAAATACATATAGAGAGGAAAGTAGTTCCTATGCTCAATAGCGGAGATGCTTCTCCATGCACAAAGGTCGTCCTCGCATAAAACCTATGATGATCCTAAGTACTGATGGTTATATAATGAGTGTTATGGGGCCATTTTGGCAGATAGCAAAAATAGCGATGTCCATATTTTAAATTATATGTTAAAATCTAATGTGGAAGGAATATTCGATTGGCTAAATAAAGATGACATTTATTCTTGACCATTAGTTTCGCGATGTAGTTGAAACAATTCCAAACTTCGTTTTCAGTGTGAGATGCCAACATTTCTGAACAAAACGATATAACAGTATCCCACAGAAGAAGCCAATATCTCAGGCTTGTCACAAAACTTTGTTGGGTGATAGAGTCTGCTAACAGTAGATTAAAAGGTTGGAAATTTCTCTCCAATGTTGTTACTTATACACAACTACCATTTATCTGAGACTATGTCAAAATTGCTGCAGCCTTAACAAATGCTTATAGACCACCTCTTGTTTCTGATAAACCACAAAACAAACAGCTTGCTCAACAAATGCTATTAATGAGATCTTAACCAAATCATGTTATGGAAGAGATGTCAAATATCAAAAGTTTAGCAGTTTGTAGAAAATCAGAAGCAGAATGTAAAAAGCTTTTTATTAATAAATGAGGTCACATGCCCCTTTAGTTGAATCGGTAGCAGGCTAAGGTGTTGGGTGATAAATCAGACGCGGGCTATGAGCACCAATCAAATAGTTATAGCTTAGTTATAAGCAAACATCGAGGCCGAATTGACTGTGTTTAATAAATCCACGATAGTAGCGATGGGTATTTAGTGTATTTTTATTTTCATTATAAGAAAAAATATATTTTTAACATCAGGAGCCTGTGAATAGAACAAGGGCCTCGCCAAATAACAACAAGCGGTGCTAATTTTTAATGAATAAATGACAATATTCTATAATCTGATCCTGTTTTCAATCTGTAGGACTACATTTTAGTATTGACAAAACTTCTTAAGTTTCATTTTTTTTTATAATTTGCATTTCTTACACCAATGACATTAATTTTTCGAAATTAAATGTATCATCTCTAAAGAAATGAGTTTTAAAAGGACGTATATATACAACGGGGTTACATTTACTTCCGAAAATATCAAGCAGGTTTTGAAAAAAAATATTCGCAAATTTTGCGTTACCTTCCCACATTCAGGACCACATCGCGTAAAACATCCGAACCAACGAGAGACATTAATTTAAGAACTTGCTTGTCAATCGTTGTGAAAGAAATGAGTTCAAATAAAAATAATGTAACAATATTGCTTCTGATTAAAGCACATAAATGTGTTCTTCTTGTTGATACGGATCTGTTTCATTGATTTTGAAGTATCATCTTCTAAACTGAATGAGATCTAAGGAAAATAGATACCCGATTTAAACGTCATTTCTGACACGGCATATGTGAAAATTTAATCATCGCAATTATAATCCTGTACGGGAATGAAGTAAAAAAATAAATCCCTTAATTTTCTATAGTTTATTGTGTTAATGTTTTCAATGGAATAAAAGAAAATTTATGCATAAAACGACCTTTGAAATTGCGTCATGCGAGACTCTCGATAGTTGCCAATATGTCCCTGGTTGTAAATAAACGTATACAAAGTACATGTATCGCATTATAGGAAGAAAACTGAAAATAAGATTTAAAGATAATAAAGTAAAACAAAAGCTTCCATAACTCATACTGCTCGAATAACAGCTGTGAACTTTTTTCAATCAACATACATTATGAGGACTAGAACCTAAGAGTGCACTGTGTATGAACAATCAAGAAGTGGAACGGAAATCGATATGCTTATTGTAAAGACAGAAACCTATACCGGCCCTATAGGTCAATTCTTTTGTTATATACAAGTGATCCTTTATCGACAGCGATGGTCAGACAGGATTAGTGGCCTAATTACTCCTGGCTTTGAAGATTTATCTATGCAACACTGATTGTGTTTTTTTCTTTCGCGCTGAAGAATGAAATCTGCATGATTAATTTATTTGTTTATGTTTGAAGTTTTCATTATCTTAATTGAAGGTTTAGTATGCATGCCAAATCACTTTACTGATTAAAGTCAAAACGGAAGTAAACGAAAAAGGTTAGGTAAACAAAAACATGCTATATATAAATTGGGAAATTAATTGAAAATGCGCGTGCGATATTTGATAGATAAAAAGATCCGCTCGATGTTTATTGATTGAATCTCATAATAATTCATTATCTCGTCCACCGCTGGATAGTGCTTGAAAAATCCTCATTTTTTGACGTTACGGGCAAGAATTAACAATATATGGAGGCTGTTGTACGACCTTCGTCTAAAAAGTAATAACAACTATACGATTACACGCCATTGCTTGTGAACCTCAAACATCATCAATATTCATTAAACTTATATGCATATTCATACTTATTGTAAACCAAGATTTAAGATGTAAGTTGTTTAGTTCTTTTTATTGTACATTTTGTAATTGTAAATAATTCATTTTTATGAATGTTAATATAGAAATATGAATCCTAAGCGAATATTGCAAATGTTGCCGCTAGGTGGTGTCCGTCAAATCTATTAAGCTCATTATCGACGTCACATGCAAGATTACCGGTAGTAATAGAGAAGGCTCACAGAGCCTCTGTCTTAAAATGTACATATGTTTACATCTAATTTGCCAAACACTCTCGAAATCGATTTCATTTATTTTTAGCGAATGTGAAAGTCGTAACACAATCATACGGGCCTCGACATCAGGTATCATTTTTAATAAAAGGCGAAATACTGTGGTAGCCTTGCATGCATAGTTTGTTTTGTAAACAAATTTTATACATCAGTTTTCCATTCAAATGTGGCCTAATTGACAGGGGAAACAACTGCAATGCCTAATTTTGTACACTTACTAATCAAAATTACCGTTTAAAAGTTCATAAAATTGATAAAACGTCAGACCAAGCGGCTTTAAGGGTTAAAGCTAGTCAAAGAATCCAAAGAGGGTTTGGGATGTCATAAATTATTGTGAACAATAAAGTTCAGACAGTTTATACATCAAATATTTACACTCAGTGTATATTTACCGTAATTTTTGCATTTGAAATCTGTGAAATTCAATTTCCTATGAATACACTTAACCTTGTCGCGGCGCATGAACACAATATAAAAGTCATCATGCGTTTTGAATATATTTCTTATTGTAGGATTAAATGAAACGTTCAAAATGACATAACCTATTTGATATGTACTTATGAAAAATGGTCGTTAAATCGAATCTATTCGTTAATTAAAATGTTCTTTCGGCAACGTTTCTGGCACCATATTCTTAGTCGCAGAAGCGAATTAAATAACACGTTCATATGGCTGTTCCATGTATTTTTAATACCCCTGACTAAGAGCGTATATAATGGCTTGAAAGCGACGACACAAAATACTTCATACAATATGAATATAAATATAAGCATTGAATGCTTATTTTCGGATGTCGTCAGTCCTATAACACAACAAAGCTGTGCAGACAAATAATCATACTGCGCTAACTAATTGTTGACATTAGAAAGAGAACAAGAGACCATGGGCCACATCGCTCACCTGAACAACAATAGCCATAATAAAATCAGCTTTATGGAGTCATTCACAAAATATCTGGATGACGTAGTCAACCAGATCCTGTATAAAAAAAATTCAAAATTTTCTCCAGACATTCTTTTCTTTAACATTGACATACTTTTGAAACTGATTTGATAGTCATTTCACATATCAATGAAAAAATGATAATAACAATCCGTCAACCATCTCAAAAATCCATAAAACGAAATTCAAAGCAGAGCAACACGGGCCTCCAAAAAGATGGAGGTAGGATCAGGTGCCTAGGAGGAGTGAGCATTCTCTGCTGACCGGTCACACCCGCCGTGTGCTCTTTGTCGTAATCGGGAAAAGACGGAAAAGTCCGTAGACAATTGGGTGATTTTTAATTATGGTCTAATAATCAGTATGAAAAACGTCAGTCAGCATGCGACCCAGTAGAAGATTGTATTTGCTGACAAGGTCGTTGTATCGAACATAGAACTTACGAAAAGATGACTTCAAACGAGACTGTTGATAGTCCTGTTTTATCAACTTGTTTGTCAGTAGCTTGCCTCGTCTAAGAAACTGTTCATACGAAGAGCATGCCCTTGCGTATCGAATTAACTGAGAGACAAAAACACCATATACAGGTGATGAAGGTATATTGCTATATAGGTAAGGAAAGTTGACTATAGAAAAATTGAAGTCATCGCGTTTATCATAAAGTTTTGTTGTTAGGTTACCATCAATGTCAATTTCCAATAAAATATCCAAATATGAAACAGATGACGCAGTATCTGTGGTATTTTTTATTTCAAGTTCACTGGGATTATCGAGTCGACGTAAGTATGGAAATCACAATTGTTAATTGATAGTACGTCGTCGATATACCTGAATGTTGAGTTGAAGGCCACAGCGAGTGATTTATTTTTTTCACGAACAAGTTTTTGAATAAATTCTGCTTCATAAGAATACAAAAATAGGTCTGCTAACAATGGGGCACAATTGGTACCCATGGGAATTCCAACAGATTGTTGGAAGACTTGATTTCCAAAAACTACAAAGATGTTGTTTATCAGAAACTCAAGCATCTTTTTAATGTCAACTTCAGAGTCCTTTTGTGTGCAATCAGAGTGGTTTTAACAAAATAATTTTTTAGATTTCCAATGAAAAGGTAAGCATTTTTACGACCTCCATTTTTATTGAAGAAACAACCGTCGATGATATCAAAAAGCCTAGATTTTAATTTGGGGAATGGTTGTATAAAGCGTTGAAAAATCGTACGTTTTGATGCTATTGATTTTGGTTAGATTTTGTGACCTCAAAGTTTCTAATAATTCTTTAGAGTTTTTTAGTATCCACATCTGATTCACACCACTTCTGGAGTATATTGTTGTACAGTACTCTTGAAGTTTCTCCTTCACTACTGTAAGAATTTTAGTAAGGAGTAAAGAGAGAGGTTTGGTAGAACATTTACTGGAACCTGCTATATATCTCTGTTTGTAAGGACTTTTGTGAAGCTTGGGAATCCAGTGCAAATTAGGTAAATCAAATTAATTTTGTTTATTGGGGATATTAAAGATATCCATAACTGATTTATGATTTTGAAGTATTTCCTGCTTGGAAAGGCTGCTATGTGTGTAAGTAGGATTACCATGTGTAGAATCGTAACCTAGTTCTTTGAAAATGCAATTAAACATTGCAATTCGGTAACTTGAGTACGATAGTCCTTTGATGGACCTGTCAGGGAGTCTCATATTTGCATTTTAAGCATTAGTTTTGAGTCTTAAACCTAATCGAAGACTCCTCTGACAAGTAACCCAGGTTTTATTATTCAACGTTTGTAAACACCAATTTACAAATGGGAAGGGATAGACGATAGTCAGAAAAATATCGGATTATGATATCTTTACTCTAGCTCCATGGGCTAAAAATTATATCTTTTGGTAAAAAAAGACCTGCAGGCATTTAATGGTCAGTCTTTAATAATATTCACGATGTCATTTAAAATCCACACAAGCATACACTACACAAGAAATTAAAAGGAATTTCAAGATAGAACACATAATTAACTTAATATGGCCAAGTGGGAATTAATCTTGAAGTTTTCTAGTTTTAAATGTAAAATTGTTTTCAGACAACGTAAACGTACGATGAACAACAATAGGTTTCCCCGAGTGTCTCAAGTGACCTTTAAAAATACATGCTCACTTTATAGCCATATCTGTCACCCCCAATAAAAAGGCTCAACCCTTGTCTCATTGGCAGCGAATTTCACTATTTAAAAAGAAGACATTATGAACAGAACAACAATGCATTTAGTATATCTCCAGCAAAAGTAAAAGTACAGAAGAAAATGTTCAATATTTTAATAATTTTCACTATGTTGCAATATTGGCCATACCCAAAGGACCTGAAACCCCGACGCAGGGGTCATGAATATTACAATTTAGATAGAAGTCGTTATGAACATAATACAGTAAAACTCGGTTATAGCTAAGTCCTAGGGACCAATGGATTTACTTCGTTATATCCGTAATTCGCTATATCCGTATAACGAATTCGTAATAATAACTATAGCGAATTTACTATAGACATATTTCTTTCACAAGATTACAACATTTGCTAATTAAGGCTTAGACTGAAAATACATTCATTTGATACCTTTACTAATCGGATGTAAATTGAAAAAATCATGTGAAAATAAATCCATTCAAACTTTTATGTTAAATGGTAGGGCAAACTTTTTCAACTGTAAAAAACTCGTTATAAAAGTGTAAAATTTCGTCATTATTCTCCTCTACGGGACTCAAAATCAGTTCGCTATATCCGTAAATTCGTTATATCTGAATTCGTTATAACCGTAAAATTTTGCAAAGATTTGTTAAGAATTTTACCGGGGACTCAAGAAAACTTCGCTATATCCGAGATTTCGCTATATCCGTGTTCTTATTAAACGAGTTTTAGACTTTTTAAGATTCAATATATTTTCACTATTTTGCTATATTGGTCCGCCCCAGGCCTGAACCCCTGACCCTGGAGCTATGAATTTCAAAAAGTCCGTAGAAGGCATTAAGTTTTTCTCAAATGTATATTTGAATAGAGGATAAGATTTTTGAGGATTTAATACGTTTTCACTATTTGGCAATAATGACCCCACCCTAGGGCTTGAACCCTTGACTCAGAGGCCATGAATTTCACAATTATGTAAGACAGGTTCATGGAAATCAAAACCACGCATTTACGCATTTAGCTTTTTTCCCCACTTGTGTTAGAATAGAGAAGACGATTTTTGAAATTTTTTCTTAATTTTGCATCTTTGGCCCCGCTCATGAGGCTCCGGACGTGATAAATTCATCAATTTTACTATTTAGATTCTCTTATCATACAGATGCTGCAAACCAAAAATGCTAGCATTTGGCCTTGAGGTTTTGAATAAGAAGTTAAAAATGTAAAACTGTTAATGGACGATGCACGACGACGGACGAAGACTGAAAGCAATAGGTCACCTGAGTGACTCAAGTGACCTAATAACTCATACTTTAAACCTCTTGTATGGCCCAAGATCCACAATCAAGAAATGTCTAGATGCTTGCATATACATAAACCATATATTATAACATTTGAGATTTTGAGGATAATCAAATTAATTTCCAATGTAAAAATCCCCCCGTTGCTCTAATGTGGCCCCGCCCTACAATCAAGGATCAACATACCCCGGGGGCCATGATTTCGACATCTTAAATCTATATTACCTGAGGATGCTTCCACACAAGGTACAGCTTGCAAGCCAATTAGTTTTTAAGAAAAAGATTTTAAAAGATTTTTCTCTATATTCCTATGTAAAAATTAGACCCTCCTTTGTGGCCCAACCGTACCCCGGGGATCATGATTTAAATAAATGATATATACTCTATCTAAGGATGCTTCCACACAAGTTTCAGCTTTTTTCGCCAGTCGTTTTTTTTTAAAGGAAGTTTTGGTTTTTTCAAGGATAGCAACGAATTTTCATCAATTCTTAATTCTTTGTCCCAAGCTTGCTTGAAATAAGCCCAGTGGTTCAGGAGAAGAAGTCAAAAATGTAACGAGCTTACTGACAGACGGACAATCGGACAGACGGACTCCCGACAAAAAGTAATCAGAAAAGCTTGAGTTTCAGTTCAGGTGAGTTCAAATAATGAACACCTGCAAGCATAATAAAAAATGTAAAAGAAAACAGAAATTAGTTGAAAAGAATTTCTCGGAACAATTTAGAAAATTGTCTGTTTGATTCAATCACAAAGTGCAACACAACACAAACGACAGTGTGTTATAAATATAACCAAGTTTCATGTGTCAACTGCAAATAATGGACCTTCATAAAAGAAGTGTTAAACTTGCCAACAGTATCCAAAATTAAGTCCTGTCAAGAAAAAGAAAACAGTTCAGAATTTTCTTACTGACAAAATTGTTTTGTGATTAAAATAACTTGAAACAAATCAACAATATACATGGTTTATATGGTAATAAAATCAAACATTTTTATTTCCAATTGACCTTATTAAGATCCATCAAGTTAATGAAGAGTTAGTGAAGCCTGTATAGACCGTTGATCTAAATGAATGATTTTTGTGCATTTGAACAAATAGCAATAAAAAGTTTGTATTTAACATTTGTAAAAGCAATGCAACAGCAGCTGCCTGGAGCCCTGGATGGTTGTATTTTGACCCAACACAAACACCCAATCTGATATACCACAGAAATTGGTATGCTTTATTTTTTTTTACTTTCCTTTAGACCTTATGCCTCCACTATCGTAAATTGTTTTTATCAAAATTGCAGTCACTGCCACTAAATGAAAGGTGGAATCTACTTGCTGATGAAATAAAGATCAAATAAAGAAATCGATTGTAGAAATAGAAACTAATTGGTAGGAAAAACTAACAGAAAAGAAGAACGCATTACATTAGAAACAGAGGATAGTAGTGAAATGGAATCATAGAATACAAATGATCTCCTATTCCATGAACTGTGGCAACAAGACGCCCATGGGTTGCATCGCTCACCCGATGAACAGTTCTTATATCTCTTTCAATATTATTACATATGAAACTCTTCTATATATCATTAAAATATTTTAAAACTCACACAATTTTCCCTATATATTTTTATTTTAAACTTTGAACCTCTCTTGGAGCCTCAGTTTTAGCCTGGGGTCACGGATTGAATAATTTAGAATATATTTTCTGTGTATGCTCGCATATTTACAAATTGTAGCCTTGTAATTCTTGAGAAGAAGATTAATACAATGATATATGTGTACACATACAGTTGGCATGTGCAGATGCCCTATGTGGTGTGCAGGTTACACACTTGTGATAAATGTGCATGGTTGTTGTTTCATTGTTTTAATGATTCAGTGTATAGGAATAAAACAAACCCATGGACTAAATTAATGATTTCATTTTATTTGGGGGCTGTTGGGAAATAAAACGAAATAATTCGTTTATAATAATATTTTTGTCGGACTACCTCTTACAATTTTAACTCAAATTAAAAATACCCGGAAGTGACCCGCAATACACCCCCAAAAACCGCTGCTTCAAAATAGAAACTTTTGTGACGCAGATCTGTTATGTGATATATTTTTTTCCTGTTGGTATCAAACAAACAATTAAAAACTTGTTATTACATATTTTCAACCAAGATGTAACATGTGATTCAGAATACCCTAAATGACTGTATATTGCATACTTCTCAAAATATCAGTATAGGATTGTAAACCAAGATCTGTCTTTAACGTAGTACTATAAAGATAAATTGGTTTACTAAGACACATGACTTCTTACTCGAAAATAGTGTATTCATACCTTTGTTAATGTCCTTTTGTTCATGCTGTTCATATCCACAAAGTAGATATTGCGTTTCTTCGTCATCTCTTATTATTTCGCCTCTTTTTTTGCAGATACCGAATTCTAAAGTAATAGAAATATTTTCGTCTTACCTACTTGCAAAAAATACCAAACAACTTCATCAAAATGTTGATAGGAATGTCTATTTTAACAGAAAATTATAAATTCAGAAACCTGAATAACTAAACGGAAAATCAAATAAGGCAATAAATATGTGCATATTTTTTTTTGTAATAACTAAAGGCTTTTTGCTTAATACCATGTTGAGCTTAAGATTGCAGGAGAAGTTGTACCCTTGAGAAGAAATAAACATGAATTACTAATAGGTAACAGGTAACGGGTTCTCTTAAAACACGCGTATACCCTGATACCAGTTCTCTTTGAGAACGCATACTTTGAACAAATTAATATAAACAGCAAAATAAAATGTGTTTTTATCTAATAATAATTTAGTGCAAGTCTTGTGCGTCCTTGTCATCGACCTTTAGGATTTTGTTCTTTCTGAGCATTCTTGCAATACTTTATTACTTATTAAATTGGATATTAGATACTAGTATTTATAAAAAAACAATAACTTTAACGATAGATATTATATGGCTTTAAGAATAACTTAATCATAGTTTTTAAAATTTAACATACGTTTGTTATTAAAATGTACTTGTATGTGGGTATGACCTTATTTGTTTTAATTTGGTGTTCAGGAAATTACATTTTATGGTATTACTCAAGGGTAGGGGTTTCTTTTTACATGAGTTTTACTTATCTAGGATCAACTTTTCCTGACAATCAGGCAACGATATACTGCGGTCTGTAAGTTTACCATATCAAATCTTGTTGCTCAGTTGATTTCTTAATTTGTCAATCAACATAAATTATGCGTGCACAAGCTGGGTCGGAACCGTTAACCCTAATGATTTGATTTGTTATATTCAGGAGTATCTAACTATATTCATCAATGTAGACAAATAGTTAACAATTGAAATGTTTGTTCGTCTGCAAATATAGGCCAAACAACTTTTTCTCATTTTTTATTTAACCTTTTATGATAAACATCGAGATGATATTCCCAACATTTCAATATTTCACCTCTTATTCTTGGAATCGTTGATAGTGACGTGAACGCGAAAAACCCTGAAACTAAACTCGATGTGTGAAGATCAGTAGAGCTACGATTCTTTTAATTGAACCAGCATAGACAAACAGTGCTACTAAATCTTTATAATTCTGCACTTTAATTGTTAAATTGTAGTAGACTAACTACCAGTCTAAAGTGACAATTCCTTATTCATTGTCACACTCACGAGGTATGGCATACTGAATATCCAATGATCATTACCATTAATGAAATGTGCAGACCATTAATGAAAGACAATAAAATTTGTTAGATAAGTATTGGTTCAAATTGCTGCCATTCCGCATTTAACCACTAGACACACAGAAGACAACATGACGAACAGCCCTGGTTTTTAAAAATAAAAAAAAAACAAACCAAAAAACTAAGCATATATATTTACAAAATACACAAAGCATAAAATGTCTGTCTGCAGACAAAAATATGTTTTATCCATTAAAACAGCGCTTTATAAACAGAATTAAATTAATGTACTGTAATAAAAAAATAGATAAAGATATACACTCACTTTTTCTGATCACGTAGAATGCCAGAATACATAGAAAGCATGCAGGAATAGATAATCCCAAAATGATTGCAAGTGTCGTATCGTCAATTGGAGTCTCGCTTTGTAAAGGTTGTCTGCATTTTGGATAAATAAACATTAAATTATCAAACGTACAAAATCTATTGCAAAACTTTCGGTTTGCATTTAAAAAGGTAAGATTTAAATTAACATAGGACATGTATGTATATATTTATTATTAGGTAAGGAAAACCACCACATTGGTATACAAATTCAGGTATTCCACATCTATAATGATCAATTTTTATATAGAATCAGTAGAAAAAATAACCACCATATCATTTGAGTTATTCTGCATGTTTATTTTGTGAACGGAATATTCAGGTTGTATTAGATCAAAATTTTAATTTAATCCTTTCATAGATATTTAGGATTTTTGCAGATCCAACTTTTGTTCACTTTTCATTCAAGTCAAACGCATAGTTCTTTTAAGGGGGAAAATATGTGTATCACACATCAGATATGAAATAAACTACATCCGACAAAGTCTCTTGTTTTAGGTGTTAATGTTTATATCTCTCGTAATTTCATGATTTTTGTACTCGCCTTTTTTTAAGGGAGTGGAATGTAAAGTGATAGTAAATAATGTCACCCTGCACATAGTTTTGTCTATTAAAATCTCTCTCTCTCTCTCTCTCTCTCTCTCTCTCTCTCTCTCTTGTGTCAGGTAAAACGTATTTTCATTTTTTACTTGTCGAATTTAAGATGGTATGGACCTCCATATTGTGATGTACTTCTTTATCGAAATAAACAATAAAATCAAGTATAATTTTATAATTATTTTCTTTTCGTAAAATTTTCCCTAACAGCGTTAATTTGAACATTAATTTCAAAATCTGTTAGTTATAAGATCCAAATCCCGCTGTGTCTATTGTAATTTTTACCTTTTCAATTTTTTGTTAATTTAAACATATTTTTGGGTAAAATTCTGTGAAAAATGAATATTCTAAAAGCGCGTTGATTATAATGTACTTTTATCCACATTAAGATCGGCAGGTGTTCCATCCCACCTTAATTAGGAATACAACCATTAAAGGGTTAAATAGGATAAGCATTTATGTAAAATTAAAATAAATCAAATATTACACGAAAATATCACACCATTTTTATATAGATAAGAAGATTCAAAATACCAAAATGATTATCCCGAACTAAATGAGAAACGCCAACAAAATACCTTATACATGTACAATGAATTTGAAAATTAGTGAGAAACAACATTGTTATTTAAATGTACTATAAACATACTTTAATGTTAAACTTATATGTCGTACATACAACTTTATTATTACATGTACTTTCAAAAAAAAAATGTTTACAATTACCGGTATTATATAGTGCCTTTTCCCCCTAGCCATCTTTCCCCCCGGAAAAATGGCTATATAGCAGCCCCTCCCCCCTCCGGAAAAATGGCTATATAGTAGTTTTTCCCCCACGGAAAGCTGACTATATAGTGGGGTTTCCCCCTTTTTATAGCCAGATTACCACCACGGAAAACCTTCTATATAGTAGATTTTCCTCCGTTTTACATTGTTTATGGCGGACCATTCGTGGCAATAATTTGCAATATCTGATATGATATTGATTACTCATATTAAAGGTTAATAAATGCATTTACTATTACACATTGTACATATTATAAAATACACGTTTTTTTCAACCGTGATATGAGCAAAATCAACCGCCTTCATCATATTTTTGTATCATTATCCTTTATTTCACTCTTTGTTGCACCTTTTTGGAAGACAATACACCTTTTATTCGGATTTTGGAATACTTCGGATCTTTTTCTTTTCTGTTTTCTTTTTCTTATAATCGATGCATATTTAGAGTTTGGATTATGACGTTATGACATGAACTTTTTTTTTAAAAGGAAGACGTCACAATGCATAAATTTGAGCTTTGAAAATACGCCGGTTTGGAGATTGGAAAGCTAGAATAAAGCCGGGATAAAGTTTTTCACATAAACATATAAACGAGTTATCTATCAAAAATATGATATGCTAAAATATCTAATATTGTAAGCAAGTTTTTATCATTTAAAACTAAAGTTTTAAAAAATTCAAATTCTCTCTTACTTCGGAAGAGACAGAGGACAAAACATCTACTACAAAAAAAGTTGTTTATTCGTGAAATTTCAAGTTTTAAAAACCGTGGAAAACACAGAAGGTCCGTCGCACGGCAAGGCAAAAAAAAAAAATGTGCTTTAATTCATTCTTTTCTTAAGAGATAAAGTGTACATAATGTTTTAAAGATAATTTCTTTAAATTTTATTCAAGCATTGAAACGTAAAAAATTGCAATTCGTCAATTTTAAGATAAATTAAAAGAGAAAACGACTTAAAATACAATTGAACGCGGGTCAAGTCACCGTCGCTGGGAAATTTATGGACAAAAACCTATGATATGCATTTATCAATTTTAATACCAAAAAAACCCCTCTGAAGCACTGAAAATAAATCGAAGATGTTTTGATTATTGTTCTCAAGTATTTACAACTTCGTCAGGCATGTAGCTTCGGGGGGGGGGGGGGCAGCCCCCCCCCTCCCCTCGCCCGCAATTGAATTGAAAATAAGGAATGGAACAGTGAACAGGTATAGTACGCCATCCCTCCCAACAAATTAAGATTTTCACGATTTTGGAAAGTTTTTTTTTGCATTTTGCTTGTCAATATTTTTTGGATGAGTTCCCCCCCCCCCCACCTCCCTCACTTTCAAATACGATGCTACGTGCTTGTTTGTTTCATTTCAATGTGAATTCATACGAAACAAGAATTAAAATAAAATGACGATTAATTTCATTTCAAATTTTGCAAATATGCGCATAATTACGTTTGTAACTCCAAAATATCAAATGAATAATTCTTATCAAATCATAGTTACGAACAAAGAATATTTCCCGCCCACTCTGATTAAAACCATTTCATAAATGTCAAATTTTTATCTACTTGTAGTTGATGCATACTTTAGAATGATATTAATAATCTTGCCTTGATTTAAATTGATTAAGGTCTTAACACACTACTACGCATGAGCGATCTTTTAGTTCTTCCAAAGAAACAGGGGTTTAGCCTGGATACAATTGCACAAACAGACGGACTGTTAGATTTATTGAAAAATTCTCAAATATTCTCAAACATTCACAAACTCAGAACACATTGTTATGCATATGAGTGTGTATCTTGTCAAACCAGGTAATTTATCAAATATTTACCTAAATGAAGTTCTATGCACTAGTATTGCATGATAGTATGTTCAATCTTCAACATTGATATAAAAATTTTAAATTGGCAAAACGAAACTCAACCTGTACAGAGGAATGCAAATATATATTCTTTGGGGGTGTACGAACATTGATTCTATTCCTTACTGTTTTTCAATTCATGATTTTTATAAAATCTGAACCAAAAACGTGAGGGAGAAACCTTACTATATATGGGGGGAAAACTACTATATAGTAGCTTTTCTACCCGGGGGAAAAGGCTACTATATAGCATGTTTCCCGGGGGAAAAGCTACTATGGGGGAAAAACTGCTCTACAACACCGGTAGTAGCATTGAAGAAGACTCTTTCTCCGAGCAAAGCTTTAAATCGTTGCATATATATGTGGTACATACAAGGTGTCTGGTTAACCAAGATTAGTTTATAATCCCTCTGCAGAAACATAATTACGGTTAATTAAATTGTTCTGGTCAAAAAGCCAATAGCCGGCCGTCTTCTGGCCGTCGGAAAAATATGGATGTGGAACCTGAAGCCGTCTTACCTTTTGCAATTAGGTTCAGCAGAGAAACACCCATTTTGAATTTCCATACAACTCGGATCTGTAGAAGTTATATATATATATATATATATATATATATATACTTCATCAATTTATTGTATAAAAAATGAAAGTTTTATCAAACTATAGACTGAAAAGATTATGATTTCTACTCTACGTGTGCATAGGGAACATGTACTAGCATATATGAATATGCAGTACGACAATAAGAAATTTAAATTAGTACTTATCAAGTACCATATTACAACATATTAGGAAGGAAGGAATTTTGTTAACTTTATTGCTCTAAATAAAGTATAACACATGTGTATATACGCAAATCATAACGCAATAGATATAATGGTTATCTAACGGGAGCAATTGGTTTTCTGCAAAGATAGGACCGCGTAGTATCAAAGTTTAAATCATTACCCATTTATTAGTTAATTGTTAGTAAAACTCCAAAGGCAATGAATTTAAAGGCTAGTGATAATGAAAGAAACAAAAAAATCAATTATATTGTAGATATCTATAGGAGGGGTTGTTGCTATTTTGAAATTTTGAAAGATTGGTATTACAGTAGAAAAACTGTCTCATAGAGTATGTGAGGATCATTTACTCACAAATAAATGCTTCAGAGGAAAAGTAGTTCAATTCGGGGCATCCATGTGTAAACTTGCGGCAGTTGTAGGAATTTACTCTGGAGACACGTTTTTCCAGAAACAAACACAGACCTAACAAAACAAATTTAAAAACAATAAGAATGAATCAATAATACATTTATTTGAAAAAAAACGTAAGTCAATTGCATATTTAGAAATCAGCAAGTCTTAGCTTGTTTATAACAATTTTTCTTACTTTTTTGAACCAATATTCGTGGATATATATAACAGAACTCTAACAGATCTGTGAGGTTTTCGTTTGGTAGACACATGTATCCATGACGCTCGTTGCAGTTCACAGAAGACGACCTGTTTTTCCACTCTGCTTGATTTCTGGGACAAACGTCTGTTGAATACACTGGAAACTCATAACCCTCCAGCTTTCTCTGAATAATATTCAACTGTTTTGTTAGGAATGTTTATAATCTGACTATGGCTTTATATTTTGCAATGAAATCTTAAAATCTGAAGTTTTTTCAAAGGCCCAGGGGAAACATTGCTCACTTGAGTAACATTTGCCATTTTCTTAACTTTAATCAGCTAGCGGCACTTTTTGGAATCGAGGACAAGCTATCTAATGTCTAATACAAAAAATGGAATCTCGGTGAACAGTGTCAAGTTTTATTTTGGCTGATTATAAGCCATCAACAACTTCTTAACCCAGAAATGCCCACTTATTTATTCTAGTGTAATTCGGTTTAATTATTTAATTTGTCATTGATTACAGGTCTACTTAAAATAGGTTTAAAAAAATTAAAATTAATCATTGTTAACTAAAGTAAGAACATTAAGCCTAGTTTCCTCACCCCCTCCCGCAACTCCCTAAAAGAATAATGCTATATTATCTGTCCCTAGTAGTAAAGTATAAATATATTGGAAATAATGTATATATTTCCTTCAACTTATAATTATATAACGCATGAAAAGATTTTAGCAGTTTTCTGGATAAAAAATCTTCTATACAATTATATACTTATTATTTAATCGGCCGCGCCGATTTCCTTACCCACATGAGGGGTAAAAGCAATACTCAAATTTCAATTTGGTAATACAGTTTCTGAGCCTTTTAGAATTTTTAGAAGAGTTGTTTAAGTGTTCAGTTCTACTGATTTCATTTATGAACTTTAAACCCCTATTCAGGCTTCTTCCTGACCCCTGGGGCATGATAAGACCAATTTACACGAGAAAGCTATTAATAAAGTTGGATATGACAGGCTTTTTCCCGAAGGATGTTTTAAGTTTTGTTTTATGATAAAATGTGATAAGTTTACAACTACGACAACGACTGACAATGGACAATTTTTTTTTGCTGGTGAGGGTCTCGAGGGGTGTCTCTCTGGTCACGGAGATACACTACTAAAACTTCGAGTTAATGCCCAACCGTCTCAAATAGGTTCTGCCAGCAAGTCACTTGTCACACCTCCTCGTGGTGGCCCTGGTAATGCTTAGGTAGCTGAGTGACAGTGGGGAAAGGCGAGCCTCCGGCGCCTTTAAATAACTGGAACCTGTGACTAAGGGAAGGAACACCCTGACAGAAAACCACTGGCCCTCCGAGGTCAGGGGGTTTTGCTTAGGGTTAGCAACCCTAACATGTAAAAAAAACCTCAACCGCTACAGAAACAGACATACAGAGAAACGATACACCTGGTTCATCAGTAGGTAACATCGGAAACGAAAGCATGACATCTAGTCAGGAAAATCAGCAGAGAACTACTAGATTGAGAAGCTACCTCCTGAGACCAAACAAAAACATCAACATAGCAGCATGGAATGTGCAGACTATGTTTGAAGTTAGCAGAACATCGCAGATTGCCAAAGAGATGAGGCAATATGATATCAGCATTCTTGGAATTAGTGAAGCACGTTGGACAGGTTCCGGTAAAATGACTTGCAGT